>JAEIGR010000153.1:0-189736 GCA_018904305.1 Scaptomyza montana
TCCAGTTATCTTATCAAAAACAGCTACGTCACCTGAAAAAAAAGGAATGTATTATTATTAAAAATATATATCCTACTTACCTGAAGAGCGCGCACACACCATCCATCGCCGCCGCCAGTGAACCTGAAAAGAGAAAAAAAAAAAAAAATATTGTTATTTGAAAATATAAAAAAAATTTTTTTTGAAAACAATATGCATAGCAGCGTGGCAGTCTGCTGTGCGATAACGATATGATCTCACCAATGTTTGTATCGTACCAGCAATTCATCGTTGGAGCCACATAGTTACCGATGACATCCTCTTTATCGACTGAGACTTGGCATACAAGCCACGCACTCCTAGCAATCATCATGGCAGTTCGGTGCAAACGAACGAACTCATCCGTTTCGTATGCCGTATGCCTGGGCCAACACACCATCTTTGGATCCAGCACACAGGCACACAAGCACCTCCAAGATGACTCGCCGCCATTAAATCCTGTGCTGAAATTATGTGACTGCTCTGCTCACAGCCACAACACCTGCTGCGAGAACAGAAATGAACGTGAATTAGTAATGGTATTTATACTCTATACACAAAATTCACAACACTTACCAATTCGCACACGGATACAAAACGAAGACAGCAAACACTGGCAGCATCCTTAAACACCTTATTGGAAAGGTACAATCGTCTGCTTTTGTATGATACCAACTTCAGATTCCTCGGATGATCCCAGCCAATTTTCGCAGTACCAAGCGAAGATGGCCTTTTGGTCCCCATTGTCGTTGTCGAGCTTATTCCGACGCCAATGTGTGCGGCCATCCAGTTATGCTGCAACTAAACAGCAACGTCACCTGTACGAAAAAAAAAGGAATGTATTATTAAAAAAATATATATCCTACTTACCTGAAGAGCGTGCACACACAATCCATCGCCGCCGCCAATTGAACCTGAAAAGAGAAAAATTAAAAAATATTGTTATTTGAAAATATAAAAAAATTTTTGAAAACAATATGCGTAGCAGCGTGGCAGGCTGCTGTGCGAAAACGAAAATAGTATGCATTTTACCAACATTTTTGGAATGTATCGCCAACTCGTCGCGGGATTACAACAAGCACCAAAGGCATTTACAACATACACAGCAGCGTGGCAGGCTGCTGTGCGGAAATGATATGCATATCAGTACAAACGTCTTGGATCATATCGCGAATTCGTCGTTGGACCAGCATCCAGAACCAATGGCTTTTTTGCACAGGCGCTTCTCCACCCCAGCGGCCTTCGATTAACTCTGAAAAGAAAAGGGAGAAAATAGATATGCTCATTAACAAAAAGGATAAAAACACAATACTGGAGACGACACTATTGTCAATTTTTTACCTGGAAACATACGGCACAACAGATATCGTCATTCAGCACCCAGCAAAATGCGTCACAAAATTGCGAGTAAGCAACCGTATTTGTCTGCAACTTTTACAACTCAGCCAAATACCTGCAAGTAAATAATTGTTTAATTTAACGGAATTTTACCAATTGCTAATACTGGTTATTAGCAATTTTGTGTGATTTTTCAAAAATCACGTTCGAATTAATACATACCGATGTCACAATCACTGATGACACAATAAGTAGCCCACTCATGCTACAAACAAAATATGAGACTCAAGGCATCACTCATCCAGCTCGCTCTATGCGGGGGATGACATGCACACCCACATAGCTCCACTTTGCTATAAAAAGATAAAAGTCATTTAAAAAACTTTTTAATATTCCGTGTTAAATATAATTTTTACACTTGTGAATAAGTTTGTTTTTCTCAAAACGAAAAAACTCACGCTCGTTACTTCAAAAATATATATGATCAAGTTTCGATCATGTACGCAATTTTTTGATAAGCAAATAAACGGCTGAGAGGATTGATGATGCTGTTTCAATTAACAATAATGAGTATTAACACCAACTCACATCATCCCAACCGCTGTCGATGGATCTGTTGTTTGGCTCTGTTTATTATTATAATTAATAATAACAACCAAACAACAAGCGCAACTTACCCAGCCCCCGGTGTCGTCCGTGCTTCAGTTCAGCAAAAATTTCCACATTTTTCTCAATCTGGCCGGCGACATCGTGCGTGGCCAAAGGATGGAATTTCACGCAAGTCAATTAACCAGCAATGGAAAAAAAAATTCCGGGGCGACTCCAGCACCTCAACATCAGCACTGGACCTACAAAAGAGGAAGAGAAAGAAAATAATTAGTTTTGTTAACCATCACTTGTTGTTTCACATCTCGTTCTTCGACGCACCCGCATACCATTAAAAATCTGGAAACAACTTGAGGACAGACAACGGCAAAACGGATAGCTGTTAACCAAGCCCTGCAAGACGACGCCATGATTTCATCCTCTTGCCGACTATGGTATTTCCACTCGAACGCCTAGCCAAAGGCAAAACAAAGCACAAACAATACGTGGTTGTCTCCCGCCTACAAATTCTGTCGTCGCCTGTCCAGTGTCGGAATAACCCACACTTTTTCGGCCTGGGCAACGGCAATAAACACAGACAAAGCGAGAGCCTGATGTTTATTATGCAGCAATAAAAATCCAGCGATGTCACAGTGGCGTCATCCTCATTGGCAAAAAACACCAGCTAAATAACGGGGAACAAAAGATGATTAGGATTTTGGTATTGAACAAAAATACAAATCTTTAATCGCACTGTAGGCGCACAACCAAAGTAAAACATACCTGGATTCTCCAACTTAAAGCATCGCTCATCCTTTTGGTCCAACCTGTCGTCTCATCTTCTTACCGAAACTTGCATGGCGCATGATAATCCGATTGAAATACCTAACTTCAGTTGTATTGTTCAATTCAAACGAGATACTGTTCCAAAAGGTGGGGAAGCTATTAACCAAAATAATAATAATGTTGTTAACAGTATGAATCCGAACCTTGACGTAAACGATGTTAATGTTAAGCGATCAAATGTTGGAGATATTTGTGCGTGCTTGTACAAACTAAGAAATGGGCTACACATAGTCATGGTAGCAATTTACATTTCTCCGAATCCAAAATTGGATGAGGTAGAGCAGTTTATTCACCGAACTTTGCTGGAGTACACTGAAGAAGATACAAATGGTAATAAATTTCCACTTATCTTGTCTGGCGATTTCAACATCAACTTCGCTGATAAAAAATCAGAGCGGTTGTCAACTTTTCTTTCGGAAAATTTAATTTGAAAATGAATAATGATCCCCAAGAATCTACAACAAAATATGTTTCATATTTCAGTTACCATAAACCTATAATTTCAATGATAAAATTTCTTGAATAACGTGTATGTATTGTAACATAATAAAAATATTTTAAACGAAATTAACATCTTATTTATTCAATAGAAAACAAAATTTTCAATAGAAGAAAAAAATTGTTTTCTTATCGATCACAACGCTCAAAGAGTGTAACTTGAATTAATATCAAAGAAAAACTTGCATAAGTTTAAATAAAAATGCTATGCAATAGCTTCACCGCGGCAGTCCCGCAGTGCCACACTTCTTTTTTATGTATACTGGGTTTGAGTCTTTCAGTCTCAGTTTTTGTTTGTAAAAGTTGTTTGTTGAAATCTGGTCAGTTTCTATTGCGAATATTTCGCTAAATTCTTTGCATAGTTCAGACAGTTCCTTTTCTATGAATTTTAGAAAGTTTTTATTTAATTTCTTCATTATAAGTTCTCTGTTTCCCGTATTTCTGGGTGTGGTTTGTAGGGGGACTATATCGTAATTTGACATATTTTCATGTACTAGGTTGAATTTTGTAATGTGGGCCTCCGTGGTGTTAGTGTTGATTATTCTTACATATGGGCAAAGTTTTGACAGGATGGAATTTGCTATGAAAACTCCAGGTTGAAGTTCCTGGTTTGGTACGAATACGTCTGCGTCTGTTTTTATTTGTACTTTCTCTATGGTTTCCGTTCGTGCTGGTAGAATAAGTATTCTATTGGTATGTTGCGTATCAATGGGTATGTTAATAATATAGTTTATGTTGTTTCGTTTTATTGTTAACCAGTTGTTCTGGTAATTAATCGTGCAATTTAATTTTTAATGAAATCAAGCCCTATTATACCATCGCAAGGGACTGGATAGTCGTCTTGTACTGCCTGAAATGCGTGTTGTAATGGTTGGTTTTTAACTTCTAGTAATACTTCTCCTATAGTGTACAGTATGTATTTTCCTATGCCGTTATGTCGTGTCAGTTTTTCCTTATTTATTCTTTGTATTTCTGGCACTGCGTTTAGTTTTATAATGGATACGTCTGCTCCTTTATCAATCAACAGCTTAGTTTTATTATCTTCGCCAAAATGAATACTTACGAAACTAGTTATGTTAAGGTTAACGCTATAAATGGTATGAAGTAGTTTCCCGACTGTGTATTGTCGTTTGTAATTCTTACGTTGTTGTTGTTATTAAATCTATCACTTTCTCTATTGAAGTTGTTTTGATTGTTGGTGTTATTGTAATGTCTGTAGTTTTGATTGTTTCTATTGTTGTTTTGGTATTTTTGGTGACCGTAATTCCAATTTGTGCTATTGTTGTAGTTTCTATTGTTTCTATTATTGTTTTGATCATTTTGGTTATAGTTTCTGCTATTGTAAGTATTATTATTAATTTTTCGTGTTCCATATTTGTGTTTGTGCTTACAAATTTCGCTATTACTTCATTCATGTCATTAAATTGACCTGCTTCCATTATTGTGCGCGCCTTTTCGTTAGTGCAGTTTTTTGTTATTGCTTTCACAGCTGTTCTTGTTGCATACTTTTGGTATCTGTATTAAGACTATCTAGTATGTAAGCTCGTCTTGGAGCTTTGGCTAAATTTTCTATTTTTAATGCATACACGCTTGCTGATTTTTCGTTTTGTTTTAAATTCATTAATCTCGCTTTAATAACTGCTACTGTTTCAACTTTAATATTGTTTTGCAAAGTTTTTATAATACTGTTTATGGTTGTTTCGTTGGTAATTAATAGCCTAGCGTCTCCTTTTAATTTTGTTTTTATTATTTTAATCGCAATTGTTTCGTGTGTCCCCTTTATGTCTTCTAATAGTTCAAGTGAATCAATAAAACTTTGTAAGTTTTCGCTTCTTCCGTCAATCTCCTGGACCAGCTTTGACGCTGAGTTCATAAATTCTATATTTGTTAGCCCCATGTTTTCAGATTCTACTTTCGAACCTGCGTTTGGTGTGTTATGTTTTTCCTCTTCTTCATTCATGTGTGTATTTGCTACTACTTCCTTAAATGTTGCGTTTTCTTCGAGCTCTATATATATATATACTATTTTTAAAATATTCAAGATGTTCTTCAAATATTATTTTTGTTTTTAATTCCCAATTAGTTTGCGTTCTGTACTATAATTATACTCGTTACCCAAGGTAAAGTGTATATTGATTTTGTGCAATGTCCGTCATGGTGTCTGTCCGTCCGTATGGTGGCAACTTTTTTCCACACCCTTCAAGCTAGAGACTTGAAACTTTCCAATTCTCTTTATCTATGGGATAGTAAATTAAAGTGTCAAGATGGAGGTTTTACGATAACTGGGGGGCTGGCAAATCGATAAATCGATAACTCAAAACCGATAAATCCACATATTTCGCACATCCTTACAGCTAGAACTACCGAATTTGGTAAGAAGATAGCTACTAGCAATCCCCAAATAGCTGCATTAAATTTTGGAGCCGCGCCCCCCATTCCGCCCCCAGCCCCCTCGCATTTTAAAGTCAAAAAAGCCTATATCTCCCACAGTTTTCGAGCTATAGCCACCAAATTCGGTGCCAAGATAGGTGATGATGACCCCCCAAAAACTGCATCAAAGTTTGGATTCCACGCCCACCAATACTGCCCTAGCCGCCTCCATCCGACCCAACGCTTCGTCAAAAACGGGAATGCGTGTATCTGCCAGAGTTGTGGAGCTAGAGCCACCAAATTGGTTAAGAAGATAGCTGGAAACGACCCCCAAAAATCTGCATCAAAGTTTTGGAGTCACGCCCACCCATTTCACCCCTCTTTCCCCACCTTTTACAATTTTTTAGCTAGAGTCACCAAATTTGGTATGAAGATAGCAATCGACATTTCACATAGATCTGCGTCAAAAATATGGATGCCACGCCCACCCATTCCGCCCCCAGCCCCCCTTGCCCACATTTTACAAACTTCGAGCTAGAGTCACCGAATTTGGTATGAAGATAGCAATTGACATTCCACATAGTTCTGCATCAAAAATTTGGATGCCACGCCCACCCATTCCGCCCGCAGCCCTCCTTTCTCCACTTTTTACAAATTTCGAGCTAGAGTCACCAAATTTGGTATGCAGAAAGCAATTGACATTTCAAAAAGATCTGCATAAAAAATTTGGATGCCACACCCACCCATACCGCCCCAGCCTTTTCTTTCCCCACCTTTTACAAACTTTAAGCTAAAGTCACTTGATTTGGTAGGAAGATAGCAATTGACATTCCACAAAGATCTGCATCAAGTATTTGGATGCCACGCCCACCCATACCGCCCCCAGCCCAGCCCCCCTTTCCACCTTTCACCACTTTTTACAAACTTCGAGCTAGAGTCACCAAATTTTGTATGTAGCTGGCAATTGACATTCCACAAAGATCTGCAATAAAAATTTGGATGCCACAGCTACCCATACCACCCCCAGCCCCCCCTTTCCTCACTTTTTACAAACTTCGAGCTAGAGTCACCAAATTTGGATGCCACGCCCACCCATACTGCCCCCAGACCCCCTTCCCCCTATTTTACAAACATTGAGCTAAAGTCACCAAATTTGGAATGAAGACAGCTGGTGGCATCCCCATCTGCATCGGAGAATCTTTTAGGCAGCGTACACCCCTGCCGCATCCGTACCCCTCTGCAATAAGGCCTCTTTTTACCAGTTTTCATACTGGTCAGTTGCGTCCGACTGCAACGTTTCCACTTGTTTTTGCAGGCTTTTATTTAACTTGACTTGTCTGTCTGTACCGGATTTTTGTAATCAAATTTTCACCCGACTAGCTAGAGCTCTGAAATTTTCACCAAAGATGTGTTTCAGATGACAATACATGTTTTTAAAGTTTTTGGCACTATAAAATATGTAACATCATGTAAAAACCATGAAATACAGTTTTCCCTTTTGCTTAACTTACTAATTTGACTGGCACAGTTGACAAGCCTTGGTGGCATGGAAGGAAAACTGCCGCTTCACAGGCCGAAGGTCGTGGGTTCGGACTCCGGCCGACAAATACTTCTTTTTATATATTTTTTTTATTATTTTATGTTATGTTTTTTATTATATAAATTTTTTAAAATTATCGATTACATATAATTGCAAGAAAGCGTATAAAAACATGTCTTAAAAAATTTTTTGATTTACTTTTATATATGTATGTAGATAACCTGATCAATTGTTGTGCGATTAAAGATAGAAATCCTGATAAATTCTTGGCGTAAAAGAAGCATTCCGTTGTCTACCATGATAAAAACGTTGAGGGTTATCAGTAGAAATAGTATATAAACCTTCTGGAGACATGACCCTAGATAAGGCTTCGTAGACCAAAGGTTGCGAATGTGTCTCGTTGGGTTTGTACACAATTTCATCGAATGTTCCTCCTTGCGACCTGTGAGTTGTCAACGCGCTGATTGATGCGACCGATGGTCGCTTTATAGATGGCTTGAATAATTTTCTGCTAGTAAAATCTCACCTAAATTGAAATCTTCGTCATTGTAAATCTTTTCATCTTCAATGACAGACTCTGCATCACCAAAATGAAGATTTTGCGCTTGTATCAACTCATTCAATTCTATATTTTCTATTTGTTGATTTAATACCCGCTGTATTTCATCATTGGGCAAGTATGAAAGCTGTATGGATTGGCTTGGATATAGGAGGATTTCGTCGAAATCATCAAACTCTATAAAAAAATTGTTTCAGTCTATTCAAATGACGATTGTAATTACTCTATTCTTTCTTGAGCGGTTAGTTTTCTTATGAATGGCATAGATGGTACAGTTTCGATGACTGCTTCATGTTGTTTGATAGTTGGTCCCATATCAGGACATGATGGCGCCAGCTGTGCAGTAATTACGAGTACGACGGACTTGGACGGATTTTGTGATGCACTCATTAATTTCTTTTTTAGTCTGTACGTTCGCTGCTTCTCGGTTGAAGTTTTTGGAGGTGGTTTAGATTTTGTACTAGTGAAACAAGTGGAATAAAGACAAATCACACATGCTCATAAGAATAATGCATAAATTATAATTATTATTATTATATTTCATTATTTTCTTTTTTTTAAAGGGGTGAGCTTGTAACTCTAAAAAAGTTATTACAATGAATATGGTCTGGTGGTTAGGGTACTCGACTCTTACCCCAGAGGTCCGGGTTACATTCCTAGTATTGGCATATTGATGATTTTAATCTTTTAGCCAAATTTAGTTTTGTTTACCTGGGAGGTCCGGGTTAAATTTAAATTACATATATTTAAATTTAAAATTATTATTATTATTATTTAATTGGAACTTAAAATTAATTCTAAGTTGCAATTTTGAATTTATAGCCAGAGCAACGGGGGCCTTCAGGCTGTTATGTGTGCATATTTTTTAAAGCTTATTATTAAATTTGGAAGTGAGTTTTACAAAGTCTTTGATATTTTCGAATTTAACTTCAGAAAGTAGATTTTTTGGATTACGGATTTTCAAGGAGGTACATTGGTTGATTACAAATTGGCATTGGTTGATGAAATGGTCTATGGTAAGAGTGGTTTCATTGCAATAAGAACAGATTGGATGTGATGTTTTGTTAAGTAAGTATTCGTGTGTGAGTTTTGTATGACCCATTCGATAGTGGCGGCTTTGCAGCCGTGTCCGCCAGCACATTTCCTTTAATTCCTGCATGTCCTGGTGTCCACATAAGTTTTATTTTTTTGTTTGTTTGCGGAGATAATGTCTCTGATTTTACTTATGGTGGGTATGTTGTTATTGACGTTTCGGACAGCAAAAAGTGTTGAAAGGGAGTCAGTGCAAATGACATGTTTCGCTTTTTTGGTTGCATTTGCCATCTCCACAGCAGCTAGGATTGCCTCCGCTTCGGCTGTAAAAATGGACGTATAGGAAGGTGTTATAGCCGATTTAAGTGTTATGTTGTCCTCAGTGACAACCAACAAGAATGGAACTTATATAGAGTCGTCATGAGGCCAAATTCTGACTGCCAGTTGGAATATGGAATCGTGGCGACACCTCTCCTTGCTGTTTTCTGCCGGCATTTCGTGCCCGATTATCAGTCACTGGCTTGTCGACTGTGCTACGCTTATTTTCCTCATAGCACGCCGCCAGCCATTTTGTGTATATGCCCATAGGCGTTTTGCGCGCGTAGTGCTTGCTGCTGTTGCCTTTTCTTGTATAGCATATGAGCGTGTATACGTCACACGATATATGTTATGTTTATTTTTTCCTTTTTGCGACGTTGCTATAGTGAGCTTGCACTATACCCACATACATATTGTTTGAGTTTTGTGGAATATATGTAGGTTTCTACTAATTTTGTATTTTGTTTGGGCTGGCTAGTGTTGGTGTGTTAGTGATTTTGTATTTCTACATGACATATTTAATTGTATGCGTAGCATTTGCCATGGCAATTCATTGACCTTTTCTACTATATTATATTCATTTGGTGCAGAATTTGTATTTTGCCTATAAAAACTTAAAACCAGACCTTCCAGCAGTAAATATCATTTTGTGCTGGTCCGCATTTGAGTAACAGGCGACAGCAAAATGAACAAGCGTCATGTAGCTTATTCATATGGCGTATTTTTTATACGTCTTCATTTGTTTTTATTTTGCTCTTTTTCGCTTTTGGTTGTCCTAGCTGTAAAATAACAAAACACATGAACTTATCAATATCAACATACATATAAAAATATATAAGTATATATGAATATGCGTTCGCCTATGCTATGCCTATGCGAGAACGCCAGGAAAATATTAGCAAAGACTTTCGCTTTGCTCAGCAGACGCTGTTGCTGCATAGCCGATCGCCATCGATCGCCACCGATCGTTACCGATCGCCATAGATCGCCAGCGTTCAAAATAAAGACTTCCAAAGACTTGCAGCAACAGGCGCACAGCAAAATAAAGAAGCGTCAAACAAAATTTTCTTGCCGATCAGCAGCAAATGTAGAATAGACACTAAGTCTAGGTTTTTGGTGAACATTGGCGATAAGCAGCAAAATGATATGAGTGTATGCAGCAAAATGTATATACATATATGACTATGTGAATGTATGTGAAACTTGGCGACCCTTTATTTTAGTTCTTAGTTTATTTTTTCATTCTTTATTTTCTTATACAGGCATAGCATAGGCGACGCATATTCATATATACTTATATATTTTTATATGTATGTTGATATTGATAAGTTCATGTGTTTTGTTATTTTACAGCTAGGACAACCAAAAGCGAAAAGAAGCAAAATAAAAACAAATGAAGACGTATAAAGAAATACGCTCATATGAATAAGCTTACATTGACGCTTGTTCATTTTGCTGTTCGCCTGTTACTCAAATGCTGGACCAGCAGCAAAAATGATATTTTACTTGCTTGGAAGGTCTTGGTTTTAAGTTTTTATAGGCAAAATACAAATTCTGCACCAAATTGAATTGATAATATAGTAGAGAAAGGTCAATGAATTGCCATGGCAAATGCTACGCATACAATTAAATATGTCATGTAGAAATACAAAATCACTAACACACTAACACTAGCCAGCCCAAACAAAATAGCAAAATTAGTAGAAAGCCTACATATATTCCAGCAAAACTGCAAACATATATGTATGTGGGTATAGTGCATAGCTTCACTATAGCAACGTCGCAAAAGTGATAAGAAATAAACATAACATATGATCGTGTGACGTATACACGCTCATATGCTTATACAAGGAAAGAAGGGCGAACAGCAAGCGAAGAAGCGACTACGCGCTGCAAAATCGCTGGCTATGGGCATATACACAGAGAATGGCTGGCTGGCTGTGCTATGAGGGAAAATAGCGTAGCACGTCGACAAGCCGAGTGACTTGATAATCGGGCACGAAATGCGCTGGCAGAGAAAAAGCAGCGAAAGAGAGAGGTGTCGCCACGATTCCATATTCCAACTGGCAGTCAGAATTTGGCCTCATGACGACTCTATATAAGTTCCATTCTTGTTGGTCGCGACGGTCCGTCTGTCCGTCTGTTTCAACATGATTTCCGGCCAAACTGCTGAACCGATCTTGATGAAACTTTCACAGATTGCTTAGATCATGTCGGGTTTGTTCACTATGAAATTTCATCCCGATCGGAGCATTCTACGACATAGCCACCATACAAATTGACCATATCGTACTATCAATTGTTGTTGCTGTCGTGCACTTTCAAGCGAAAAATTACCAACAACTGCACAGAAACATAAATAAGAGGGGGGAACATTGATTTGGCTGACTGTCTACCGCCTAGCTGACAATAACAGCCAAACCACAACAATTGTTAAAAAATAATAAATTCAAATTCAATTTATTGAAAATTATGTAAACAAAAAAAATTAATCTATGTGTGAAGGGTATCATAGTCTTGGCATAGCCAAAATTACCTATGCGGCACTTGTTTTTTGCTTATGCTCGCTCATAATTTTTCAGCTTTGCCGTTTTGTATTTGGCAAGAGCTGGCAGGATCGCCATATAATAAAAGGCGACGAGCTAGGCTTTGAATGATTTATTTCGGGACTCAGCGTCCGTATTTATAGGAAAAGTTTACATATGTTCTTATGGCTAGGTAAGGTTAATAAGAGTGTGAAGAGTTACTTATCTAATTGTAATGTATATCTAATAGAGAGCTGCATGAGACCATTCACAACTGTAATTTAATAGAATGTATTCGAGTTGAATAGCGTAGAATAAGTGGCAGACACAATATGGTATGAGTGAATATGAATATGTAGTAGCATGCGTCGATACTAATATTCATCAAAATTCATGACATTGAACATGAATATTATGAATAGAAAACGCAAACATACCAAGGCGTAGACTGAGACGATTCATTTGTAATGATTCCCTACATTTCGTGGGCCTAGAGAAATTACGTATATTTCTATGCACGGCGGCAGACTGACGCACAAGCTGACGGTCTGATCGCAAGCGTTGCCTCGTCAGCGGGCCGCACAAGCAGCTCGGGCAAAGGGTCATAAAAAAAAGGGTTCTGTTTGTGCACTTATAAAAAAAACTGTAGACCTGCTTCTTAGAGAATGCGTGCATAGGCAAATTAGTGAACGATGCCCTGCCAAATTAAAATTTCTTATTTTTGTGCATATATCACTTCGCTCAGTGCACACATTTTTTGTGATATTTTCGCGCCGCTGACAATCGATTTGTGACCTAACGGCACCTGTACGAGCATATATAAAAAGCAAAAACAAAGTACATGCGTGAGGTCACCAGACTGACGCACTGGCAACTCGGGCACAGGATCATAAAAGTGACCTAACGGCATATGCACATACATACATATTATCAGGCAAAAAAGCTACATACATAGCAGAATTCATACTCGAATACATTCAGTACTACTTGAATGTAACTGTAAATTTTCATTCATTTGACCCGTGGCCTGACGTTTGGATGTTGTGCGACTGAGTAGTTGCCAGAGCACCACGTTTACCCATACAACTTTGTAGAAGTATTCTGTCTCATTCAATTCATTTACACATTGTATATTCGAATGCCGTTGTTTTGCCATTCATGCAGCTCTCTAATATCTAATGTAACGGTTAATAGTATTCGGCTGTCTTGTTCTGTTGCATTTGATCATTAGTGAATGCAAGCTCAAGTGAGTGCAAGTGCAAGTGAGCTTCAAAGCTTAAAGCTCCTTACTGAACTTGTCATACGTTGTTGATTGCGAGCATAAAGCTTTGGCACAGTGGGCCCATGTTCATTTGCTTATAGTTAATTATAATGTGTTATGCATTTATACTACAGGTATGTTTGGGATATCTGGTATTATTTGGTAGTTCGGTATTTTTTGTATTATTGATATTTTTGGTTCTATGGTATTTTTGGTATTTTTTGGTTAGTATACCTTGTTTATTTTTTTTGTGGATTGGGTATTATCCTGTACCAACCAAAACGCCACCTGGGTCGTACAAAATGAAAAAACAAAGCGTCTATTCAGCAGCGCCACGACGACCTTTACTATATGTAGGCGTTAACATTCACCTGTATTGAACGCAACGTGAAGTCATAAGTTAAATTAACATATTTAATATTTAATTTGTACTTATGCAAAAAATACCAAATTCTAATATTTATATATATAAGTAATAAAGAGCTGCACAAGCACTGTAATAATGTTTTGTAAGCCATTCAGAGCTTTTCAACTACTACCTGTCATGTTAAGTCTCCCAACATAACAAATACTGCAGTGAGAAAAGCTTTTAGTTTGACAGCAAGTAATGCACAAGCAAGTTATAAAACTTTCAACTATAGAACAAATAGAACAAAAATGGAGTAGAACAAAATTGAAGTAAAGCAAAACAAAACAAAACAAAGCTGAAATAGTATTCTATTTCATGGCCCAATTCTGAATTAATGAAATCGCCGTACATTGAGCACAATTGAAAAACAAAATATTTATTATTATATATTATTATTTACATTTATTATTATTAACATACATATCATATTAACAAAAAATAAACTATAATTATTTAAATTGTGACATTGTTATGCAAAAACATAATTTGATTTACAGTATCTGAGCTGCCGCCCAGTGACGATCGTTTTTCAGTTAGTAAAGCTCGGGCAGCCGCAAAAACTCTTTCTGAAGATGCACTTGATGCTGGAATAGCTAGCACTCTACAACTTGTCTTGTATAGCAATGGAAATTGATTTCTATTCGTATCCCACCATTTTAATGCATCAAATTCACTGAAGTAGTGAATAATTGAGCTTTCATACATAGCCAACTCTTCTGATACGGAGTTTGATCCATTTTGGTGAGTTACAAATTGATCAAACAAATCACACTTGTTTTCAGAAACAACCTCAACTCTACTATATGTTTGATCAGTTTCACAAAATTCACTCATCATAGATTTGGTTGCTTCTCTGATCATTTCTTTTTCTTCTGCTTCGAATTGAAGAAGCTTATTAGCGGGAGGAAAAAGGAAAAGTGCGATTTTATGGAAAATATTTAAATTTTCCATAACTAAATTATTTATGTAAAACAATAATTTGCTTTTGAAAGCCTTTATAATTGATATGTCTTCATCATTGATCGTATATGTACGTATCAGCTTATTTATTTATTTATTTTTTATTTATTTGTTTGTTTATTGTCAACTATAATCAGCTGACATAAAATCCAATTTAATTAAAATTAAAATAAAAATTTAAATTTGAAATTAAAATAAAGTAAAATAAAATTATATATAAATCTGAAAGTAAGTTTAGGTAAAAAATTTATAAAGTTAACGTTAAAGCTCTGGGAAGTTCAACAATAAAATTAGTGGTCCAACATTTGTTGCGTGGATTGGGAAAAACCCAGAAAAACCCAATCAGACCAGCGTTAGATTAGTAATTAGTGGTTACGATTAGATAAAGCCAAAAGGATCGATCTTTTTAGTACTAGAGTTGAGGCCTCCAAGGAGACAAGAGAATAAAGTTTGTTATAGTCAGAACATATAACCCGAAATGGTTCATGAATTAAATAGTTGCTCAAGCAACGATCAAGGCTAAGGGGTAAAAAGTTACGTGAAGATCTAATTGGGACATTAAATTTAATTCGACTCAAAAGAACTGATGAGTCGATTTCACCATTAAATAAGTTAGTAATAAATAATACTCCATGCATGGTTCTACGGCTTAACAGGGACGGAAGATTTATTAAAAGGAGTCTACTTGAATACGGTGGTAAGTCAACTCCAGGAACCCAGTTAAAACTTCTAAGGGCAAATAGAAGAAATTTCTTCTGCACAGATTCAATTCTATCCTGGTGAATCGAGTACTGTGGGGACCACACACAAGATCCATACTCCAGGATGGGACGTACTAGGGATGTATAAAGCGTTTTAGTGGTGTAGGGATCGTTAAACTCTTTCGACCACCGCTTGATGAAGCCAAAGACATTAATGGCCTTATTAACCATAGACGAAATATGAGAGTCAAACTTTAGCTTAGGATCAAGAATAATGCCTAAATCTTTAATTTCAAACACGCGGTCAAGTGGTGAAGCATCAAGCAAGTAGTGAGCAGTATGAGGGGTACTTCTACAAAAAGACATGACTTTACATTTTGAACAGTTTAAATTGAGTAAGTTAAAACGACACCAGGCCGACAGCGCACACAAATCCGACTGTAGTAAGTTGCACAGAGAAGCATCATTGTAGGTGGAACATAGTTTTACATCATCAGCAAACATATAAACAAAAGAGTTAGTAATAACAGCTGGAAGATCGTTAATAAACAAATTAAATAGCAAAGGTCCAAGATGACTCCCCTGGGGAACACCAGAGGTAACAAAAATAGGTTTAGATACAGACGATTTAAAAAATGTATTTTTGTGTTCGACCACACAAGTACTCCGAAAGCCACAATAAAAGTTTTGATGGAAATCCGATAATATTCAATTTATGAAGCAACAGAGAATGACTAACAGAGTCAAATGCCTTACTAAAATCGGTGTAAACAACGTCAGTTTGCATTTTTTCCTGAAACCCTTTAATAACAAGCGAAGTGAATTCAAGAAGGTTAGTGGTAGTTGATCTACGCCTTATGAACGTGGACCACAACTAAATGCAGCGTTGGGAACTTGTCTCCCTCAAGTTTTTTTAAAACTACTTCGAAACACTCTAAAACTTCTATTAAATAATTCAAATGGGAAAGATTAAGCTCTCCCAATCTGTGCAGCTCATTTTTTTCTTGAAGAATTAGAAAAATTTCATAGAACATTTGTCGAATAGAAGTATTTGTGCAGCTCTTTAATAAGTATATAAAATTTTTTTAACATTAGGGATACCGTTACATGAAGTATGGCCTTGCCTACTTACGGTGAAGGTTACTTGCTTTATTTTTTGTTCGTACAATCTAATTCGCCAGTCAGATAACCATTTTTCCACGTTGACCAGATGAAAAGCTAGTTGCGCTGTTGCTTGCATCGGGCATCTGAAGCGGCCGAGAATAGCTTTATCATCAGCAAAGGTAGAAGTTGTCAATCGCCTATTTATGGGGATGACTGCTGTGAAAAGCACGCAAAGTGTTGGTCCGAGTACGCTGCCTTGTGGAACAGCAGCGAATATAGCAATGCTGTGTTGGTCAGACATTGCAGTGTTACATCTTCTGCAAACTTCCGGTCGTACAGGTACAACTTCAGTAGTTAATGTCTGGCGCTTGGGAGCATTGTTTTGATCTTATGCATCAGACCTTCCAACCAAACCATATCGTTTGCCGAAGAAACATCTAGAAAAAACATAGTGAAGTGTTCTCGATTTCCGATCGGTCTTCGTATCTCTGATGTTATTCGATTGACCTGCTCAATAGATTCTTGTTTTTGTTATGAAGATTCAGAAATGGATAAATCCAAGACAGCAAACATATTTCTAAATGTTTTGATAGAGACGATAAAAGTCTTATGATTCTGTACAACGTGGGAACTTTGTGATCTTTTCCCGGCTTGGTATTTTTGTGATTATTGGTTTTTTTACATCTGTCTGGAAAGTGGCCAAGTTTGACGATGACATTGAATATCTGCAATTTTTGCAATGATGCAAACGGCACAATAAAAAAGCTCGATGATAATTTTTGGGGTTATTATTATTAATGTGCTCCATTGCTCTTTAATGATTCTTGTGATTTCATTCGAGCGAAACGCCATTGACTCATGTTGAAGATGAGAGTCGCTTAGATTGAAACGCTTTTTTAAGAATAGAAGCAGATGTGCTAGCTCTTTCTTCATCACTTCGGACGCTGCAGTGACGAAGGTAGTGTCCATTATTTGTTAACAACTTTCGCTTCAATTTCAAGACGCGTTTCAAGTTGAATGTTTAAACTTATATTTTTTGTGTTTCTGTGTAAGTGTTTCGTCATGTGAACTTACTGGGTCGATTAACGGTTACTGAGTGTCGCAATAATTTTATTAGAACAGGCGAGTGTTTGGATGATAAATCCAAATGTATTTTTACAGCTGTGGACTGTATATAGTTTGCAACAAACTCTTTATGGTTGTTGTACTTAAGAAGGCTTCCTTACTGTCAGGATGATTTGTTCTCTAGAATATGTATCCTCTTATGTTAAAAGTATATATGGTTGTAAGGTTTGTTTCGGAAAGTAACATTACGTCGATATGCTTGTCTAGTAGGAATTGAGCTAATTCAAGCTTATGCTGTGAAACGCGATATGCTATGAGTGTTCCACATAGATATTCGTAGCGAAACCAATTATTTTGACTGTTATAAAGAAAGAATTTGTATCAAAAAATTTCGATTTATTATTCTATTTTGCATAGTTGTCCGTAGGATGAAATTCTGTCAAGGGGGTACATCTGATTTCTTCGAAGTTGCTTTGTTGCTGCTCCGGTGGCAAGTTTTATTATGCCTTATTTGCTTGTGAAAGCAGTGTATTAGAGACAGGAGGAGCTAGTCCTGATCTTAAAGCGCTTGCATGATAGCTTTGGCTTTAAATCCTTTCTCCTGTTTTATTTCTTTTGGTGTTACATCAGGCTCTATTTCAAAAGGCACGACTTGCAGGCCGTTGCTGCTTTCTTGTTGGTACGTCTAAAACTTAATTTTATGTCGTTTAGATGCGTAGTCAAAGCTCTTTAATTATCTTCTGTCTTTGTCTGAACATTAATTTCATTGAAAAACAAGTGGAAACGTTGCAGTCGGACGCAACCGACTGTGGTATACTCGTTACCAGTATTAAAACCGGTAAAAAGAGGCCTGATTGCAAAGGGGTACGGATGCGGCTGGGGTGTACGCTGCCTTAAAAATTCTCCGATGCAGATGGGGATGCCACCAGCTATCTTCCTTCCAAATTTAATGACTCTAGCTCAAAGCATGTACAAGATGTGGAAAGGAGGGCTGGGGCGGTATGGGTGGGTGTGGCATCCAAATTTTTGACGCAGATCTTTGTGGAATATCAATTGCTATCTTCATACCAAATTGGGTGACTCTAGCTCAAAGTTTGTAAAAGATGGGGAAAGGGGAGGCTGGGGGCGGTATGGGTGGGTGTGGCATCCAAATTTTTGCTGCAGATCTTTGTGGAATGTCAATTGCTATCTTCATACCAAATTTGGTGACTCTAGCTAAAAAATTTTAAAAGTAGGGAAATGGGGGCTGTGGCGGAAGAGGTGGGAGTGGCATTCAAATTTTTAATGCAGATCTTTGTGGAATGTCAATTGCTACCTTCATACCAAATTGGGTGACTCTAGCTCAAAGTTTGTAATAGGTAAAAAAAGGGGGGCTGGGGGCGGCATGGGTGGGTGTGGCATCCAAATTTTTGATGCAGATCTTTGTGGTATGTCAATTGCTATCTACATACCAAATTTGGTGACTCTAGCTTGAAGTTTGTAGAAGGTGGGGAAAGGGGGGCTGGAGGCGGTATGGGTGGGCGTGGCATCCAAAGTTTTGCTGCAGGTCTATGTGGGATGTCAATTGCTATCTTTATATCAAATTTGGTGACTCTAGCCCAAAGTTTGTAAAAAAAGGGAAATAGGGGTCAGAATGTGTGGGGTTGGCTCCAAAACTTTGATGCAGATTTTTGGGGGTCGTTGCCAAATTTGGTGGCTCTAGCTCCACTACTCTGGAAGACACACGCATTCTCGTTTTTGACGATGCGTTGGGGCGGATGGGGGCGGCTAGGGCATTGTTGGTGAGCATGGCATTCAAACTTTTGATGCAGTTTTTGGGGGGGTCATCATCAAATGGCAAATCGATGAATTCGATAACTCAAAACCGATAAATCCACATATTTCGCACATCCACATATTACAGCTAGAACTACCAAATTTGGTAAGAAAATGCTAATAGTAATCCCCAAATAATTGCATCAAAAATTTTGGAGCCACGCCCACCCATTCCGCCCCAAGACCCCCCGCATTTATAAGACAAACAAGTGGAAACGTTGCAGTCGGACGCAACCGACTGCGGCATACTCGATACCAGAATTAAAACCGGTAAAAAGAGGCCTGAATGCAAAGGGGTACGGATGCAGCAGGGGTTTACGCTGCCTTAAAGATTCTCCGATGCAGATGGGGATGCCACCGGCTATCTTCATACCAAATTTGGTGACTCTAGCTCAAAGATTGTAAAAGGTGGGGAAAGGGGGGGGCTGGGGCGGTATGGGTAGTTGTGGCATCAAAATTTTTGTTGCAGATCTTTCTGAAATGTCAATTGCTATCTTCATACCAAATTTGGTGACTCTAGCTCAAAATTTGTGAAAGGTTGGGAAAGGGGGGCTGGGGGCGGTTTGGGTGGGCGTGGCATCCAAAATTTTGATGCAGATCGTTGTGGAATGTCAATTGTTATCTTCATACCAAATTTGGTGACTCTAGCTCAAATTTTGTAAAAGGTGAGGAAAGGGGGGAATGGGGCGGTTTGGTTGGGCGTGGCATCCAAATTTTTGTTGCAGATCTTTCTGAAATGTCAATTGCTATCTTCATACCAAATTTGGTGACTCTAGCTCGAAATTTGTAATAAGTGGGGAAAGGGGGGCTGGGGGCGGTATGGCTGGGCGTGGCATCCAAATTTTTGATGCAGATCTTTGTGGAATGTCAATTGCTATCTATATACCAAATTTGGTGACTCTAGCTCAAAGATTGTAAAAGGTGGGGAAAGGGGGGGGGCTGGGGCGGTATGGGTAGTTGTGGCATCAAAATTTTTGATGCAGATCTTTCTGAAATGTCAATTGCTATCTTCATACCAAATTTGGTGACTCTAGCTCGAAAATTGTAAAAAGTGGGGAAAGGGGGGCGAAATGGAAGGTGTGGCTCCAAAACTTTGATGCAGACTTTTGGGGGTCGTTGCCAGCTATCTTCCTACCAAATTTGGTGGCTCTAGCTCCACAACTCTGGAAGATACACGCATTCCCGTTTTTGACGAAGCGTTGAGGTGGATGGGGGCGGCTAGGGCAGTATTGGTGGGCGTGGCATCCAAACTTTCTAACTATCTTGGCACCAAATTTGGTGGCTCTAGCTCAAAAACTGTGGGAGATATAGCCATTTCTGATTTCAAAATGCGGGGGGGCTGGGGGCGGAGTGGGTGGGCGTGGTTCCAAAACTTTGATGCAGTTTTTTGGGGGTCGTTACCAGCTATCTCCCTACCAAATTTGGAGGCTCTAGCTCCACAACTCTGGAAGATACACGCATTCCCGTTATTGACGAAGCGTTGGGGCACATGGGGGTGGCTAGGGCGGTATTGGTGGGCGTGGCATCCAATCTTTTGATGCAGTTTTTGAGGGGTCATCATCACCTGTCCTGGCACCAAATTTGGTGGCTATAGCTCAAAAACTGTGGGAGATATAGGCTTTTTTGACTTTAAAATTCGGGGGGGCTGGGGGCGGAATGGGGGAGCGTGGCTCCAAAATTTTTGATGCAGCTTTTTGGGGGTTGCTAGTAGCTATCTTCTGACCAAATTTGGTACTTCTAGCTGTAAGGATGTGCGAAATATGTGGATTTATCGGTTTTTGAGTTATCGAATTTATCGATTTGCCAGCCCCCAGTTATCGTAGAGCCCCCATCGTGACACTTTAATTTACTATCCCATAGATAAAGAGATTTGGAAAGTTTCCAGTATCTAGCTTGAAGGGTGTGGAAAAAAGTTGCGTTCATACAGACGGACAGACGGACAGACACCATGACGGACATTGCACAAACTCAATATACTCTTTACCTTCGGTATCGAGTATAAAAAGCCTTTATCTCCCACAGTTTTCGTGCTATAGCCACCAATTTTGGATGGAAGATAGTTGGTGGTATCCCCATCTGCATCGTAGAATCTTGAAGGCAGCTTACACCCCAGCCGCATTCGTACCCCTTTGCAAAAAGGTCTGGTGTTACGGGTTCTAATTCTGGTAACGAGTATACCGGAGTCGGTTGCGTCCGACTGCAACTTTACCTCTTGTTTTTATACTCGTTGCCGAAGGTAAAGAGTTTATTGGGTTTTTGCAATGTTCGTCATGGTGTCCGTCCGTCTGTCCGTCCGTCCGGCTGTCCGTCTGAATGTTCGCAACTTTTTTCCACACCCTTCAAGCTAGAGACTTGAAACTTTCCAATTCTCTATATCTAAGGGTTAGTAAATTAAAGTGTCAAGATGGGGGCTATACGATAACTGGGGGGCTGGCAAATCGATAAATTCGATAACTCAAAACCGATAAATCCACATATTTCGCACATCCTTACAGCTAGAACTACCAATTTGGTGAGAAGATAGCTACTAGCAATCCCCAAATAGCTGCATCAAATTTAGGAGCCACGCCATTTGAACGTTTCTGCAAAGCCACGTTTAGGAGCCACGCCCACCCATTCCACCCCCAGCCCCCCCGCATTTTTAAGTCAAAAAAGCCTATATCTCCCACAGTTTTTGAGCTATAGCCACCACATTTGGTGCCAAGATAGGTGAAGATAACCCCCCAAAAACTGCATCAAAAGTTTGGATGCCACGCCCACCAATACTGCCCTTGCCACCCCCATCCGCCCCAACGCTTCGTAAAAAACAGGAATGCGTGTATCTTCCATATTTCTGGAGCTAAAGCCACCAAATTTGGTAGGAAGATAGCGGGCAACGACTCCATAAAATCTGCATCAAAGCTTTGGAGCCACGCCCACCCAATCCGCCCCCAGCCCCCCGCATTTTGAAATCAGAAAAGCCTATATCTCCTACAGTTTAATAGCTATACCCACCAAATTTGGTGCACAGATAGGTGATGATGTCCCCCAAAAACTGCGTCAAAAGTTTGGATGCCATGCCCACCACTTTTGCCCTAGCCACCCCCATCCGCCCCAACGCTTCGTCAAAAACAGGAATGCGTGTATCTTCCAGAGTAGTGGAGCAATATCCACAAAATTTGGTAGGAAGATAGCTGGCAACGACTCCCAAAAATCTGCATCAAAGTTTTGGAGCCACGCCCACCCGTTCCGCCCCCCTTTCCCCACCATTTACAAACTATGAGCTAGAGTCACCAAATTTTGTATGTAGATAGCAATTGACATGCCACAAAGATCTGCATAAACAAGTGGAAACGTTGTAGTCGGACGCAACCGACTGCGGCATACTCGATACCAGTATTAAAACCGGTAAAAAGAGGCCTGATTGCAAAGCGGTACGGATGCTGCAGGGGTTTACGCTGTCTTAAAGATTCTCCGCTGCAGATGGGGATGCCACCAGCTATATTCCTCCCAAATTTGGTGACTAGC
This sequence comes from Scaptomyza montana, assembly GCA_018904305.1. NCBI lineage: Eukaryota > Metazoa > Arthropoda > Insecta > Diptera > Drosophilidae > Scaptomyza > Scaptomyza montana. Next base: position 22,452 of record JAEIGR010000153.1, read on the forward strand.
TCAAAGTTTGTAAAATGTAGGGAAAGGTGGGGCTGGGGCCTTATGGGTGGGCGTGGCATCCACATTTTTGATGCAGATCTTTGTGGAATGTCAATTGCTTTTTCATACCAAATTTGGTGACTCTAGCTCGAAGTTTGTAAAATGTGGGGAAAGGTGGGGGGAGCTGGGGGCGGTATGGGTCGGCGTGGCATCCAAATTTGTGATGCAGATCTTTGTGGAATGTCAATTGCTATCTTCATACCAAATTTGGTGACTCTAGCTCGATATTTGTAAACAGTGGGGGAAAGGGGGGCTGGGGGCGGTATGGGTGGGCGTGGCATCCAAATTTTTCATGCAGATCTTTATGTAATGTCAATTGCTATCTTCATACCAAATTTGGTGACTCTAGCTCGAAATTTGTAAAAAGTGGGGAAAGGGGGGGCTGGGGGCGGTATGGGTGGGCGTGGCATCCAAATTTGTGATGCAGATCTTTGTGGAATGTCAATCGCTATCTTCATACCAAATTTGGTGACTCTAGCTCTAAAATTGTAAAAAGGTGGGAAAGGGGGGCGAAATGGGTGGGCGTGGCTCCAAAACTTTGATGCAGATTTTTAAGGGTCGTTACCAGCTATCTGCCCACCAAATTTGGAGGCTCTAGCTCCACAACTCTGGAAGATACACGCATTCCCGTTTTTGACGAAGTGTTGGGGTGGATGGGGGCGGCTAGGGCAGTATCGGTAGGCGTGGCATCCAAACTTTTGATGCAGTTTTTAGGGGGTCATCGTCACTTATATTGGCACCAAATTTGGTGGCTCTAGCTCGAAAAACTGTGGGGGGGGGGGGGGGGGGGTTTTTTTTTTTAGATATAGTCATTTCTAATTTTAAAAAGTGGGGGGGCTGGGGGCGTAATGGGTGGGCGTGGCATCCAAATTTGTGATGCAGATCTTTGTGGAATGTCAATCGCTATCTTCATACCAAATTTGGTGACTCTAGCTCGAAAATTGTAAAAAGGTGGGAAAGGGGGGCGAAATGGGTAGGCGTGGCTCCAAAACTTTGATGTAGTTTTTTGGGGGTCGTTACCAGCTATCTGCCCACCAAATTTGGAGGCTCTAGCTCCACAACTCTGGAAGATGCACGCATTCCCGTTTTTGACGAAGCGTTGGGGTGGATGGGGGCGGCTCGGGCAGTATCGGTAGGCGTGGCATCCAAACTTTTGATGCAGTTTTTGGGGGGTTATCTTCACCTGTCTTGGCACCAAATGTGGTGGCTATAGTTCAAAAACTGTGGGAGATATATGCGTTTTTGACTCTAAAATGCGGTGGGGCTGGGGGCGGAATGGGGGGGGCATGGCTCCAAAATTTTTGATGCAGTTTTTTATGGGTTGCTACTAGCTATCTGTTTACCTAATTTGGTAGTTAGCTGTAAGGATGTGCGAAATATGTGGATTTATCGGTTTTGAGTTATCGAATTTATCGATTTGCCAGCCCCCCAGTTATCGTAGAACACCCATTTTGACACTTTAATTTACTATCCCATAGATAAAGAGAATTGGAAAGTTTCAAGTCTCTAGCTTGAAGGGTGTGGAAAAAACTTGCACACATACGGACGGACAGACGGACAGACACCATGACGGACATTGCACAAAACCAATATACTCTTTACCTTCGGTATCGAGTTTAAAAATTTGGATACCACACCCACCCATAGCGCCCCCAGCCCCCCTTTCCTAACTTTTACAAACTTTTAGCTAGAGTCACCTTATTTGGTATGAAGATAGCAATTGACATTCCACAAATATCTGCATAAAAAATTTGGATGCCACACCCACCCATAGCGCCCCAGCCAGTCGGTTGCGTCCGTCTGCAACGTTTCCACTTGTTTTCACATAAGTTCGTCTCACTCACGCTTCGCTTGCATCTCAGCTTGAAAGCTCCAAAGTTTTTGCCTCTATTTTGCTCAAAAGTGAGGTAAATTATAATAGAATTTACTATTTAATATTAATTTGGTAAATATTAAACAATATATAACAATAAAATCATTGTTAAATAAAAAAACAAATCTTTAATTTTTGCGTCATTTCACATGTGTTAGCTGATTTCGAGTCAGCTGATTGCATTGTTCCCGATGCTACAAATGCTCTCGCGCCCAACACCTTCGAGCACTTCTCTGCGGTTTCTCCTCTTCAACTACAGCAGCAGCAGCAAGAACTGCCTGCGTCATTATTGAATTATAAACTAATAAAACTGCTTGTTTTTTCTCCATTTTGATTCACTTTATAAATTCTTGACACAAACATAAAACAAACATAAGCTGTTCATAGCTCATAGACCAACAAGAATGGAACTTAATGGGTGACTCTAAGGAAAAAAAATGGGGGGGACCACCCCCCCTCTTTCTTTTTCTTCCCTTTCGCCCTTTTGTGCCTTCCCCCTAACCCCCCCCAAACAATCCCCATTTTCCTTTAAAACTTTTTTTCATTTCCATGTGGTTATATAAGTTTTTTAAAAATTGAATATTTTTTTTTGGGGGGAGGGAGGTTGTTAAAAAAATTAAAATTAAAAAAAATTATAAAATAAAAAAAAAAAAAAAAAAAAAAAAAAAAAAAAAATTTTTTTTTAAAAAAAAAAAAAAAAAAAAAAAAAAAAAAAAAAAAAAAAAAAAAAAAAAAAAAAAAAAAAAAAAAAAAAAAAAAAAAAAAAATCCCCCCCCCCCCCCACAACCCTCCCCATCCACCAAAACCCCCCCCCACCCCCCAAAACAAAAACCAACCAAAAAAAAAAACCCCACAAAAAAAAAAAAAAAAAAAAAAAAAAAAAAAAAAAAAAAAAAAAAAAAAAAAAAAAAAAAAAAAAAAAAAAAAAAGAAAAAAAAAAAAAAAAAAAAAAAAAAAAAAAAAAAAAAAAAAAAAAAAAAAAAAAAAAAAAAAAAAAAAAAAAAAAAAAAAAAAAAAAAAAAACAAAAAAAAAAAAAAGGAAAAAAGAAAAGGGGGAAGGGGAAGAGGAAAAAAAAGGGGGAAAAAAGGGGGGTATAAGTTCCATTCTTGTTGGTTCACACCATCCGGTTTTATTTATTTTCTTAATAATTTGATAAATATGAATACTACAAAGTTAAATAATTCATTTAATTTGTAGTTTTTATTCAAATTCACTTTAAACAAGTAAGAAGGCTCTAGTCAGGTGAGCCCGACTAGAAGATACCCTGAACCCACTTGTAATAAATAAATTAAATTTATATAAGACTTTGGTATACTGACTTAACTTCAATCGATTAAATTCGATATCTCCGGTGTTTCTTAACCGATTTGGACGAAAATTTCAGAAAAGGTCTATCGTTACCCATTCTTTCAACCCTCATTTTTACATTTTCCAAATTCGATATTTTTTTGTTATCGATTCCATGTGTATATCGGAAACCAGAATAGATATAGATAATTTGAAACAAACTTGTTTTGCTTATGCTATAGGAGAACTTATATTCAAAATCTGAAGTCTCTAGCTCTTGTAGTCTCTGAGATCGACGCGTTCATACTGACGGACGGACAGACGGACATGGCTATATCGTCTCGGCTGTTGATGCTGATCAATAATATATATACTTTATGGGGTCGGAGATGCTTCCTTCTGCATGTTACATACTTTTGCACGAAACCATTATACCATTTTTACCCACATTATGGGTTAAGGGTATAAAAAATACAATGTCAAATGCACCGATTTGATCTAACTTCTTACGTAAAATTCTTTGTATGTATTTGAAACATGATTTTTACCCCCGAGCCTATAGATGTTTACACATAAAAAAATATACTTTTAGGTGTAGAACAGACTATCTTAGCTTATTTAATGAATATAATTGAAAACGTTGCAGTCGGCTGAAATCGACTGCGGAATACTCTGTAACTAGTGTTGAAATCCGTAGTAAATATCTTGTTTGCAATGGGGAATGTGCTGGCTTATGGTGATGGCGTGTCCTCCAAAAAATTTTTGATGCAAATCTTTGGAGGACTATACTATCTATCTTCCCAGCAAACTTTCTTATTCTAGCTTAAAATCTGCGGAAGATATTGGCATTTCCGTACTAAAGAAGCAAAGAGGCTGGGATGGGCATTAGGGTGGGTCAAATTTTTTTCGCCAAAATCGTACCCCAAAATCGGAATCTTGGATGGATTCTAAGAAAATTTCACCATGGAACTTTGTGTCTAAAATCAATTCCTAGCCCCCGCTAAGAAGCATAAAGATTTGACAAATTGACAAAAACAAGCCATGCACTGATGCTCTACTTTTGTAACTTTTTAACACAGTAAGGTAAAGGTCTGTAATTTAAAATATGTATCCCAAAAACACCATAAAAGTTTGGAGCAAACTTCGGAAATTTGGAGAACTAAATAAAAATGGGCGTGGCACAAGAGAGGGTGTTACATACGCAAAACATCGCTTTACCCAACAATTTAAACTTGATCAAAAAAATGAAAACATTGTGAAAACAACTATTTTAAATTTATATTTCATTGTTTTATTTTAAAAAATTTTAATTTTACTTAGTTTAAGTTTTAGTAAATATTTTCTTAAAAAAAATTTACAACTTTTTTTATAATTTTTTAATGATTTTTAAAATCTTTCTTAGAGTCCATTTGTGAATTTCTTGATCGACTTTCTAAAGTCACTGACATAACATCATCTCGATTGTGTGGCATTACGCGTCGTGAAACATGCGTCAACAACTGCACACATCGTTCGGTTCCCTGAATGTGGGATGGAATTGCTGGATCTACCAGTGATATTTCAGCAGAATTCATGTACTCCAACAAGTGTTCATGCGGGATACTTGAAGTATGTGGAGGTTCAAATAATATGTCGTCGTTATCAACTAAATTCGTATAGTCCGTGCAATAGAAATTAATGAAATTTTTCTTATATTTTCTTAGATTAGTAGGGTCGTACAATTTTTCGCGATAGTAAATAATTTTATTGATCGCAATTTCCCGGACAGATTTCCTTTCATCGAAAAGCATTGCTAACAAAATATTTTCGGTATGTGCGAAAAATGCATTGTTTTGTTTTGCTTTGTTTACTATTTCTCGAAGATTTAGTGGCAAGAATTGTGATGACCGAATCAAATTAAATAAAAGTTTACTGCCATATACCACTGAATTATAAAATTTGACATTAAAATACATTGGTACATAAACTTTCATAATGTAATTAGCCAATATTTTGAAATTTTTGGAAGGTAAACTGTGTACTGTGTTAAAAAGTTACAAAAGTAGAGCATCAGTGCATGGCTTGTTTTGGTCAATTTGTCAAATCTTTATGCTTCTCAGCGGGGGCTAGGAATTGATTTTAGACACAAAGTTCCATGGTGAAATTTTCTTAGAATTCATCCAAGATTCCGATTTCGGGGTACGATTGCCACGTTTTTTTTGGTCCATACAAATTGACCCTCCCTAATGGGCATACTATTCAATCTATTGAAGCCGATCTTCCTACAGCAGAAAGGATATATTATCATGATCAGCAATAACAGCTTGATTTGGCCAAGTTCGTCTGTCTAATTGTCCGACAGGCCGTTGGTCCGTTGGTCCTTCTGTCCGTCTATTTTTATGAACACGCCGAACTCAGAGACTTTAAGAACTACTGACTTCAGATTTGAAATATCAATTCAAAGATTTAGTTGGGGCATGCGTTCGACCGAAGCAAAGTAGGGTTCAAAGATGCTTAGTCGTAAGTACAACATTACTAACAAAAATTTTTACTTTTCCTTTCTTTGCAGTGTCGGAAATTGTAAACATAAATATTTATAGCTTGTATAATTACTGGAAAAGTGTGAAAATAAAAATCGAAATTTTGTTAGCTGTTCAAGGCACAAGTCTTACTAAACGTGGGTTGTTCATTAAGTCTATAAAGCTAATTCAAAAAAGTTACGATGCAACATTTGCAAGTAATAAATTACACAACAAGCATCCGCAGACAAGTGTCTATTAATATAAAAGGCATGAGCAACGCCTTTCGCCTGTTCGCTGCAGCTCTGCTTGCCTTAAGTGGACTGCAGATTGATCTTAGGACTGAGGCACACGTGGCCCTTACGTATCCACCAGCTCGTGCCTTAGACCTCGATTTCTTGGATAACTCTCGCACAAAAGCCCCTTGCGGTATGCCCAAAGGTAAGTTTGCCGCTTTATAAAGTAATATATGTTCACGATTGGTTGAAATTCGATTTGCATATCTGTATGCTCTGAGATCGAAGACAATAAGAATGTTTATAAAGTTGTTCCAAAAAGATGAAACAGAATTACCACACTGTACGATGACATCGATCTCAGGAACTATAAAAGCTTGACTCTTCAGATTTGGAATATAAACTCTCCCATACCATAAGCAGGGCCAGTTTGTTTTAAATTATCGGTAGCTTAATTAGTTTCAGATATACACGTGCAATCGATAACATTAAAATCTGGATTTTTGAAAACTTTACAATTGTTTTCAAAACCACAGACAACGTAATGAAAACCTCCGCAATTTTCATCGAAATCGGCCAATCTGGAGAAATCGCAAGTTGAAGTTAAGTCATCATGCATTAGCGCAGCAGTGCAGATATTTTCTTTATGCATGCACAATGTGTATGTATATAATACATTCAAACAATGACAGTTTACCTAAGGAAATGGGTTCAGGGTTTCTCCAGAAACTTTTTTGAAAATTCTGACATGATCGACATCATTAGTCAATAACCTATAAGCGAGTTGTATTCTAGGAAGACTTTTGGCGGCTTTTTGTACACTGAACCCATAAAATGGGTAAATAAGGGTATAATGGTTTTGTGCAAAAGTATGTAACAGGCAGAAGGAAGCATCTCCGACCCCATAAAGTATATATATTCTTGATCACCGTCAACAGCCGAGTCGATATTACCATGTCCGTCTGTCCGTCTGTATGAACGCGTCGATCTCAATGACTACAAGAGCTAGAGACTTTAAAATTGGAACATAACTTCCCCTTAGCCATAGGCAGATCAAGTTTGTTTCAAACTATCGATAACTATTCTGGTTTCCGATATACACATGTAATCGATTACAAAAAAAAAATTTAATATGGAAAATGTTAAAGTAGGCGTTGAAATAATGGGTAACGATAGAATTTTTCTGAAAATTTCGTCCAAATCGGTTAAGAAACACCGGAGAGATCGAATTGAATCGATGAAGTTAAGTCAGTATACCAAAGTCTTATGTGGTTTCCTCACTAGCACTTTACATCAGCATATACAGCAATTATCGATAACAAGACGGAGAGCTGTCCTCATACACAACATCAGCATCTGCATCTTGTTGACAGTTTACAATTATAAATTGAGCTATCACGTGCGTAATATGGATTCGGTTTTATAATCTATTTTGGAGAACGATGGAGGCGCAATTTTTGTTTGGGTCGTTGAGCTCATCATTTAATCATGATCAGAACGTTCGTAGCGTATGGAAATATGTACGTATGATATATCATATTGCAAAATTATGCATTTTATTTTATGAAATGCCATTTTATAATATAGATTCGGTTTGGAAGTTTCGGGAGCGGGATGTGCCGAGGAACTCGGACGAGTTCTTCAAAGAAAGTTTTCGGTGTGAGAGGAAAGTTTTCGAAATGCTGGTAGCTCAGTTGCCTGGACTGGCAAAGAAAAACACCACATTTCGCCAGGCTATTCCCCTCGAGGTCTAGCAATACGTGTGTGGTCTCTTCACTCCATACAAATCGAATAACATCTGCTTAAATAGTTGCAAAGAATTATTTTGTATAGCATAAAATAAACAAAATAAATTTAATTATTACCGTTTGCCATTTTGAGTCTCAATTTTCTGTAATTATTTGACTAGTGGTTTCACCATGCCGATAAAAGAAATTATCGAGCATAACAGAATTTTTTTAGAGTATCGAGTACTGTTAACACCAGATGTACTCACATCTTGGCTAGACGCCAGCATCTGCCATATCTAGCACCCATACAATTTGTATGGGAGATGTTCAACATCTTGGCTCAAGATGCGAAGATGCAAGATGCAGCCCTAATGAGGACAGGGCATTACGGAGCACTGGCAACTGAGGCCTTCAGCTTTAGGTTTTGTATTTACAGGAGTATATTTACAGAGGGTGTATTTACAGGGGATGCTTAATGAGATATGTGTTTGGTTTGTGAACTATTGTTGGGTCGTGGTTTTTGAGTAGTATTAGATGGAGTGGTACAAGTTTGTGGTATTTAAGTAATTTAGGATGACGGAAATGTTTGAGGGTGTGGGATTGGAGAGGAGTTGTAGTGAGTTGTTGCTGCCGAGAATACTTTGTCTGTGGGTGTTGTGTGCGGTGCATGAGTCAAGTATGTGTTCTATTGATAGTTGGTTGTTGCAAGCGGTACATATACTGGGGCTTTAATCGATGTAGTGTAAGTGTGTGATTTTTGTGTGTCCAAGTCTAAGTCGGGTTATTTTAATTTGGTCTGTTCGGGAGAAGTTTTGTTGGCTGCATTTGAGTAGGTTATAGGAGTTGAGTTTATTTGGGTTTATGTTTTGGTACCAGTTGGATGTTTTGTTTATATTGGATTGGTCTTTGGTTAGGTGGGTATTTTTTATGTATTTTTTTATGTCTTGTATGCTTACGTTTTCATAAACTGGGCTCGGTCGATTAGCTGCGTTTTTCGCCTAGGCGTCGGATAATTCATTCCCTATTATACCTGTGTGTCCAGGTACCCATAGGAGTTTGAATTTAGGGATTTTGTCTGTGTGCTAGGGATAAGGTTATTAACTCTTCAATGTGTGTACCTTGTTTGGGTTTTCTTTTTGTATTATAACCATCATTGTTTAAACCATGTTTGTGTATTGGAACAATCATTAAGGAGATTTGACGTTTATCAGTAATGTTTTAGATGTATAATTTGCTTTTTTTGTTTTCATTGTGTGTCTGAGGCTCGAAGCTCGAAGCCTGTTATTAACTGCAGGTGTGGAGTTTTGAAGAAAAAAAAAAAAAAACTATTACAATAGTAGTGACCTACCCTTGAAGCTGCCATATAAATCGTCAGGTATTTTGGATTTACGAATTATGTTGTACGTATCACTGAATAAGTACTTACAAAGGTGGTGGGATTAAAAAGGGTGCAGGGGGTGGGAGAGTTCCATTTCTCCAGTAATGAAGGTCCAGCGGGTGATGTCGTGTTAGACGGCGGGTGACGGTGATGTTGTTTAGCAGGTTGACAGCAAGGGTTTGATGTGCCCGTCCAAATGCTCCACTTGGGCTATGCTCAGCCTGGAAACCTTCTGATGAACCCAAAGAACTCTGAGCTCATTGTGAATCTCTACGTTTGTGAGCGCTTCGTTTTGGAACTTCTGTATGATGTTACAGTTGGTAGGACTGGCAGTGCCCCAGATTGGAATCCATAAGCTCTTCAGTCTCATCAGCTGGGATAGGGAGGGCCATTTAGCAGGGAACGTCTAAATTTTTGACAGTCTCATCTACCTTCTGTTGAGAGCATCTTGTAAAGGCAGAAAATGCATCGTGCAGATGTTCTGCGAAAGCTGCTGCAGTTTCGTCTCAGAACGGCACCAGGATCTTCATGGGCTCCTTTCGTTTGGTAGGCCTTTTAATACCCTTGGTCAGCCGCCACAGGTGCTTTCAGAGATGGCTTTCGGAGATTATATAACAGATATTTGAAAGCTTTGGCCGCCCTGTTCAACTCTGTTTTATCCATGAGGTTGCGAGAGTTGTGCCTAGGCAGAGTAAGACTCTTGGGAAACTGTTTAGAAGTGTTGCATGCGACATCGCGTTGTAAACATCAACGTTGTCTTAATCATCTAAAGTTTCAGCCTCAACCAACGGGTCCAAGCCTATGTTCATCGATTTATAAGACTTTGTCACCTCAAACAAAAAAAAAACAAGTGCGGCATAGTTAATTTTGCCTATGCCAAGACTATGATACCCTTCACACATGGATTAATTTTTTTTTTTTTGCTCCTATTTTTACTCTTGAGTGTCATTAACTTGTTCGTTTGCGACAACAACAACAGCAATTTGAAAATTTTTTGCGTTTTACCACTTTTGAAGCAAATGAGCTATATGTACATAGGTACTTGAAAGTGCACGACAGCAACAACAATTGAAAGTACGATATGGTCAATTTGTATGGTGGCTATGTCGTAGAATGATCCGATCGGGATGAAATTTCATAGTGAACAAACCCGACATGATCTAAGCAATCTGTGAAAGTTTCATCAAGATTGGTTCAGCAGTTTGGCCGGAAATCGTGTTGAAACAGACAGACGGACAGACGGACGGACGGACGGAAATCAATTCCTGAACTCGTCCTGATCATTTTTGATATATAGTTTATGGGGTCTCCCATCATTCCTTTAAGGCGTTACAGATTCATGACAAACTCAATATACCCTGTTTCACATGTGTGAAGGGTATAACAATATTTAATGCTCGAACTACAACTTGATGATATTACTTAGAACGTCAATAAACTGACTGGGTTAGCTTTTAAATTTTTGTCTGATTTTGACAGTTTTGGCATTTTTCACAAAAAGGCAATGATTTACTTAATTTTTATTTTTTTTTTTACGGCAAATTTTTATTTAAATATTGATCAATCAACCTACTTAAAGATTATTAATTTTTGGAATGACAATTGAAAAACAAGTGGAAACGTTGCAGTCGGACGCAACCGACTGCGGTATACTCGTTACCAGTACTAAAACCGGTAAAATGATTCCTGATTGCAAAGGGGTACGGATACGGCAGGATTGTGCTCTGCCTTGAAGATTCTCCGATGCAGATGGGGATGCCACCAACTAAGTTCCTTCCAAATTTGGTGACTCTAGCTCAAAGTTTGTAAAAGGTGGGGGAAAGGGGATGGGGGCGGTAAAGGTGGGCGTGGCATCCTAAGTTTTTATGCAGATATTTGTGGTCTGTCAATTGCTATCTTCATACCAAATTTGGTGACGGTATGGGTGTTCGTGGCATCCAAATTTTTGATTCAGATCTTTGTGGAATGTCAATTGCCATCTTCATAAAAAATTTGGTGTCTCTTTCTCAAAGTTTGTAAATGACGTGGGAAGGAGAGATGGGGGCGGAATTGGTGTGCGTGGCTGCAAAACTTTGATGCAGATTTTTGGGTTCATTGCCAGCTTTATTCCAAGCAAATTTGGTGGCTCTAACTCCATAACTCTGAAAGATGCATGCATTCCCGTTTTTGACAAAGCGTTGGGGCGGCTGGGGGTGGCTAGGGCAGTATTGGTGGGCGTGGCATCCAAGTGTGGTGGCTCTTTCTCAAATACTGTGGGAGATATATGTAGGCTTTTTTGACTTTAAAATGCGGTGGGCTGGGGGCGGAATGGGTGTGGTTGGCTTCAAAATTTTTGATGCAGTTTTTTGCGGGTTTTTTAGTAGCTATCTTCTCACCAAATGTGGTAGTTCTAGCTGTAAGGATGTGCGAAATATGTGGATTTATCGGTTCTGAGTTATCGAATTTATCGATTTGCCAGCCCCTCAGTTATCGTAGAGCCCCAATCTTGACACTTTACATGACATTGCACAAACCCAATATACTATTAACTTTCGGTAACGAGTTTAAAAAGTGAAACGTTGCAGTCGGCTCTAACTCAAAAACTGTGGAAGAAATAAGCGTTTCCTTTCAAAATGCGGGGTAGCATTATCGTGGTAGACGTGGGCATTACCAATAATGCGCAATGCTTTGTTATGAAATCGTTTTATCACGCTAAGGTTATCCTGTCTGGCAGTGCGTCGTAGGTGCATTCTATAAGTCCAGATCGGTTTGATGACTGTCTATAGATAAGAACTTTAGAGCGGGTGCTTAGCGGGGATATTCGTTCGATGACCAAGTAGTCAGATTTTAGTTTCTCCTTCGCCTGTTTTCTTTTCTTTTCAGGTGGGTTATTCTAAGTTAGTCTCCTGTCAAGTGTCATGCCTGGGTTTTCTCGGTGTATTTTCTACTTGAATCACGGCTTCATCTTAGTATACCGGTGGGCAGTTACCATGCCTAAACGAAAAGGTGGTGGCTGTTGATTTCTTGCTGTTGACGACAATGTTCCGCCTCCTGTGCCATTCGTTTATAACATCGAGTTCCCTCTGAATGATCAAAGATGTCAATCTTGTGTTTTGGCGGTGGATAGGAACGCCATGTCATCAGCGTATGTGGCCACAAGCAGCTTGGCATTTGCTAACACAGTCAGGTCTGCTGTAGATATGTTATAACGCAGTGGGTCCAGTACAATACGGAACGCACTGTGAAATACCATATTAAGCATGCTTCGTCTATGAAACTAATTTTCCACATCTGACCTTGAACTCTCTGTTCTTTAGGGCTTAGGGTAGGGCTGCCATACGTCCCGGTTTACCGGGACATGTCCCGGTTACAAGATTGATGTCCCGGTGTCCCGGTGCACAGTAGGAATGTCCCGGTCAAAAATATTATCGAAAAAATTTAAGTATGTTCATAAAAACTAAAATAAATGTTTGCAAATTAATATAAATGTAATCAGCCATCTCTTGCCAGTTTTGTCGATATTTTTTATCGATAATCGACCAGATTTCTTCCCTTCTCTAGCAACAGCCGATCTTAATCAAATAATATTTTCGTCTTGCCGCAGTTGGTGTTTTGTGTCAAGTTATTATCTGTTGTGTGAGCTATTTCTGTACTGGAAATCCTTCTTTTTGTATAAAACGTTATGCTCTTCTTTTGAATATTTGTTAAAACTGTATTTTTTCAGAAATTTTTACGGAAAATGCCAAAAAGAAAGTGTAAATTTTCAGACACGTACACAACAGAATGGTCATTTATAAAAAGAGGGCGAAAAGAGCCTGAAGTTTATTGTTCTGTTTGTGATTTATATTTGTCAATCAGCCATGGCGGAAAGTCTAGTGTTGCTGACCATGTTAAGAGCACGAAACACACATCAAGATTGGGTGCGGCAACAACTTCGCGAGATTTGACTACATTTCTGGTTAAGCATGACTCTAAGCAAGAGGAATTGATTTGTCTGGCAGAGTTAACTACTGCGTTTAAAACAGTCAATCATCACCAGTCCTTTAGCTCCCTGGATTGTACCACCAAACTAAATAGAATTTTATTTCCGGATTCGCAAATCGCTGCAAAAATGTCCACAGCTAGAACTAAAGCAACAGCTCTCATTACAAGTGTGTTGGCGCCACATTCGATTAACACAGTGATTGAAACGCTTACGCTTTAAGGCAGCGTACACCCCTGCCGCATCCGTACCCCTTTGCAATCAGGCCTCTTTTAACCGGTTTTAATACTGGTATCGAGTATACCTCAGTCGGTTGCGTCCGACTGCAACGTTTTCACTTGTTTCATCCTCGAGATGCTGGAGTCTCTTGGCAAATAGCTCAAGCTCACCTGCAATGCCATTGAGCTTGGTGTCGAGCTCCTTCAGAATTCTCCCCTCAGCTTCACCCATACCACCCCCTTCCCCATCTTTTACAAACTTTGAGCTAGAGTCACCAAATTTGGAAGGAAGACAGCTGGTGGCATCCCAATCTGCATCGGAGAATATTTAAGGCATCGTACACCCCTGCCGCAGCCGTACCCCTTTGCAATCAGGCCTCTTTTACCGGTTTTAATACTGGTATCAAGTATGCCGCAGTCGGTTACGTTCGACTGCAACGTTTCCACTTGTCATAGTTGAAAAATAAAAAAAATAAAAAATTTTTCAAAGTTGTCCCGGTCAAGTTCTGTAGATTTATGGCAGCCCTAGCTTAGGGTCGATTCAGTTTGATTTTTTGCAAGAGCCCAGGATGCCAAACTCTGTCAAGTTTTTGAGCTAGTGTCACTAAATTTAGTGGCAATGTAACTAGTGGCATCCCTTAAAGATCTGCATAAATTATCTTTGAACACAGCATACATTAGATAATTTTTTAAATTTTAGATAAATTTTTTTAAATAGCGTATTTTTTAGTTTTTTCAGACTATATTTATTTATTTTTTTTTTTTAATGTTTAGTTTATGTTCTTAAAATATGAACAGACTTCCTTGATTTAAAAAACGTTTATTTATATTGCACTATAATTTAAACTATAGTTCTTTATTTGGTACCAATAAAACAAGTACATTCCATTTAAAACAAATTAAGAAAACGGGAGTTAGGCCGGAGTTTTTATTTTTTAACACAAGACTTCACTGCAAACGAAACATGTTCGGCAAGACCTAACAATGTCTAAAGCTTCCGCTCAGTTATCGAGAGTTGTCAGGTTTGATTCCCGGCAAAGGCAATAGTTTTTATTTTTCGGTAAAAACAAAAAAAATTCATTTATTAATTATTATTTCAATATTTCTAGCAGAGACGCATAAGTGTGTTTGGCTGCATAAAATTTATAAGAAATTTCACATCGTTTAATATTATACTGACTTCTTTCTATAAAAAACAAAACCAAATCTGTAAGGAAGAAGCCCCAATCTCGGTCACTGTACATTAGTTGGACACCTCCCTTTATTTTGCGAGCTTTGATGCTAGCGCGGTCTAATTACTGTGACAGATAGCTTTCAGTGCCGGCTTTCTTTTGACATGGTCTACAGGTGTTAATGTCTAGTTTTAGCTAATTCAGAGACAAAAATTAAAATACCGATATTCCGACCTAAACTTTTTAATATTTCAACGCTTATGTAATTGAATTATTCCACGATTGAGCAAAGGTACAAACATTTTTTCTAATTCGTTTTATCATGGTCTTTCATATTTCGCAATAAAACAATTCTTTTTTTTCAATATTTTGGGTTTTACATTCAAAAAGTAGTTTGAGTAGTTTTGAGTTTGTAAATAAGGCAGAAAATCTTGGCATAACCTTTAATAAGACACTGTCGTGGAATGACCATGTTAACAAAGCGGTGGGCAAAATGTACGGCACACTTAGACAATTATCAATAACCCAGCATTACATTCCTGTGCAAACAAAAATGATTATCGCTAAGGCAGTACTTATACCAATAGTCTTTTATGGGATTGAAATTTTTGGCAGCTGTGATGCTGTTAGCCAGCGTAGGCTCAATGTGGCTTTTAAAAGTGTTGCTCGTTACGTGTATGGTCTGAAAAGGACGGACCACGTTACGGGCTATGCCGACAAACTGTTCGGCTTAAATTTATCGTCGTTGGTTAAGGTCAAAATTCTTATTTTTCTACATAAAATAATCTTTACACAAAAGCCTGAGTATTTATTTGACAACAAAAAATTTACTTCCTCCCAAAGAGTAAAAAATCTTATTTGCCTGCGAACCAGGCGACTGTGGAATAGTCTTCCTAATGTGTTTAAATCCATAAGAGGCGCACACCAATTTAAACGTACGATTATAGCACACTTTAAAAATCTTAATCAATCGTAAAATTCAAAAAATAAAAAAATAAATAAAAAAATATATATATATATATATATATATATATATATGCATATACATACATAGTCTTAGTCCTAACTTTTATAAAAGTCATTCAATATTTAATGTTCAAAATATTTAATCTTACTGTTCAATGTTACTATCAATAAGTTTGTTTATACTTTATTTATTTAGTTTTTTGTTCTTTATAAGTTTATATATACATTTTGTTTTTTCTTTTTGCCTATTGTCATAGTGATTAGTGCTTTAATTTATAGTAGTAATACTGTAGCACTAAGAATTTCGTTAATAAATTAAATTAAATTAAAAAAAAAACCATGCTTTCTTGTAAACTGGACACTGTAGATGTTTTACAATTGAACACGATTAGTTTTAATCGATATTTTCATTCAATTGTATCGATGATCGTGTCATCTTCATATACATGTATCAAAATGAGCGCGCAACGAGAAGACGTACATTCGCAACAAAATTTGTTGGCCGCGTTTAAATTGGTTATATTGAAATTCATAGTTATATGAATAAATAATTTCGTAATAAATGGTTTTGATGAAAAAAACCCAAAAAAAAAGAATAATTAGTTTGTTTACATATTTTGCGCCATTTTAATAAGGTATGTGAGCAATGTTGAGCGTGCGATGCATAGATCGATACGTCATTCGATATATCGATGCATTAATTGCGATACTGCTCATTACGAGTAATAATAATTAGTTAAATAATTAATTCGTTTGATTTTCATTGTTTAATTGCATAAAAAACAAAAACTTACATAAAAACATTGATTTGGAATTTTATTTTATTTTATTGGCTGCATTTTAACAAGATAAAGGGTGGTGACCACCATAGGGGCACTTTTTTGCAAATCGTGATTTTGAGTTTTTTCATTAAATGTTAAATATCTCTTTAAACATGAATGAAATGTGTATAGTGCCTTATACCAATCGATGCGCAATTGAACAAGCTATCCAACGATACCAAGATAAGCTGTACGTTGATTTTGGAAAGTCTTATGTCACAAAAACCAAAGGGGTGTCCAGCATTAGGGCTTCTCCCTTATACATATATAAATGAATGTTTGTCTGTGTGTACGTTAAAGAACAGTAAAATATAAATTTGATCATATGATGATCTTTAGCAAAGTTGTTGTGCTTGAGCTCACTTAGGTTTCTGAGTTGGTACGACCAATTTTTGCCATGACATTTGTGTATTTAGTTGTAAGTTGAATTAATTGAGATATGACAGTAGGCAATTCAAAAAATCTACTTGCAAGGGAAAGTGTAGCTAGAAATTCTCACATACAGTATAGTCAGTCACTCGTGAGTGGAATCAAAATAGATTTCAAAAATTCTCGAATGCTGATTTGGTTCACTTCAAATTTTCAATCCGTGTTTGAACAGCCGGTTCAATTGGATTGGATACGTTGTAAGATTCGGATTGCTGATTGACATCTAATAGGTTAGGTTTAGTTTGACCGGCTGACACTCCCAGGGGAGCGCCACACATAGAACGCTAAAGGGTCCTTAGTGAGGCCGGTGTTTGGGTTGTCCCGCAGGACACCACATAGAGAAAGTCCATCTGGATAGCCCTTAATCCAGATGGACTATCTCTATGTGGTGTCCTGCGGGGTGCGAGTGCTTCGGGCAAATGCCAGAAGCTTATTGGGTTCCCGCTTGCTGGCTTCATCGAGTGAAGATAGAAAGAAAACATGAAGGTAGTCTTTGTGCTGCTAGTGCGGGGCAGATGCAAAGCAGATGCTCAAGCGTTTCCTTGACACCAAGAACCTTGAATTTCCGGCATTCGTCGTTGTCAGTTATGCCTAGCTTTTTCGCGTGTACTGCGATTAGGCAGTGGCCTGTGAGTAGACCTACCAGCCTTCGGCAGTCATGTCTTTTTAGCTTTAGCACATATTTCGTTAGTTTGTAGTCATAGGTTTTGCACATTATTTTTGAGATTTTGCAGTCGGAGGTGTTTGTCCACCTTCGTACTGCTGCGTCCCGTGCCTGTGTCTCCATATAGGTGTGTAGCGTTCGCAGGGAGATCGGGGCTTCCACAGTGTCACTGTTGAGTCCCGTTGCACCTTGCTTAGCCAGAATGTCTGCTGTTTCGTTGCCCTCGAAGCCCTGGTGGCTTGGAACCCAGTAGATGCGCACTTTTTTAACGGTGCCGAGTGCATCTAGCGTTTCCCTGCTCGCCAGGACATTCCAGAGCTTATGTGGTAGGCCTGTAGGGCTTGGATTGCCGGCTGGCTATCTACGAATATATTCACCGTGTCCTGCTTTGTATTCGTTTTAAGACTGCTTCTGCTGCTTTCCTGATTGCGAATATCTCCGCTTGGAATATGCTGCAGTGGTCCGGGAGTTTGTAAGACAGGCTCATGGGTGGTTTGGCGCAATATACTGCTGCGCCGACTCCCTCCATAATTTTTGAGCCGTCTGTATATAAGTTAAGCAGTCAGGACGACTACCGTGAATGTTTATACCACCTTAATGCTATTCCTGCAATGTTGCAATCTCAAACGTAGTCGCGATTAATTCTTTTTAAGTAAAAAACAGAATTCGTTTTAAGTATTCAGTTTATTTTATAATTTTAAAGTATCAGTTTCGGCCGCTCAACTTAAACTGATTTCCACTCACTCCCAAGCAAGCTCTCGTCGGCTCTCCGTCGGCCGGCATTTTGTATCGTGTCGATACATCGGCGTGCGATGTAGTAGCCGAGTTGTGACGTTTGTAATTTGCTGACTCTGTGAAATGTTGCCAATGGTTGTTGGTGACAGCAAGAGGTGGCCGAAGAGCATCGCTGGAACCGGGTGTTGACTCCTCCCCACTACAAGATCTGCGTCCCGCAGATCATAAAACTTTGACTTTTGCTGACGTGGCCCGTGGCGAAAATCCCAAGGCAAGGTTTGATGCAAATGGGATGCCTCTCGTTGACGTCAGCTTCTATATAATTCTCAGACATGGTCGAAGGTTTCCTGAGTTATTGTAGGCTGAAGTTGTGGACGTACTCTACTCGTGGCCGGTTGCAGTCGCGTTCGTTGAGGCAGCCGGTCAGCCATCAGATTTTTTCAGGTCTAACTGCTGTAAATCCTTATCTTGGCGAACTGATGTATTCCCTATGGATGAGCAAGGCAGCGAACGACTCTCGGCCAGCTTTTTAAATTCCGGTGATATTTGGTTCCACGTTCATTTTGTCGATGATCATGTTGCGTTGCTGTATTAATTGGTGTTCAGCATCGAAGAGCCGTTTATTTTGATTCGTTGATCGTCGTATTTAGCAAGAGACTCCTGGGACCGTAAAATAGCGTTCCAGTCTGATGAGTCCGGTGATCTTGCTTTTCATTTCACGCCGACCCCAACCAGTCAACCTGGAAATCCCCTCCAATGCATCTTGAAGGTAATGGTCTGTTAATGTTTTGATCCGGGAACCGCCTTCGGTGTTGCTTCTTTCCGCAAATCGCCAAAGATATCCTGCATTTTAGCCAAGTCGATGACAAGGGCCAATTCGAACATTCCATTATCGTGCCAGACGAAGCCTTGTTGTAGGGGAGCCACAGTGCCTCGTATTTAAAATGTACATGGTGACCGCCGTGTAAATCAGGAGCATGCTTATGAAATAGTTTACAGTGTGTTTTTATGTAATAGTGTGTTTTTTATATTAATTTGTTATAGACTGGTTGAAGCAAGGCAACTTTGCAAAAGAGCCGTGCATTAATAAAATGATAAAAATGTGGAACCTTATGGTAATAATTCAATAATGTGTTATCTTATTTCATGTTCGATAAATTCTGTGTATTTATAGTGTGATTAAATGAGAAACATTAAATGTGTAATAATGTCATATGTTCAATAATTTCTGTGTATTTGTAGTGTGATTAATTGAGGAATTTAAAAATGTGTAATGTTATCTTATGTTTAATATGTTGTGTGTTTTTGTATTTACTTATTTTCTAGGTATGATTTTAATACATTTTTTGTGGATAAAATTTTAATATTATTTTTGTATAATTTTGATATTTTTATAATAATAATATTTTTAATGTAAATGGCTAATGCAGGTATGTGAAACGTCTTCTAAGATCAATTCCTCAAATCTGATTTATGAAAAATTTTCCCTGACCTAGTTTTAATCGTAACTCTTCTATCCTCCTGTATTATTTCCGGTTTGAATCTCTGCTTCTCTTTAGTCTTAATCTGTTTATTAGCAACAAACACCTTGTCGCCCTGGTTATAAGGAATAGGCTCTGCTCTGTTTTTATTGCGCGTAAGATTAGTCGACATTTGTTTAAACTGGAGTAACCCCCTAATATCCTCAAAGGTTTGTTGTTTAAAATTTTCTAAGCCTTGGTAGTTAATTCTGGATGTACGATTGAAAAAAACGTCGACAGGCTTCCTTTTCGTCACAGAGTGGACAGAATTATTGTATCTGTCCACCACTTTTGGGACCAATTCACTGTCTTTGAAATGTGGATATTCGCTTTTTAAACATCTAAAAATTTCCAAAAATGTGGAATAGAATTTTTCAATCTGACCATTGACCTCGCTTTTTTGAGTTGGTGTATAATATAATTCGATTCCCAAGGCCTTAAGGTAGTTCAAAACCGTCGGACATAGAAGGCCTCTCTCATTATCGGATACCATTATTTTCGGGACTGTAAAATAATGGAGAGTCTCTAAGAGTGCTTCGTGCAAATGGACCGCTGATTTTGATTCCAACGGGAAAAGTTTGGCGAATTTGGTAAATTTGTCTATGCAACTTAAGTATAATTTCTTGCCCAATGTGAAAACGTCAATGTGAAGAATTTCGCATGGTAGATGAGGGATAGGGGTCGGTTGAAACGCTGGTTTATTTGGGTGTCTTTCGTACTTGAAGAGCTTACAACATTCGCAAGACGACACCTGGGCACGAATAATGCTTGTCATTTTCGGGAAATAAAACTTTTCTAATATTTGTAAGCGGACTTCTTTCGGTCCCCTATGGGCTCTGCGATGTTCTTTTTCAATTAATTCGCAAATTTCATCTTCATCGGTCAAATCTGTAACCAACCGTTGTGTGATTCGAATTCTAAAAAGTTTGAAATTCTGAAAGCAATTGGATTGGAAAAATTGTAAGTAAGCATCGGGGATTTTAACTCCATTAATTATCGAAGACTTTAAATACCTCTGTAAAGAAGTAGTTAAGTTCGATAGCTCTCGCTGGTTTATGGGAATAAAGTGTCGCACAAACCCTGCGTGCGGGTGCTCGCATAAGTATTCTTAGCGACTCTGGTCGAATATTAATTGATTCCGAAACACGTTTATAGGGATTTCCACATGAGGAATCAATTGTGAAGCGTCTTGAAGCGCACTATGGATAGTGGCTCCGGAATCTGAGCCAGATTCGGAAGCGGTTGCTGTGTCGGAACCCAAGTAATTAACCTGCGTCGTGATGCGTGAAAGAGCGTCAGCAACCACGTTGGATTTCCCTGGTTTATATAATAATTCGCAGTTATATTCCTCTATTCGGGACTTCCATCGCTTCAGTTTGGCATTAAAATTCCTGTTACCTAGCGCGAACGTTAGAGGCTGATGATCCGTGTAAATTTTGATTGACGCCGCGCCATACAAATAAGAACGAAGATTATCTAACGCCCACACTATTGCGAGCATTTCTTTCTCGATTGTGGCATAATTTTCTTCGGATTTATTCAAAGAACGGGAAATGTAAGCTATTGGCCGATCTTTTTTCTCGTCGACTTGCGAAAGAACTGCGCTGATTGCGTAATTTGACGCATCTGTCGTTAAATGGAAAGGTATACTAAAATTTGGAAAAGCTAACACCTCAGACGAGGAAAGGATGGTCTTTAAGTCGTTGAAAACCTGTAAGGCTTTTTCATCTAATTCAATAGGAACTTTGGCAGACGGGGACGATTTGATTTAAGCGTATTTACCCCTTGTTAAATTTGTTAGGGGTTTGGCAACATTTGCATAGTCCTGTATAAATTTCCTATAATAAGAAGTCATGCCTAAAAATCTCTTCAACTCCTTAACATTTTTAGGAGGTTCCATTTTTTTAATGGCCTCTACTTTTTTTTCGCTTGCCATAATCCCCTCCCCTGTGACAATATAACCCAGGAATTCTACCTGCGTGGACAGGAAATGGGTCTTCTCCAAGTTGACTTGAAGATTCCCTTTTCGAAGACTCTCGAAGACCAGCCGAAGGTTAGTCCAATGACTATCATAATCCTTGCTGAAAACAATTATGTCGTCAATGTATACGTAACAGATTTTCCCGATATGTTCCCTTAGCACATCGTCAATCATGCGCTGGAAGATTGATGGAGCGTTTTTTAATCCGAACGGAAGACGCAAGAACTCGTATTTTCCGTTCAAAGTGGAAAATGCGGTCTTGGGGATGTCGTGTTCTCTCATACGAATTTGGTGAAACCCCGATGTCAAATCGAGGGTGGTGAAATATTTGGCGTCGCCAAGGCTTGCCAAGGTAGAATTAATATCAGGAATTGGGTAAGTGTCGGATATAGTGACAGCGTTTAACCGCTTGAAATCAATGACTAATCTGTACTGTTTTTCACCATTTGGTTTGGGTTTTTTGGCACTATCCATAGCGGAGAATTATAAGGGCTTCTAGAAGGTCGGATTATACCTTCGCGAAGGAGTTCCGCTACTTGTACCTCTACTACTTTTCTCATATTGGCAGGGTAAGGATAACTTTTCGTATATATGGGGTATTGGGTTCTAGTGCGAATATCTGCCCTAACAGCAGTGTCTACTGTTTCACCCAGCGAAATTGGTTTAAAAATTTCTGAAAATTCTTCGATTAGTGCATTTAAGGTTGAATTTATACGTTCAGAGTGATCAGTCTTAACCAATTGGTGAATGTTTAAAGAATTTTTAGCTAACAAAGGCAACTTGATTCCTGGGGCTATTGTTAAAAGATTATTTTCTCTATCGATTAAAGCTTTTAATTCCTTGAGGGTATCGTCCCCAATAATACCGTCAAAAGAACTCAAGCCAGGGAGTACGAAAAATTTAAGAGCTGTATCATTACCAGCATGTTTGAAAAATTGGCCCACAAGCCGGTGTGTAATTCTTACAAAACCTGTGGCGGATTGAACAAAAAAAGGACTGGGTAACTGGGTACAACCGACGGCTATTTTGGGGCTAATGAAGTTTTTATTTGCGCCGGTATCTACTAAGAATTGCAACTTAGCCCCTTCTTTAGTTTCATACTCTAAGTATGGTACATTAGAGAGGCGTCGGTCATAAAATTTGTCTCCCCTTCAAACTCTTGTAGAGTATCTTCTAAGGTTCCCTCTTGCACTGAGCCTCCTTGTTCGCTACTTATATTTTCATGAGACACGTTCTCATAGAAGTTTTCGTGGTTTTGAACCTGAGTGGTCTCATTTGAGACGGGAGTCTGAGAAGGCAGGGCCGTTGACACGTGGTACAACTTTTGCACCTTTCTGAATGGGTTCAAAGTAGATGAGGCGCTTGGGCTTCGCTTGACCCCAGCATCGCCTTGATGTGCATTATATCTGGGTTGGAAGGATTGCCCTGACCTGTTGGATTCCATTTTTATGGCAGGTCGAGGCCCCTGGAATCTTTGGAAACCCCGTTGGTTTCTGACAGTACTGCCGCTATGATGTGGGAACGGTACTGGTGATTGTTGAAAGGTCTGGAATCGGGGGGAGTTAGCCCACCGGTTTGGCTGTGAGGAAGGTTGTGTAAAGTTTCCCACATTTGTTGATTGTTGCAAATTTCCCCTGAATGAGACGTTCGGTAGTTCCAGACAAAAAGAATACGCCTCTGGCAGATTCTTAGGGCCGCGAATGACTAACAGCTTTGAGAAATCGCCATCAAGTCCTCTTATGAAGACATCCAATGCCTTATCCCTATAGGTCTCTGTCAACGCGTCGACCACATTGGGAGCGTGAGATCCCTCCTTCAGCTTGTTTACAATTAAAGAAAAGTGGTTATTTACTTCCAAGTAATATTCCTCCAATGTCTTAGTGCCCTGCGTCAGCTGACTCAATTGGTACTCCAGAGTACGGACGTCACGCTTATCAGCATAGTGAAGTGCTAATACCCGTTTTATCTCCAACCAGTCGTCATCCTTCACACCATACGAACTGAGTGCCATATCGGCACTTCCCCTAATCTTTTGCCTAATATGCAACACTATTGACCTAAACAAAGGTTTACCCCTCACGATTTCATAATCGCTCAGGATGGATTGCGCCCTATTGATCCAAGATATGTATTGTCCAGATTGGCCCTCGAAAGTTTGGAGCTCCTTGACGCAATCCGGCAGAGTATAAGTTTCTTTCAACTCGTACTCCGTACGCGGGCGCGTCAAAGGTGCAGGTTGACTAGCCACCGGATTACGCTCTTCGTAATCGGTCTCTACAACGAGGAGCCTATTACTTATTTTCCTTACTTCTTCTTTAACCCCCATCACCTGATTAAGCAAGGCTTTTAGAGAGTCTTTAAATCTATTCAAGGTTGCCTTAATTTCTTCCATTGTGCTAGAGTTTATTTGGAGTTACTTTTGGTTTAAAAGATTTTGAAGAAGTTTAAATTATTTTTCGTCTTCTTTTTTTTTTTTTTTTTTTTTTTACTTGTTTAAATCAGACTTGAGGTCTTCCTCTTTTTGGTAAAACAATTGAAAACGCTTCACTTACCCCTTCCTAATTTTTTTTAGTGTAGCAATGTGTTGTAGATTGTTGTATTTGTTGTATTTAGTTGATAAATTTTTGCGTGCCGTGCTCTATTGGGAAGGGAAAAAATAAATGTTAGTAATGTTTATTTTTTTTTTTTTTTTTTTTTTTTTAGAATTTTTGGTGAATAAACGAAAAAAAATAAAAAAATATTTTTGTGTCGGCCGCGCTGTCACCGTGCGCTTTACTCGCTTGCTTTTCAAGAATCTTTTTATTTTTATTATTATTATTATTTTTTTTTTTTTTTTTTTTTAATATTTTTGGCACTGGGCGCGGTGGTCCGTAGTTGTCCTTTTTGGCTTTTGGCCTACTAATGGTACGGTTGCACACACAATCCACTAGGCGGCTTTTTTTGAGTGCATTCCACACTTCTTAGCGTATCTAGTAGATTGCCACACACCATACTTAATTATGGAACCATTGTGGTTATGTTTTATCTTCCCTTTTAACAAAATTTTTGCACCGGCAAATATTACACATAAAGTGCGTGAGTTGTCGCGGTGGGTATTTGTTTTATCTTGCTTTTATTATATCAATCCATTGCACCCGCAAATACGTCGCACAGTATGAACGAACGAATTGCCGCGGTGGGTAATTGGTTGCTTATTATTGCATTATTTTTTTATTTTTTTAAATGTACAACGTTTTTTGCACCCGCAAATAATGCCACACGACGAGCGTGGACAAACTGCCGCAGTGTGTAGTTGTTTTTGATTGTGTTTAAAATTTTTCGTTTTTGTTATTCTAAGGGCCAGTTTCTCAATGTCTGGTTGAAGTAAGAATTAGCTAACGACCAGATAAATTTAACGCTCGCGTTAAGCCAATTTGGTTTTCTCAATGTATGGTTAAGTTAAATCGATATGATACTATCGCATTGATGGTGCTGCCACCCTGATCGAGCAAAATAGCTGGTTTTGTTTGGTATTTTTTGTTTTGTGACTGCCAAATTCGTCTTTCAACTCAAAAATAACAATTAAAAAATGGAAATGAGAACACATACAAGTTTAATGAGCTCAGTTGAGAACAGAAAGCGGCCACATTGCGTGGATGTTAAAAATTCTTTGATGCGATGCCATTTTGCTTGAATAATAAAATGTAAACAATGCAAGTGTCAGCCACAGTCACCTGTTTGCCTAACGATGATTTCATCGATATTTATATCGGCACTTAACGAGAGAACAAATTTTAACCGGCACTCAGGCCTCATGTTAGTTTTTATCACGAACAACCCTAACCAGACATTGAGAAACTCAATTTTGACTAACCATCAGATAGTTAAGCTAACCATCTGTTAGTTTAGCTAACCAGACATTGAGAAACTGGCCCTAAATAATACAATATTTTAGCACTCGCAAATAAAGACGCACGACGAGCGTGGGCAAATTGCCGCAGTGTGTAATTGTATATTTTTATTTTAATTTTAATTATTCTTTTATTTCGCTCGCGAATAAGTTGCACACCATGTACTTTTTTTTATTACCTTGAATTTAAGACAATTGTAATGCGTAAATTTTTAAACGGTATGTACACTTCGACGAGTCAAAGTAGAGTGACTTTTCGCAACGACAACGACGAGTCAAAGTAGAATGACGTCGCGCAACGACAACGATATGTCAAAGTAGGATGACGTGGCGCAACGACAACGATATGTCAAAGTAGAATGACGTGGCGCAACGACAACGATATGTCAAAGTAGAACGACGTTCGTTATTTTTGTTGTTGCCGTTCTCGTTGTTGCTTTCGTCTACGCTGTGACCGTTGTGGCTTTGAAAGGGGAAATGTGAAGCTTTAAACAATTTGTTGCGCCAGCGAATCAGTTGTGACGTGTACAAACGAATCGCTGCGTCAGGCAATTGCTTAACCTCTCCTTTTTTCCTCTCTCTTTTTTTATTTAACACACAGCTTGTAAGTTTATAAATTGTGAATTTTAGACAATTGTAATGCGCCCGCGAATAAGCTGTACAAGCAGATCGCCGCGGCGGGTAATTGTTTCACTTATTTTAATTTTTTACACAGCCTGTGGTTGTATTTTTATACCCTTAACCCATAAAATGGGTAAATAAGGGTATAATGGTTTTGTGCAAAAGTATGTAACAGGCAGAAGGAAGCATCTCCGACTCTATAAAGTATATATTCTTGATCAGCATCAATAGCCGAGTCGATTTAGCCATGTCCGTCTGTCCGTCTGTCTGTCTGTCCGTCTGTCCGTCTGTATGAACGCGTGGATCTCAGAGACTACAAGAGCTAGAGATATAAGCTTTGGGATATAAGTTCTCCTATACTATGAGCAGAACAAGTTTGCTTCAAATTATCGATAACTATTCTGGTTTCCGATATACACATGGAATCGATAACAAAAAATATCGAATTTGGAAAATGTAAAAATGAGGGTTGAAAGAATGGGTAACAATAGATCTTTTCTGAAAATTTCGTCCAAATCGGTTAAGAAACACCGGAGATATCGAATTTAATCGATTGAAGTTAAGTCAGTATACCAAAGTCTTATATAAATTTAATATATTTATTGCAACTGGGTTCAGGGTATCTTCTAGTCGGGCTGTCCCGACTAGAGCCTTCTTACTTGTTTTATCTGTAAATTTTAATTAATTAATTTTTTTATTAAAAAATTGGGTCCATCTCTCTCGGGCGCCAGTTAAGCAGTCAGGACGACTACCGTGAATGTTTATACCACCTTAATGCTATTCCTGCAATGTTGCAATCTCAAACGTAGTCGCGATTAATTCTTTTTAAGTAAAAAACAGAATTCGTTTTAAGTATTCAGTTTATTTTATAATTTTAAAGTATCAGTTTCGGCCGCTCAACTTAAACTGATTTCCACTCACTCCCAAGCAAGCTCTCGTCGGCTCTCCGTCGGCCGGCATTTTGTATCGTGTCGATACATCGGCGTGCGATGTAGTAGCCGAGTTGTGACGTTTGTAATTTGCTGACTCTGTGAAATGTTGCCAATGGCTGTTGGTGACAGCAAGAGGTGGCCGGAGAGCATCGCTGGAACCGGGTGTTAACTTATATGTTGATGGCCATCTTATCAGATCCTGAGCGCCAATCATCGTTTCCTAGGAGCGTGGGCGTAAAGTTAAAATTGTGTGTTGGGCTCATATAGTCTGTTTCGACTAGGATCCCTCTTCTAATAATACTATGGCCATAGTTATGTATCTTCATGTTGCCTATCGTGCAAAGACGTTGAGCAGTCTTTTTTGCTATTAGGTGTGCCTGTATGTCCACATGGCTGACATTTAGTATGGTCTGTAGTGCTTTGGTTGGTGTTGTCTTCAGCGGCCCTGTGATGAGAGATGAGAATCCAATGTGTCAGTAGTGGTGAGAGCCCCCAAGTGCTACCCAACATATTTTGCAATGTGCAGAGTGCATTGGTGGCTTTCTTCACCCTTTCCTCCACATTGATCTTCCAATACAGCTTGCTTTCCATTACTATCCCTAGGTATTTGATACTCTCTTTTGGTATCAGTGCCTTATCGTTTATTTTTGGTGGAGTCCAGTGAGGTTCCTTGAATCTTTGTGAAGAGAATGAGGTCCGTTTTGTCCGCGTTGATACTTAGACCGGCTTCCATGGCCCATTCTAGTATCTCTTTGAGTGTGTGGTCCATGACAGAGCTGATTGTCGATGGACACTTGCCCGTGATAATTATGCTTATGTCGTCCGCATAGGCAGTTATCTTCAGGGCTGTCCGTTTAAATTTTTTAAGAAGTCCGTTTACCACCAAGTTCCACAGTATGGGTGAGAGCACTCCTCCTTGGGGAGTGCCACACTTGGCTTCCCTGACTGCGGTATGACATCTAATAAATTCAAACGCATTTTTCACGTCATTCCCGTGAATCGTCTGAATCGTCTGAACCTCGAGAAGTGTGGTAAAAAACTGATCGAATACCTATCTACTACTCAGGCCCGTTCGTCTGAGACAACTGAACAACGGGATAGCGCTGCTAAATGTTCATATAAACACGACGAATACTTAACTCTGTTTTAAATCTTGGTGCATTCCATTATGACAGTAATAATCAACAAGAATGGAACTTATATAGAGTCGTCATGAGGCCAAATTCTGACTGCCAGTTGGAATATGGAATCGTGGCGACACCTCTCTCTTTCGCTGCTTTTTTCTCTGCCAGCGCATTTGTGCCGATTATCAAGTCACTCGGCTTGTCGACTGTGCTACGCTTATTTTCTCATAGCACAGCCAGCCAGCCATTCTCTGTGTATATGCCCATGCAGCGATTTTGCAGCGCGTAGTCGCTTCTTCGCTTGCTGTTCGCCCTTCTTTTCTTGTATAAGCATATGAGCGTGTATACGTCACACGATCATATGTTATGTTTATTTCTTATCACTTTTGCGACGTTGCTATAGTGAAGCTGTGCACTATACCCACATACATATATGTTTGCAGTTTTGCTGGAATATATGTAGGCTTTCTACTAATTTTGCTATTTTGTTTGGGCTGGCTAGTGTTTGTGTGTTAGTGATTTTGTATTTCTACATGACATATTTAATTGTATGCGTAGCATTTGCCATGGCAATTCATTGACCTTTC
The DNA here is from genome assembly GCA_018904305.1 of Scaptomyza montana. Taxonomy (NCBI): domain Eukaryota; kingdom Metazoa; phylum Arthropoda; class Insecta; order Diptera; family Drosophilidae; genus Scaptomyza; species Scaptomyza montana. Next base: position 51,114 of record JAEIGR010000153.1, read on the forward strand.
TCTACTATATTATCAATTCAATTTGGTGCAGAATTTGTATTTTGCCTATAAAAACTTAAAACCAAGACCTTCCAAGCAAGTAAAATATATTTTTGCTGCTGGTCAGCATTTGAGTAACAGGCGAACAGCAAAATGAACAAGCGTCAATGTAAGCTTATTCATACCTCAGTAAAATTGATATTTGTGCACTATGTTTTTTATATTTTTCGAAACTTTTACTCAGCCGATTTTTTACCGATATTTTTTTAAATAGGTAAATGATACTGAAACTTAACACGCCCAATGATTTTTTAAATATTGTTTATTTTTATAGAAATTATTTTATTGAAAAAACCTTTTTATAGAAAATTGATATTTGTGCATTATTGAAAAGACCGCAAATTTAGGGAAATAAACTTATTAAATTTACTTTGATAAATTAATAAGCATGAAATGCAACCTCCTTTGCATTTTTCAACCAATTCCGATCGGCGGGGTATCGCATTTACTAGGTTTTGTAAGGTTTTCTTGTCGACCATTGCCCATTTCTAGAAATATACTATTTTTAAGTCCTTTAAGGACGCAAAATGCTTTCCGCCCTCACACACTTTTGCTGTTAGGATGCCCTAATAATCCTCAATTCGATTTAATTCCAGACTTATAGTTGCCACTGCAATAAAGGCATTTTTACTGTATTAAAAAACGACATCGTATGCTTTGCAACGTATATAGGAGCGTTATCCTGTTAAAATATCCAGTCCTCATCATGGAACTTCTCCCTAAATGATATAAGTTCACCCTCAAGGAGTTCCTTGTACATTTGGACATTCATCCGTTCCGGCAAACTGCTTTCCAATAGAGCTAAAGCTGCGAATACGATCAGAGAGCCACAACCAAGGTTCCGCTTATGGCAAGTCTGCCGGGGATGTCTTGGGGTGTTTTTAGTGATGAAAAAAAAGTTTAATTTAGACGGGCCAGATGGTAACCAAAAGTATTGGTGGGATCCAAGACATCCCCGGCAGGCTTGCCATAAGCGGAACCTTGGTGGTGGCTCTCTCATGGTATGGGCGGCTTTTAGCTCTGCTGGAAAGTCCCCTATTTGCTTTGAGCCGGGACGGATGAACGCGCAAAAGTATACGGATCTCCTAGAAGGAGAACTTATACCATTTGCGGAGGAGTTCCATGGTGAGGACTGGGTATTTCAGCAGGATAACGCTCCAATACACGTTGCAAAGCATACAATGTCGTATTTCGATGCAGTAAATATCCCCTTGTTGCAGTGGCCGGCAATAAGTTCGGATTTAAATCCAATTGAGGACCTTTGGGGCATCCTCACAGCAAGAGTCTATGAGGGCGAAAGACAATTTGAGTCCTTGAAGGACTTAAAAGTAGCCATTGTCCAGCAATGGGCAATGATCAACAACAACACCTTGCAGAGCCTTGTAAATTCGATGCCGCGCCGATTGAAATTGGTTGAAAAACACAAAAGAGGTTCCATTTCGTATTAATTCATTTATTTAAGTTACTTTAATAAGTTTATTTCCATAAATTTATGGTTTTTTCAAAAATGCACAAATATCAATTTTCTATGAAGGTTTTTTTCAATAAAATAATTTCTAAAAATATAAACAATATTTGAAAAATCATTGTGCGTGTTAAGTTTCAGTATCATTGACCTATTTAAAAAAATATTAACAAAAAATCAGCCAAGTAAAATTTTCGAAAAATATATAAAAACATGATGCACAAATATCAATTTTACTGAGGTATGGCGTATTTCTTTATACGTCTTCATTTGTTTTTATTTTGCTTCTTTTTCGCTTTTGGTTGTCCTAGCTGTAAAATAACAAAACACATGAACTTATCAATATCAACATACATATAAAAATATATAAGTATATATGAATATGCGTTCGCCTATGCTATGCCTGTATAAGAAAATAAAGAATGAAAGAAAATAAACTAAGAACTAAAATAAAGGGTCGGCCAATGTTTCACATACATTCACATAGTCATATATGTATATACATTTTGCTGCATACACTCATATCATTTTGCTGCTTATCGCCAATGTTCACCAAAAACCTAGACTTAGTGTCTATTCTACATTTTGCTGCTGATCGGCAAGAAAATTTTGTTTGACGCTTCTTTATTTTGCTGTGCGCCTGTTGCTGCAAGTCTTTGGAAGTCTTTATTTTGAACGCTGGCGATCTATGGCGATCGGTAACGATCGGTGGCGATCGATGGCGATCGGCTATGCAGCAACAGCGTCTGCTGAGCAAAGCGAGAAGTCTTTGCTAATATTTTCCTGGCGTTCTCGCATAGGCATAGCATAGGCGAACGCATATTCATATATACTTATATATTTTTATATGTATGTTGATATTGATAAGTTCATGTGTTTTGTTATTTTACAGCTAGGACAACCAAAAGCGAAAAAGAAGCAAAATAAAAACAAATGAAGACGTATAAGAAATACGCTCATATGAATAAGCTTACATTGACGCTTGTTCATTTTGCTGTTCGCCTGTTACTCAAATGCTGGACCAGCAGCAAAATGATATTTTACTTGCTTGGAAGGTCTTGGTTTTAAGTTTTTATAGGCAAAATACAAATTCTGCACCAAATTGAATTGATAATATAGTAGAGAAAGGTCAATGAATTGCCATGGCAAATGCTACGCATACAATTAAATATGTCATGTAGAAATACAAAATCACTAACACACTAACACTAGCCAGCCCAAACAAAATAGCAAAATTAGTAGAAAGCCTACATATATTCCAGCAAAACTGCAAACATATATGTATGTGGGTATAGTGCATAGCTTCACTATAGCAACGTCGCAAAAAGTGATAAGAAATAAACATAACATATGATCGTGTGACGTATACACGCTCATATGCTTATACAAGGAAAAGAAGGGCGAACAGCAAGCGAAGAAGCGACTACGCGCTGCAAAATCGCTGGCTATGGGCATATACACAGAGAATGGCTGGCTGGCTGTGCTATGAGGGAAAATAAGCGTAGCACAGTCGACAAGCCGAGTGACTTGATAATCGGCACGAAATGCGCTGGCAGAGAAAAAAGCAGCGAAAGAGAGAGGTGTCGCCACGATTCCATATTCCAACTGGCAGTCAGAATTTGGCCTCATGACGACTCTATATAAGTTCCATTCTTGTTGGTAATAATAATTACAGTCTTCATCCGAGAGTCGTTATTGGAAAAATGGATAAAATTTGCATGTATTGTAGAGCCCTCAAATTTAAGAACATAGCGCCTGGAATATGCTTCGCCAGTTGAAAAGTTAAACTGCAAAGATCACATTCACCACCCGAACCACTATCAACGTTGCCATCAGGTGTTAAACGTGAGTCAAAGTCAAAGCAGACCATCGTCAAAAGATGTTCTTGATGTAGTTCTTAAAAGATCGCATTAGTTTTCTGAGTGTATGTTTAGTAAATAATTCAATTATTAACAGTATTTTGTATCTGACATTAAATTTTTTAAGCACATACAGCTGAATGTACTTAAGTGTTGATAGATAATGTTTATGTTTAATCTTCGCCGCACTTGGAAAGCCTACTAACACATCCAGATTATGACAGCAAATTGAAGATCTAAAAGGAAAAATTCTCAATGCGAAAGAAATCAAGCAAACTCAGCATGAGCAACAAGCTTTTAGTACTTATACAAAAGCATAATCATAAAATTGTGGACATATTGGATACAATTTGGAGCTCTGCTGCTTAATTTTGGATTAAAGCGCAGCAAATCCTACAGAATAAAATACTCAAAACGTGGCTGAAGATCCATACTATGTTAGCAAATAATAATTTGAAATAACTGCATTTTTCGCACTTAGCAAACAATTGAGAAATTACTGAAAATAGTAGTTTAATACCATATAATCTTCTAATGTTATTTACGAGTCGAGCGGCAAACTTGTTAATACAGCAAATAAGCTTGTTCGTAATAGTATTTATACTCGTTACCGAAGGTAAAGAGTATATTGGGTTTGGGCAATGTCAGTCATGGTGTCTGTCGTATGTTCGCAACTTTTTTCCACACCCTTGAAGCTAGAGACTTGAAACTTTCCAATTCTCTTTATCTATGGGATAGTAAAATAAAGTGTCAAGATGGGGGTTCTACGATAACTTGGGGGCTGGCAAATAGGTAAATTCGATACAGCTAGGACTTCCAAATTTGGTGAGCAGATACCTATTAGCAACCCCGAAGAAATATTGGAGCCATGCCCACCCATTCCGCCCCTAGACCCCTCGTAATTTAAAGTCAAAAAAGCCTATATAGCCACCAAATTTGGTGCTAAGATAGGCAATGATGACCCCCAAAAAACTGCTTCAAAAGTTTGGATGCCACGCCCACCAGTACTGCCCTAGCCGCCAACATCCGCCCCAACGCTTCGTCAAAAACGGGAATGCTTGTATCTTCCAGAGTTGCGGAGATAGAGCCACCAAACTTGGTAGGAAGATAGCTGGCAGCGACCCCAAAAAATTTGCATCAAAGTTTTGGAGCCACACCAACCCATTCCGCCCCCCTTTCCCCACTTTTACAAACTTCGAGCAAGAGTCACCAAATTTAGTATGAAGATACCAATTGAAATTCCACAAAGATCTACAGAAAAAATTTGGATGCCACACCCACCCATTTCACCCCCAGCCTCCCATTCCCCACATTTTACAAACTTTGATCTAGAGTCACCAAATTTGGTATGAAGATAACAATTGACATTTCACATAGATCTGCATCAAAAACTTGGATGCCACGTCCACCCATACCACCCCAGCCCCCCTTTCCCCACCTTTGACAAACTTTGAGCTAGAGTCATCAAATTTGGAATGAAGATAGCAATTGACATTGCACAAAGATCTGCAGCAAATATTTGGATGCCACACCCACCCAATCCGCCCCCAGCCCCCCTTTCCCCACTTTTACATACTTTGAGCTAGAGTCATCAAATTTGGAAGGAAGATAGCTGGTGGCATCCCCATCTGCATCGGAGAATCTTTAAGGTACAGCGTACACCCCTGCCGCATCCATACACCTTTGCAATCAGGCCTGTTTTTACCGGTTTTAATACTGGTAACAAGTATACAGCAGTCGGTTTCGTCCGACTGCAACGTTTCCACTTGTTTGATTTTAAAATGCAGGGAGCTGGGGACGTAGTGAAGGGCGTGGCTCCAACTTTGATGCAGTTCTTTGAGGGTCGATACCAGCTATCTTCTTACCAAATTTGGTGGCTCTAGCTCCACAACTCTGGATGATACACGCATTCCCGTTTTTGGTGAAACGTTTGGGCGGATTGGGGAGGCTAGGGCATTATTGGTGGGCGTGGCATCCAAAATTTTTGTTGCAGTTTTTTGGAGGTTGCTAGTAGCTATCTTCTTACCAAATGTGAGGATGTGCGAAATATGTGGATTTATCGGTTTTGAGTTATCGAATTTAGCGATTTGCCAGGCCCCCAGTTATCGTAGAACCCCCATCTTGACACTTTAATTTACTATCCCATAGATAAAGAGAATTGGAAAGTTTCAAGTCTCTAGCTTGTAGGGTGTGGAAAAAACTTGCACACATACGGACGGACAGACGGACAGACGTACAGACACCATGACGGACATTGCACAAAACCAATATACTCTTTACCTTCGGTAACGAGTATTAAAACACACAATGAAGTGCACAGTGAGCGGTTTGAAATTGAATTAGGACATGGAATGTTAATTTAGGTATTGGTTGCTATAGTTGAAATAAATAACAATATCTATGACTTCTATGAGATAATTCATGAACTATGTACTATGAAAAAAAAGTGAAATTTATATCCTTGTCACACGCCTTAGACATTTTTTTAACTCCGTTACCTTTACATTCAGTGGTATCTGCGAATTTCTCGTGGTGTCACAGTGTAGCAAAACAAAGAATGTTTAGTAGTGTAAGTGTGAGCATTATTACGTTCTTTTTCTGCTTAAAGTTTATTAAAAAATTTTGTTCACTTTTTCGAGTTTTTCGGTTTGTTCACTATTTAGAGTACTCCATGTAAATTTTTGGGTGTTCACTATTTCGAGGTGTTCACTATTTAGGGTGTTCACTATATCCAGACACGACTGTAGTTTGAAAAAACTAAAAAATACGCTTTTTAAAAACATTGAACAAAAAATTTAAAAAATAATTTCTAATGTTAGCTTAAAAAATTTAAAAATTTTTGAATTATTGTGAAAAAGCGTCTGGCGCTCGATACACGAAAAATATATCACAAAGCGCCCACGCTTTCTTGACAATAATTCAAGAATTTTTAAATTTTTTAAGCTTACATTAGAAATTATTTTTTAAATTTTTAGTTAAATGTTTTTAAAAAGCGTATTTTTTAGTTTTTCAAACTATATTTTTTATTTCTAATTTCATTGCTTCGAATGTATTTTTACCTTGCAAATCAATTTGATTTTGTTTTTTTATTATAAAATTTCATCTTTTATTTAATTTAAATATTTGACTGTGCGGCGTTTTAATGTTTTGTTGCTGGCGCAACTCTAAATGCTTTAGTGGTTGTTGTTGCTGACGATGCTTTTGTTGTTGTTGTGGCTGACGCTGATGCTGCCGCTGGTGTGTCTGAAACTGCTGCTGCTGCTGCGGCTGAAACTTCTGTAGTGGCTGCTGCTGATACAGCTACTGCTCCAAAAAATCATAAAAAATACATGCGAAGAGATTTTTCAAATTTTTTGTTTAAGCCCTTGGAAAAAAGTTTCAAAAGTAGACTTTTACTAACACTTAAATCTTTTAATGGGCACTTAATGGGTTAAGAAGAATATTGTAGCCACAGTAAGATAAAAGAGAGAAGAACAAAGAAGAAGAAATATAACTGTAAATGGTACTCACTGCAAGCAGCATGCATAGCTGAGCGAATATATGCTGCAACACAAAAAGCGGCTTAAAGATTGATCAGCGCGCGCGTCGCTCTTATGACTGCCGCTAGATATAACATAATTTGAATGCAATCATGCGTCTTTGTTGTTATTTACGCTCACTCTTTTGTTTATGCGCGCGCTCTGCATGTCAAACATAAATCTTAATATCCCTATCTCCTCCGCACTCACTAAGCTAAGCTAACCATAACTAAGAGGCTGCAGTTAAGGGAATGGCATTGCCTAGTTTACACCACCCATACATAGCTCTTAAGTGCAAGCGTTGTATGTATGATCTCGGTGTCTGTTGCTTAGAGGAATAACTGTAATGCTCTTTCCAACATTATGTTTTTGCATACAATGGTAAGAGAATTGGTTATGCATTTTAGTTCATATTTAATGTGAACAAAGAAAGTTAATTTTCGTTTCAGTGAATTTTTTAATATTGTTTATATTAAGGATAATAATAAAATCGAAAGTTACTTTTTGAATCAGTGAGTTTTTCAATATTCTGATTTTCGTATTATATACATATATATACATACATTCCTTTAAAATTACGTATATGTATAAGTTAATTTAAAATACGTATTTTATGATAAGTTATAATAAAATTTAATTGCTATTATTTAAATATTTAAATAACGCTCAACGTATTTTAATTTCTTTTGTTGTTTTTTAAACACAAGAAAATTAAGTCGATTTTCGACTTAATAATTGAAGCAACATTTTATATAGTTGTCTTCTATTTTGCATATTATATATTAGTTATATAGACGCTGCTTTAGTGCATTTAAAAATCAAATAAATCTAAGCAGTATGAATATTCTATTAAATTAATATAAGTTGGTATATTCAATTTTATTGAATTCTATATTTACGTATAGACACTGTAACGTTGTAACAATCGTTTTACAGTGACGTCAATTGACTCACAGCCAAATTAAAATATGTCTATTGAAACTTTAGATATTAGTGGTGTTTTGGTGCCGCATTCAGTTGTTGCCATAATTGGTGATGGAGCCTGTCTTTTTAGATCTATTTCCTACCTTTTATTTGGTAGGCAAGGCTCCCATGGCACCCTACGCCAAAATATTGTTGAACATGTTGTAACCAACTGGCAAACTTTTGCTTGCTTCAGCATAAACTTAAATGGAGAGTGTTATAGCTCTTCTGAACAATATGAGTGCGCTATGTCATACTCATATACTTATGGTACTGCATGTGAGCTTCAAGCAGCAGCAAAAATTTTTGCTGTAAATTTCCAAGTTTTTCAAATTGGAAATTTATTATAAGCATTCGGAAATAATATGCATCCTGTAAAAAGATTGCGTTTTACCGGTCCATCAATGAATGGACATTTTGATATTTATATTCCTTTAGAGGAAGTATTAACTCAAGATACTGATACGTCAAGTGAATGTATAACTGAAAATGTTAAAAATCCTGTTAAAAGACGTAGTCGGTTCACCGGCAAAATAGAAAATAAGGTAAAAAAACGTTCATGTGAAAAAAAAATAGTGATATCAATAGGGGTAAGCGCATAGAAGCATCAAAAAGATATCGTGTTAATAATCCTGATGTTGTTAGAGTTGTAGTGAGAAGAGATCAGGCCAATAATCCTGAAGCTCATAGAGTTGCAGTGAGAAGACATCAGGCTAATAATCCTGATGCACGTCAAGAAAGGCGTTTGCGTGCATGGAGTGTTAAAGCCATGTCTGGCTTAAACTATGATTTTGAAATAGCTTACAAGTCAGATAAAATTACTCAACTTGGTAGTATGAATTTGATATGCAAAAATTGTAATGCTTTAAAATGGAAAAATGAGCCTTTGGGTATCTGTTTGCCTGATCCCCTTAAAAGTTTAATAATTGGTGGACATCCCAAGCATGATCATTTCATTGATCGTATAAGAAAGTATAACAGCTGCTTTCAAATGACTTCTTTTGGAAGTACAAAAACAATAAATGAAAGTTGGTCAACCTTTAAAGTCCAAGGACAAGTGTATCACTTAATTGGTAGTGTCCGACCTTTGCCAAATGAAGAAATGCAGTTTCTTCAAATTTATTTTGTTGGTGATGATGAAAAGGAAGCTCAACTACGTTGCAAAAATATTTCAAATGTTGATTGTAGCATAGTAAAGGATCTTCAATGTATGTTTCATCAGCATAATCGTTATGTTAAAGATCTAAAAATGGCTCTCAATAAAATACCAACAAGTACCAAAGACTATAAATTGGTTATACATGCTGATCGAACACCCGCTGGTGCACATAAAGGGCTTTACAATGCACCTCAATCAAGCGAAGTAGCTTTAGTTATTGTTGGTCAGCAATTTGAAAAGCGCAATATTATTATTGAAAGCCATAATTATAAATTACATCGTATAAGTGAGGTGCATCGATCATACGATGCCTTACAGAACCCTTTGCTATTTCCTTATGGCGAAGATGGCCATTCAGTGGATATACCACAATGGAATCCATTATTTAAAAAGGAGGAACCCAAAAAAATTATATCTGCGTTAAGCTTTTACAGCTATAAAATAATGATTCGTCAATCTGAGATAAATCATGTAATATATTGTCGTTCCCTTTATAGTAAATTTTTGGTTGATATGTATGCTAAAATTTAAACAGAAAGGTTAAATTATATTCGCTACAATCAAGCGAAACTCAGAGCAGATAGCTATATACATCTACAAGATGCAATAGGCCAACAAGATGTTGAAGCAGCTCAACTGGGTCAGATGGTAATTTTACCATCTTTTTTTACAAGCTCTGCACAATATATGCATGAAAAGACTCAAGATGCTATGACATATGTTCGCGATTATGGGCGACCAGATCTTTTCATAACATTCACATGCAATCCACAATGGTATGACATAAAAAGTGTTTTATTACCGGGTCAAAAACCGCATGATCGTCACGATATTATAGCTCGAGTTTTTCATTTAAAAGTTAAAGCTTTAATGTCACTATTGACAAAAGGTTCTTTGTTTGGAAGCGTGCAATGTTTCATGTACTCTGTGGAATGGCAAGTCGTATAAATGAGGTGCATCGATCATACGATGCCTTACAGTACCCTTTGCTATTTCCTTATGGCGAAGATGGCCATTCAGTGGATATACCACAATGGAATCCATTATTTAAAAAGGAGGAACCCAAAAAAATTATATCTGCGTTAAGCTTTTACAGCTATAAAATAATGATTCGTCAATCTGAGATAAATCATGTAATATATTGTCGTTCCCTTTATAGCCAATTTTTGGTTGATATGTATGCTAAAATTGAAACAGAAAGGTTAAATTATATTCGCTACAATCAAGCGAAACTCAGAGCAGATAGCTATATACATCTACAAGATGCAATAGGCCAACAAGATGTTGAAGCAGCTCAACTGGGTCAGATGGTAATTTTACCGTCTTCTTTTACAAGCTCTGCACGATATATGCATGAAAAGACTCAAGATTCTATGACATATGTTCGCCTTTATGGGCGACCAGATCTTTTCAAAACATTCACATGCAATCCACAATGGAATCACAATGGAATAATGCCAGGGGGGTTTTGAATAAGTTTAAATACTTTGTTTTGACCGTCTCCAGAATTTCATACCCAGAAATATTTTCTTTGTTGACTTAGCTCGTGCGGTCATCAGAAAGTAAAGGTTGAAATTCTTAAGAAATTATTAGACGGCATTCTCAGTCACAGATGCCAAGGTTTCGGGCTCACCATGACAGATAAACGGAGCCCAAAAATCGATGTCAGTAAAAACAATTCAAAATTTTTAGATGTGCAACAATTAGTACCAGCAGCCTTGGTGCAAAGGAACATCTCCTATGCAGGGGCGCTTCACTGTAATGGAGCCCCACAAAATTATTCAGCCCGAAGTACCAGTGCATCTACAGGTACTTTTGACAACTCGACCCAAAAGAGATCCTGGCAGCAAAAGTCAGATGAAAAAGCTCAAGACTGGAAGCGGCTATTGAAGCTCAAACCGCAAAAGTTGATGTATTTTAAGCCATGTTTAAAGAGAAGCAGGAGACCAGCCAGTTTCTTAAACAAATGTGTCTCAGTCTTTTGAACACCAAAAAATTATGGCACGCACACTAAGCCTTGGATTATGGAATGCTCGGGGAATCTCTGGGCATGCTGAGGAGCTAAAGCAGTTTCTAACCGAACATAATATAGATCACTGAGTCCTGGCTTCAGGAAAATATACACATCTATCTCCCCGGCTACAACAACATTCATAAAGCAGACCATCCCAGTAATAGACTAAGAGGTGGAGCGGCGATCCTAGTAAAACAGGAAATATCTAATTTTCCTAGCGACACACATCTCGGGTGAGTTGGGAAGGTGAGGAGGAAGGTAAAGTCTTCCGAAGATCCCATGGTCAGAAGCGGACTTCAACCAGATATTCAGTATTCTGGGCAGTAAATTTATTATTGGTGGCGATTTTAATGCTAAAAACAGATTTTGGTGAAGTTTTAGGGGCGATGAGAGGGCAGGTGCTTTCAGCACGCCGTACAAAGCTCCTCTGTTAAAATTTTAGGAACTGGTCAAGCAACTCACTATCCTGCTGATACACATCGCACACCCATCCACATCGACTTATTTGTTTACAATGAGCTGCGCCCAGAACATCTCAAGAAAGGGACAGAGTATCAGCTTTCTTCGGATCATATACCCTTAGTAGTTACATACATATGACTGCTTCGGTTATCACGATAAAAATTAGTCTGTTTTTCGGCAGGAATTGGAGAATACTTTTGATCTTAGTCTAAAAATCTTGCTGCCAGAAGACATCGAAGACGCGCTTGCGATCTTCCTAAAAAAGGTACATGCAGCTGCCCTTTGCGCTGCTCCGCCCAAATAACTGAAAAGCTCTCAAAACAGTCTCCCTCGATCTATTGAGACGCTATTTCTCATCAAGGAGGCTTTGGAGAGGCAGAATTGTCGCACTCGTGACCCTATAGTTTATAGAGTAAACCAGAGGGTATCAAATAGGGTGAACAAACTGCTGGTATTACACAAACAAATGGAAAATGATCGCCTACTTTCAATAGTTTCTGCTGAGTCATGCCTAAAGCACTCCCTATGGACTCTGGCTAAAAAATGTAAGCAGCAGGTGGTCTCGAATTGTCCAATTAGAAAGCCTGATGGATCATGGGACAGGTTCTCAAAAGCTGAGGCATTTGCAGAGGATTAAGAGGCCATATATCAACCGTTTGACACCAGCTCCACTAACTGTCAAAGAAGAGTTCAACTTGCGCTTGAGAGTCTGGAGCAGTTATGTCTCCCGGTCGCACCTATTACAGCTGAAGAAGTCAATGGTCATATCAAAAAGCTTAAAGCTAGAAAAGCTCCAGGAGAAGATGGCCAGCATAATCTTTCCTCAAGGCTATGTCTCTTAAAGCTGTTATGTTTCTCGTCCAGTTATTCAACTCTGTTCTGTGACTGGGGCATGTCCCAAAACTCTAGAAAAAAGCAAGGATCTGCTTGATATACAGGGCAGGTAAAAGCCCATCTTCAATGACTCTTACAAACCAATCAGTCTATTGCCGACGATAGCCAAATTGTGCGAGCGATGCCTTCTTTCGTACATCTCATGGAACATCTGAGCAGTTGAATAGGGTCGCAAATTTCATCCTTGAAGGTTTTGAGGCCAAGGAGTGCGTGGCTGTGGCGTATCTTGATATAACACAGGCATTCGAAAGAGTATGGCACAATGAACTTCTATCCAAGGGCAAGCCATTTCTGCCTCCTCAACTGCTATGGATACTACGCAGCTACCTTGCAGAGCGGAGGTTCACTGTGGTATAAGATGGTGCGGAGTCCAGAGTGAGAGCTATACAAGCTGGAGTACCACAAGGCTGTGTCTTTGGGCCCACTCTATACACCCTCTTCAAACACGACATGCCCACTGGATCAATTATCCCTTAGATGATGCGAACGATGCTCATCGCCACCCATGCAGATGGCACGGCAATCATGCCAGGAGCAGTCACATTTCTGAAGCCGCTTATATCCTGAAGCATTACCTTCATAACTTTGAATTATGGACAAAACGATGGAACATTGGCATCAACATTAGTAAGTTCGCCAATGTGACCTACGCTCTGCGCAAGAGTCTCTGTTCAGGCGTCTTCTTACAAGGCCAGCATTTGGAAAATCTTAGCAGCTTCAAATACTTGGGAGTACACTTGGACAAGCGCCTAACGTTTGCCAAACATGTGTCCAGCGTCTTAGCGACTCTCAAAAACAATATCAGCAAAATGAGATGGCTCATAGCAAGTCAAAGGCTATCTCTGGACAACAAGGTTAAATTATATAAGACGTGCATCACTCCCTCATGGCGATATGGCTTGCAAATACACCAGTGCCTCGATTTGCGTCGAAAATTGGGACCGCAAAAAGACGACGCAGATCGAAACGACGCAAATCGAAATCGTTTTTTGAATGTATGTATTTGTACTAGTTTTTCGTTAATTGTTTCCTGGTTGTAAGTTTTATGAAAAAATGGTTTGTTTTTAATAACAACACCTTTTTAAGTTAATATATTAAAATAATTAAATAAAATTTAAATTTTAACGACGCTAATTGAAATTTAAACGATGCAACTCTGAAAATCTGAAAATTTATAAACGACGCAACTTCGAAAACGACGCAAATCGCGCCGACGCAAAAAATCCGCATACTGCAAGCCAAAACTCTTCGGCTAATATGTGCTGCTGCTTGGTATGTAAAGGTTGCAAATATTGAAACTGCTCTGCGGGTGCCAAAATATGGGGATGTCCTATAATAACAGACTGCGCTGTACATCCAGCGATTAGAAAATAATATAAACCCTCTCGCACGTTGGCTTGTAAACTTGCACACCATAAGGACCTTCCCCTTAAGAGTTGAAGACCGAGGCGATATTACCCAATAAACCTAACCAATAGGCAACTTTATTTATTTTTTTATTTATTTTATTTGTATTTTTAAGCATTCCTAACGCTACAGCATTTCTGCTTTAACATTGCCGCGTTAGTCACAACATCTCTATATATATACAAGTAAATCAAAAAAAATTTGGACGACATGCTTTTATACGCTTTCTTGCAAACATATGTGAAGTATCGCCACGCTTCTATTGTAAGGTAGCTTTTCAAAGGCTGAGGTAGCTCAGTCCCTCCAGGGCCACCCTAAAAGAAATTTGTATTGTGCCGGGACTGTTGGATTGTGGATATGAGAAAACGCCGCGTTTAGAAAAGTCTTGGCTTGTTTCGTAGAATGGGACAAACCTGAAAACGACACCGGTTCTTCCGGTGGTGAGTGACAACGCCTTCTGGCAGTGTAACAACCCCTGTCTGCTCCGGCTCGAATGCCCCTGGTATTACCTAGGCTGCACCAAGTTCGGAGACAGGCATGCGCCGTTTGAGAGTGCGCGGGCCGGCGCGGTATTAACCAAGCGACCTGCCAACGGAGTCTCAAACGGTGGGTTACCACACGTACCGTTCGCACTTTGCACTGATTTCCGGAATCTTTGTAACTCTCAGTTCACCAATTAATAGCACCTCGTTCCACTTTCATTTCGTTATAATGTTATTTTCTTTTATTGCTTACGAATGCTACCCTATGTAACCTGCCTACTCGCACCAAACTAGTCTTACCAAAAGAATCATTGGCCACCGCAGCGTCGCTTACCCTGACTCCTCGTGTTGCAAAATTTGTTGTGTTGTTTCCTTGGCGGCCTGTGTGTTTGTCGTCGAGGGAATCCTTGGCTGCGTTGGTGTTTTGTCCTTGCCTGGCGCTATGTTCTGGGTTCCTCTGCTCGTTGCCAATTGCGCATTTTTTTTAAATTTCTTCTCTTTTTGCAGCGATCGCGACTTGACCCTTGCTTGGCCCCAGCGTAACTAAATTCGGCGTTTGCTCGTTGAGGCGATCGTAGCCCTTCGCTGCACTTCGCTCTCGGCTGCGCTGGCAGTTGCGGGCGGCGCTGCCCACGCTTTCGGCTCGTGCCAGGCCTCTGCTGCGGCGTTGGCTCGGCTCGTGCCAAGCCTCTGCTACTATTGTCCCTCTCTGCTGCCGGCGTTTTATATGCGCCAGGCCTCTGCTGCTGTTGTTATTCTCCTCTGCTGCCGGCGTTTGGTATGCGCGCCAGGCCTCTGCTGCTGTTCTTATTATTCTTCTCTGCTGCCGGTGTTTTCTCTGCTGTTTTGTTGTTGTTTTTCTTTTCTGCTTCCGGCGTTTGATATGCGCGCCAAGCTTCGGCCGCTGTTGTTTTCTCTCTCTGCTGTTGGCTCGTGCCCTCTCTGCTGCTCCGCTGCCGTCGGTAACTTAGCTTAACTTAAACAGCTACTACTAATTAATTCTACTAATGATATGTCAAAATTGTAAGTCTCCATGACCCCTAGACCTAGAACAAGAAAATATATACAAATGTCTTCATGATCCTTACTGCTAAGAGAATATACACATCTGTCTTCATGACCCTAATTACTACGAAAATATATACATCTGTCTTCATGGCCCTAATTACTAAGAAAAATATATACATGAAAATGTGACTCGTCACACCCCCCCCCCCTTACTTCCCGGGGCGAAAGCGTATGGAAACTCCTCCGGCCGGGGCGATGGTGACCCGGAAGAGGCCTTCGGTTAGCTCCATAGCAAATCGTCGTCGCCATCTGCCTTGCCGCTGGCTGGTATTAATCATCTCCAGAAGCGTCTGGGGAATGAGCCGGAGTGGTGTATCCGCTCGCCATTCGATCGGTGCTACGACCCACTTTTCCTCCTCCTGTAGTACCGCCGCCGTCAGGGCTTTGACGTCCACGTCTGGTCCTAGCAGGTTTTGGATATCGCTGCTTCCAAATGACAAATTGAGCTCCTCGCTTTCCTCTTGTGCTGGCTGTCCTACGGGCACACAGGCTGCATTGTTCGGCGCCCCAGCTGTTTGTGTGGTCGACAGTCCTAGCTCGTCACTGACCACCGCCACTCGGGCCAAACTCTCTACTCTCTCGCCGAGTTCCGGCATCAGCCATGAATCTGGTTCAGGGAATAGGTGCATTTGCATCGCACTAAATGTATCCGGCCACAGCTCTGTGCTGGCGTCGTCGAACTGCGCCAAACCTCGGGCGGGTTCGGCCTCGTTCCCCTCTTCTTCGAATCCCTCGAACCGCCGTTGATATTGGGGAACCCAGCCCCAATCATTTTGACGTTCTGCTGCCCACTGTCGCCGCGGCTCTTCTGGCTCGTCTTCCTCTACGACGTGGTCGTCCATGGCTTACTAAGGGCTGTGGGATATAAACGAGGTTATATCCCTGGGACTATAAACAAACTATGCTCTACAGGACAATAGTCTGGTGCGATTTTAAACTTGGAAATAATTAAACGTATAATTGCTACTAACAAATCTTATAAACTATGTTAGACTAATCCACCTTGTGAGCGGCCCTTAGTTTACTTGTTATTCCTTGCTGGTTGTCTGTGCTGGGTCGAGCGGATGCTCGCCGTCTTCGTTGTCCTGCTGTTCCTCGTCGTCGTGTTGCTGGAAAGCTTTCAGATCGGCTACTCCGGCGGTGCGCCGTTGGCCGGTCTCCGTGTGGCGAACTCTGACTATGTTAGGAGAAGTGAACTTAGTTACCTTATATGGGCCCTCGTAGCGTGGGGCTAGCTTGGCGGCAAATCCGTCGTTAGCTTTTGATAGCACATGCTGCTTTACCAGTACCAAATCACCGATGGCTGGTCTCCAATCGCGTCGTCGCAAGTTGTAATGACGACCCTGTTCTACCGATGCTCGCTGTGTGTTATCCCTTGCTGCCTGGAAGATATCGCATAGCTGCTTCGCCTTTGTTTCGGGATCGGTAGCGATTGTTCCAGATCCTGGGGTAACTTCGTCGTACAACGCTCCTGGCAGTCTCGGTTCCCGTCCTTGAACCAGGAACGCCGGACTGAATCCTGTTGTATCGGACACGCTGCTGTTGATGGCCAATGAGATCTCTGGTAGTAGGGTGTCCCAGGTGCTATGTGACCCCTCGATGTATTGGGCAATCATCGTCTTGATCGTCCGGTTCGCTCTTTCCGTCGGGTTTTGTTGTGGTTTGTATGGCGCAGTGTGCTCAAGTACCATACCAGCCCGTTTACAAAACGCCTTAAATGACCGACTTGTAAATTGAGTCCCGTTGTCGCAGACGAACTTTCGTGGTATCCCAAATCGGCTGAGAATCCTGTCTCGAAAAGCTTTTTCCAAGTATGTTGCAGTGGCCCGGCGTAGAGGTATCAGTTCCACCCACTTGGAAAACATATCTAAGAAAACGAGTAAGACTGTGTTACCTTGTTTGGACCTCGGCAAAGGCCCAACGAAATCGGCGCAGATGGTAGCGAAAGGCTCGCTTGCCTGTCGTGTTAGCATCTTCCCTGCTGGTTTAGCTTGTTGTGCCTTGAATTTTTGGCACGCAGCACATTTCCTTACATAGCGTGCTACGTCTCTGAAGATCCCCGGCCAATAGTATCTTTGGCACACTCTTGTCGTTGTTTTGCGTATTCCCAGGTGTCCCGCGCTGGGTTGGTCGTGGCATTCTTGTAACACCCGTTGCCGCTGTTCCTTGCCTACACATAGTTTCCATGGTATGAAATCTTCCTCCAGGGGTCGTTGCCCTAAGTTCCGATACAATTGCCCGTTCTCCAGGGTATAATCGGGGTACTTCTCTGGTTGTTCTTGTATCTCCTGTGTGCGTCGTCGTATCCATGCGCATGTGTTCTGTTCCTCGATGACTGTTTGTAAGCTCTCGAGCGGCTGTCGTGACAAAGCGTCTGCGACAACGTTTTGTCGCCCTTTCCGGTAGTGAACGTCGAATTGGAACTGTTGGAGTTCCAGTGCCCATCGTGCGATTCGTCCCGTGGGGTTTTCAATAGTGTTGAGCCACTTGAGGGCTAAGTGGTCTGTCACGACGTCAAACCTGTATCCTTCCAAGTAGCAACGTAGTTTCCTGATAGCCCAGATGATCGCTAAGCATTTTTTTTCAGTGGCGGAGTAATTCTCCTCGGCCCTCGATAGTCTCCGACTCACGTAAGCAATGACCCTCTCGCCGTCGGTTTTCTGCTGGGTTAGTACTCCTCCGAGCCCAAAATCACTAGCGTCAGTCTGTAAAGAAAACTTACGAGTAAAATCTGGGCACGCGAGGACGGGTGCCTCGGTTAGTAGCTCCTTGAGTCTTTTAAACGCCTGGTGTTGTTGTAGTTCCCACGCCCATTTTCTGCCTTTTCGAAGTAGCTGCGACATCGGTTGTACCACGGTTGCGAAATTTGGAACAAATCGCCGGTACCAAGAGGTGAGACCCAGGCATCTTCTAAGCTCTCGTGCACAGGCTGGATCTGCGAGCTGCTGTACTGCGGCTACCTTCTCAGGATCGGTATGGATCCCTTCCTCGCTAACGACGTGTCCCAGGTACACCAGTCTGCGCTTGAAGAACAGGCATTTCTTCCGGTTGAGTCTGAGGTTCGCTTGTCTTAAGCGTTTCAATACTTCTCTGAGGTTCTCGACGTGTTCCTCCAGTGACGTCCCGATGATGATGATATCATCGAGATATGCGAATGCGTGTGGCTCCATGTCCACACCGATGACACTGTCGAGTGCTCGCTGGAATGTGGAAGGCGCCGAGTGGAATCCAAATGGCATGACTCGCCATTGGAAAAGACCTCGTCCTGGTACGGTGAACGCGGTGCATTCCCGACTTGCCTTGGCCATGGGTATCTGCCAATACCCGCTTTTTAAGTCCAGTGTGCTAATATACTTAGCGTTCCGCAACCTCTCTAAGATGGAATTTATCCTCGGCAGGGGGTATGCATCCGGTACTGATCTTGCGTTGAGTTGGCGAAAGTCCACACACATGCGAGTTTCTCCATTTTTTTTGCCCACCAACACAATCGGGGCACTGTGCGGGCTTTTGGAAGGCTCGATGCATCTATCCCTTAACAACTCGTCCACTTGCGCATGGATTATTGCTTGCATTGCTGGATTTCGCGGAAAGTATCGCTGTTTGATCGGGCGATCGTCGCGCATCACTATCACATGCTCCGTGATGTTGGACACGCCGGTCATTCCGTCGAATTTTGCCAGTTCTTTGTCCAGAAATTCCTGTAACCATGGTGCTATTGGCTCTGCTGGGCTTGCACTTCCTTCTGCTAAAGTTGCGTCTGTGACGCTGGCTAGTATCGCAAGTGATCCTAGTTCCGCCTCGGTCTTCTGGTCCCCTGATTCGCTGCGAAACGGGTTCCTTTGGGTAGCTCTCGGTAGTGCTGGGCCAAGAACGCCTCCCCAAGTCTTGTCTCGTGCTGCTGGTCTCGGTGACTCGCCGGTTATCACGTAGTTGCTGGTGCTGGTATCATCTCGAGTCTGGTTTGTCGTGGCTGGCTCGTCTGTCGTAGTGTTGGTCGCCTCGCGGATGCAGGTGCCGTTCTTGCTTAGCCTTGTTGTCTTTGTTAGTGTGACAACCACCTTGCGGATGTAACCGTCGCCCTTGCTAGTCTTCGTTGCCTCTGTTGTTCTCTGTTTGTCGGTCGCCTCGCGGATGCAGGCGCCGATCTTGCTCGTCTTTGTTTCCTCTGCTGTTGTGACAACCGCCTCGCGGATGCAGGCGTTGTCCTGGGTTGTTTTCGTTGCCTCTGTTGTTCCCTGTTTGTCGGTCGCCTTGCGGATGCAGGCGCCGGTCTTGCTCGTCTTTGTTTCCTCTGCTGTTGTGACAACCGCCTCGCGGATGCAGGCGTTGTCCTTGGTGGTTTTCGTTGGGCCAATAGCTTGCTGCGCCGCCCGCTGAGCGACATCGCTTCCTCTTGGATTGCCATTGCCTGAGTCCCGGCTGATGGTATTCTCGGGTCTTCGGTCAGTCGGACGATGATACTCCGTAGCTTTGGAATTTGATCTGCTCAAAGGGATGAGCAGATCACCTACCTGTAGCTTGGCATCTATGGCGCCAAAGAAATCCAAGCCGAGCAACACATCGTCGAGCGCCGATGGTAATACTAGCAACAGAATGCTAGCCCGTGATTGACCGAGTTGTACGTCTGCTTGAATTGCTCGTGTTAGTTGCATCCTTGTCCCATTTGCCAGAGCTATCATCGTCCTTACTGTTCTTCTGTTAGTCGGGGTCTCAATGAGCCGCGCCTTCTGCTCGCTGAGGAAACTACGCGTGGCTCCCGTGTCCAGCGTAGCTACCATCACCTCAGCTTCGATGCTTGTCTCGGCGACAAGCCGGCCATCCCACGGACGGATGACACCCGCTAGTCCCAGGACTCGCTCGTCTGCCCTCCCATCTGTCCTGTGTTTGATGAAGGGCGCTGGGCGTTTCCCGTTTCCTTGGCCTGGCAACAGTCGATGGTCCTCACTCCTCGGCGACCACAATTCCAGCAGAATAGAATGCGAATTCCACGACATTCTCGGGCAAAGTGTCCATGTACTCCGCAGTTGCGGCACGCGTTGCGCGTGTCCACCGGTTGCTCGTTGTTAGCATTGTTTTGCTTACCTCCATTATTTCCCTCGTTTGGGACCACTGTCGACTGCGATGCTGTCCACTGGGCGCCAGGCTTGGGGTTTGTTGCTCCAGTTTCCCGCTTTGGCCCGTCTGCTGATCCAGTCTGGTTCCTAGCCTGACGTTGCTGCTCTCGTTCCCGGGTGACTTCGAAGTTGATCACCAGCTGCGTTAGTTGCTTGAAGGTGTGGAAATCCATGCGTCGCACGTACAACTGGTATTCTGGAAGAAGGTTTTCGTACACTCGCTCTAATTCCTGTGCTTCCGAGTACCCGGCGCGGTTCATCATGAGGCGGATATCCACGAGATACTGCTTGTATCCCTCATCTTGCCTCTGGTAGCGCATCCTGATCTCGTCCTCCAGTCTCTGGTAGTACCGCGGAGGTAGGAAGAAATCCAAGAATTCCCTACGGAACACGCTCCATGGCTCACCCTGCAGGTGACTCGTGCGGAACCAGTCCTCGGCGGTTCCCTTCAGCAGTTCTGGTACCCCTTGGGCCAAGCTTCGGGTGTCAACTCGGTGTGATACTGCTCGTTCCTCCAACCGCTCGATGAATCGCAAGGGAATCGTCCACTGTTTGAGACTCCGTTGGCAGGTCGCTTGGTTAATACCGCGCCGACCCGCGCACTCTCAAACGGCGCATGCCTGTCTCCGAACTTGGTGCAGCCTAGGTAATACCAGGGGCATTCGAGCCGGAGCAGACAGGGGTTGTTACACTGCCAAAAGGCGTTGTCACTCACCACCGGTTTGTCCCATTCTACGAAACAAGCCAAGACTTTTCTAAACGCGGCGTTTTCTTATATCCACAATCCAACAGTCCCGGCACTATACAAATTTCTTTTAGGGTGGCCCTGGAGGGACTGAGCTACCTCAGCCTTTGAAAAGCTACCTTACACTATCGATATGTATCGTGCAGAGTTTTCCATCCCTGAATTGTAATGAAGAAGAATAAGAAGTATGTAGTTTTTATCTGTTCACGTAAAAGACACACATGTCTTATTGTTAATGAATAAATACATATATCAGATTTAACAAATTGGCGACGAGGATAAAAAAAAAAACACCTAACGGAGGTCGTTTTATACAGTACTAACGACAGTATATACCGGCGTCAGACTTTTTACAGTACTAGTTGGAACCAATCATGACGAGCACTAATACTAATACGAATACAGCATTTTTCAACTTCGAATCGTTCGATCCACAAGCAACGTCATTTGCACGTTGGGTAAAACGTTTGGAAACGGCGATGGAAATATACGGATGCGATCAGGAAAAGAAGCCCAAAATTTTGTTGCATTACCTTGGAGCTAGCACATATAAAATTTTATGCGACAAATTAGCGCCAAATATACCGGAGAGTCTAGATTTCAAGGGCATCGTAGACAAACTAACCGAGCATTTTGATCCACAGCCAAATGAGATTTTAGAAAATTACAGATTCAGCATGCAGAAACAAAAGGAGGGAGAATCATGCAGCGAGTTTTTGGTGTCTCTGCGACGCTTGTCTGCAAATTGTAAGTTTGGAAACTATTTGGACACAGCATTGCGAAATCAATTTGTATTTGGATTTGCAAATCAGCGGGTGTAAAGCAGAATGTTGGAGAAAAAGACCTTGACATTGGAAGAGGCAGTTAACACAGCGATAGCATACGAAGCAGCCGAAAAAGGCGGAGAAGAATTACGAACACAGAGCGTGAAAGAAACGGCAAGTGTGAATAGAATGGTAGGGAATGCAAAGTATCGAAAGAAGAGAATCGATACATCAAAAAGCATCGATCAGTCAAAGGCCAAAAAGGAGGAGGCAGCCAATAAAGCTTGTTATCAATGCGGTAGCCCATCTCACATGGCAAATGAATGTAAATATAAAAGCGAAAAATGTCATTTTTGCAGTAAAATTGGACATTTAAAGAGAATGTGTTTCAAGGTGAAGAAACAAATGAATCAAATAAATGAAAACTCAGAGGATGAGCATTCAGTTCAAGACATTCAGGAGGTGATGCACGTGGGTGAGCAACATGCATCGTTACGCGCCAAAAGAGCCAAAGTGACATGCAGGTGCAATGTAAACAACAGGTCAATTAATTTTGAAATTGACACAGGGTCGCCAGTCTCGATTATGAATTTGCAGGATGCAAAGAAAAATTTTCCGGAAGCTAAAATACACAGATCGGACACACAGTTGGTAAGCTATTGTGGAGCAGCATTGGATTGTTTGGGATTTACAAAAGTACACGTTCAAGCGGAGAACGGTCCGCGTGAGGCTAAATTGTACATCGTGCGCTCTAACCGAAGTCCATTTTTGGGGCGAGAGTGGTTGAGAGATATTAAAATTAACTGGACGCAAGTATTGAAAAGCCAGTTACAGGTAAATTGTATCGCAAAAGACACGCACGCTCAGCGACCAGCTGGAATTGAAAGAATGCTTAAAACTGAATTTCCGAATGTATTTTCTTCCTCAGCGGGAAAAATATTAAACGTTCAGGCACGTTTGTATCTTAAGCCAACAGCCCAGGCAAAGTTCTTAAAAGCAAGGCGTGTTGCATTTCCCTTATTGGAAGCAGTGGAAAAAGAATTGGATAGCCAAGTTGAATCAGGCCTATTGGAGAAGGTGGACCAAAGCAAGTGGGGCACGCCCGTTGTAGTAGTACGGAAGCGAAATGGAGCAGTACGTATTTGCGGAGACTACAAGGTCACGTTGAATCCAGAGTTGTTAGTGGATCAACACCCCATACCCACCATTGAGGAATTGTTCATTAAAATATCGAGAGGAGATAAATTTTCAAAGATTGATTTATCCAAGGCGTATCTGCAGATGGAAGTACACCCAGAGGATAGACATTTGATGACATTAAATACACATAAAGGACTCTATCAGCCTACAAGGTTAATGTTCGGAATCGCAAGTGCGCCAGCGAAGTGGCAAAGACTAATGGAGCAGGTATTTGGAGACATACCTGGAGTATCTGTATTCTTGGATGATATTAAGATCACATCAGAGAATAATGAAACGCACATTCAGCGACTTAAGGAGGTATTTCATCGATTGGAAAAGTACAATATGCGAGTAAATTGGGAAAAATGTGAAATTATGAAGGACGCTATTGAATATTGCGGATATTTAGTGGATAAAGAAGGTATTCATCGGTTGCAGAGTAAGGTGGATGCTATAAAAGACATGAAGATGCCAAACTCGAAGGAAGAAGTTCGTGCATTTTTGGGATTGATAAATTATTACGGCAGGTTCGTACGAAATTTGAGCAACATTACGTATCCATTAAATCAATTATTACAATATAATGTACCATTTAATTTCGATAAGAACTGCAAGCAAGCATTTGCAGAGATCAAGAAGCAAATGCAGACGAACACGTTTTTGACACATTACGACCCTAAGGTAAAGATCGTTCTGGCAGTAGATGCAAGTCCCATCGGAGTCGGAGCAGTGTTAAGTCACGACTATGGAAATGGTGTGGAGAAACCCATTCAATTTGCATTGCAAACGTTAAGCAAGGTACAGCAGCGTTATAGTCAGATAGACAGGGAAGCATATGCAGTTATTTATGGGGTGCTCAAATTTTATCAATACGTTTATGGCAGGGAATTTACTTTAGTTACGGATAATAAAGCCATTGCACAGATTTTCGCGCCGAGCAAAGGACTCCCAACCCTATCAGATACGCGAATGCAGCATTACGCTATATTTTTAGAACATTTTGATTTTAAAATAAGGTGCAAAAAGTCGAAAGAAAATGCAAATGCAGATGCATTATATAGATTACCGAGTAAAGATGAAACTGAGTTCACAGAAGAAATAGATATCATTGAAGATGAGTTAATCGAAAATTTACCAGTGACAGTAGCAGAGTTGCGAGAGGTAACAAAGAGAGATGAAGAAATCAAGATGTTGATAGAATGTTTAAAGTATGGCCGTGAGGTCGCAAGCAAAAATCGATTTGGAATTCCAATTATTGAATTCAGCTTGCACAACGGATGCGTTATGCGCGGGATTCGAGTATACATACCAAAGCCCTTGCGCCAAAGAGTTCTAGAAGAGCTGCACACGGCACATTTGGGCATGACGAAAATGAAAGCGCTGGCAAGAGGTTATTGCTGGTGGAATTACATGGACAAGGACATCGAGGATATGGTATCAAATTGCAGCGCATGCCAGTCAACGCGCGCAGAGCCGAAAAAGATACCGACGCAGATGTGGAGAGCAGCTTCAAAACCATTTGAACAAGTACATGTAGATTATGCAGGTCCATTTTTGGGAAAATATTTCTTCGAGCTGGTTGACGCTTACACTAAGTGGCCAGAAGTACATGTAACGCCAAATATGTCAACCCAAACAACGATCGAAAAATGTCGAGAAATATTTACTACATTTGGTATACCTAACGTTCTAGTAAGTGATCATGGAACACAATTTAATGCAGAAAACTTCAAAAAAATTTTAAAGAAAAACGGAATTGTACATAAGCAAGGAGCACCGTATCACACAGCAACAAACGGGCAAGCAGAAAGATTTGTTCAAACATTTAAAAACAAACTGAAAGCATTAAAATGTACTGGGAGCAATGTAACCACCGAACTTTCGAAAGTATTGATGGCTTATCGAAGAGCCGTACATCCATTGACTGGGAAGTCACCGTCTATGCTCATGTTTGGACGTCAAATACAATCGCGTTTGGAATTAATATTGCCACAGAACTAGAAAATGTACACTGAATCTAATATTGTAACAAAATTCTTTTCTGCAGGTGAGAGAGTTGCGGCTCGAGACTATTTAAGCAAAAACAAATGGCAGTTCGCAACAGTTGTCAAGCAGCAAGGCGATGTTCACTACCAAATTCGCCTTGATGATCAAAGGATGTGGAAGCGACACGTCGATCAATTGCGCAAAGTGGGAGGCGCAGTTCGCGATGTTCTACCAAATGACGAAGACGAACAGCAGCGACAAGAGTTACCAATTCCCGTGGTAAATCCAACTCAAATATATCCCACACAGCCAGTAGAGGGGCCGGGCATAAATAAGTAACCCGTCATTAGCGACAGCAGCACAAGCACAACTGTTACGGCTTCCCCGAGTAAAGAATCAGCAGAAGCCTCTAAAGAAGAAACACTACGTCGCTCCACCAGAGTCAGGAAGGCACCACAATATTATGCTAGGCAGTAAATAAGAAGGGGAGAGATGTAGTATCGCCACGCTACTATCGATATATATCGTGCAGAGTTTTCCATCCCTGAATTGTAATGAAGAAGAATAAGAAGTATGTAGTTTTTATCTGTTCACGTAAAAGACACACATGTCTTATTGTTAATGAATAAATACATATATCAGATATAACAATATGTAATCGATAGTTTAAAAAAGTTTATATAATTACAAAAAAAATACGGAAAAGGTATGTCTCGGTCGGAGATCGAACCTACGATCTTCGGCGTGTGAAGCGGTAGTCTTCTCTCTATGCCACTAAAGCTCGGCAATTATCCTCGTCAAATTAGTAAGTTAAGCAAAAAGGAAAACTGGTTTTCGTGGTTTTAACATGATATTACATATTTTATCGTGCCAAAAACTTTAAAAACATGTATTGTCATCTGAAACACATCTTTGGTGAAAATTTCAGAGCTCTAGGTAGCCGGGAACTTGGCGAAAATTTGATTACAAGAATCCGGTACAAACAAACAAACAAACAAACAAACAGACAGACAGACAAGTCAAGTTAAATAAAAGCATGTAAAAAGAAGTTGTCCTGATGATAATGGAAGAGCCACAGCCTAAACGAAAAGAGCTAGATGGCTGAAATTTTCACAAAATTTTCCATGCAGGTAGGAGGTGAGCACTAAGAAGGAAATTTTTATTTGGACAACTCCTTCAAGTACCTCCCATACGATTTGGAGCACTTTTTACCCATTTTAAAAAACAAATTACAATTACAACAAGTACCCATTCCACTACTGTCACCTGATTGTCGCACAAGCTGAGAGTTTGATCGCGAGCGAGAATACAAAAACAAAACAAATGCGCAGTGACGCCTTCGCGTCGCACAAGCAAAGTTATAAAAAAGGTTCGTACACTTGCAAAAAAGAAACGGATTTCCGCTTCTTAATGAATATGTGCATACACAATTAAGTGAACAATGCGCTTGAAAATAATTTCCATAATTTTATGTACATGTATCACTTCGCACAGTGCACATTTTTTTTTTCAAATTTGTGTGCCTTTGACAATTGATTTACGACCCAAGTAGCGTTTGTTGTTGTTGTAAGTGTTGTTGTTGGGCCCGCACTGCTACTTTTTGTTGGTATCATTGATTTAAAAAAAAAAAAACAACAACAACATAACAAAACCTAAAACGTCTAGAATAATTTCCCACACCAGAATATGTTATGGGGGTGGATTCGCCTGCTTGCTGCTTATAAAACTTAGACAAAACGTAACACACTAACATTATTGATATATTATTGATATACAATTTCGGACACGCAAATTTGAAATTTCGCTCCGATCATGCTCCTTTGTTGTTGCTCATTTGCGTTCACTCTCTATCTTATGTGCGCGCTTTGCATGTCAATCATAAAGTTTAATAACCCTACCTCCTCCGCACACACTAAATTAAAGCTAAAGGCAATATGCAATTCACTTAACTGCAGCCTCTTATATATGTTTTGCGTTGATTCAGTGTAATTTGATCAGTAATTTGTCATCTAGCGCCGAACATGAAGAGCGATGCGTGAGCGTGTTCAAGTTTTAAGCTGCCTCTTTGGGTTTGGGACCAGCAGCGCTCAATTCATGATGCAGGTGTTGAATTGCCGACTGTCAGCACAACACGAAAATGAGCGAATCTGAAAACAAGTAAGAAGGCTTTAGTCGAGAAATCCCGACTAAAAGATACCCTGAACCCGTGCATTAAAATGACTTGCAGAAGTCTCCTGTGTTTCTTAATCGAATTGGATTATTAATTTTCACAGAATTTATAAAGTTATCCATTGTTTTAACTCAAATTTTTACATTATCTAAATAACAGACATGTGGACTCGGCTGTTGAAGCTGATTTATGTGGTCGGAGATGCTTCTTTCTGCCTGTTACATACTTTTGCACAAATAAATTATACCCTTTTTTACCCATTTTATGGGTTCAGGGTATAAACATAATGTAATACTTTAGGCATGCTTTCAAAACAAAGTTTTCTTATATTTTGTAGCCACAGATAACAGAGAGAAGAACAAAGAAGAAGAAATATAACTGTAAATGGTACTCACTGCAAGCAGCATGCACAGCTGAGCGAATATATGCTGCAACACAAAAAGCGGCTTAAAGCTTTCTTATGCCTCCCGCTAGATATAACATAATTTGAATGCAATCATGCATCTTTGATGTTGCTCATTTACGTTCACTCTCTATTTTATGTGCGCGCTTTGCATGTCAATCATAAAGTTTAATATCCCTATCTCCTCCGCACTCACTAAGCTAAGCTAACCATAACTAAGAGGCTGCAGTTAAGGGAATGGCATTGCCTAGTTTACACCACCCATACATAGCTCTTAAGTGCAAGCGTTGTATGTATGATCTCGGTGTCTGTTGCTTAGAGGAATAACTGTAATGCTCTTTCCAACATTATGTTTTTGCATACAATGGTAAGAGAATTGGTTATGCATTTTAGTTCATATTTAATGTGAACAAAGAAAGTTAATTTTCGTTTCAGTGAATTTTTTAATATTGTTTATATTAAGGATAATAATAAAATCGAAAGTTACTTTTTGAATCAGTGAGTTTTTCAATATTCTGATTTTCGTATTATATACATATATATACATACATTCCTTTAAAATTACGTATATGTATAAGTTAATTTAAAATACGTATTTTATGATAAGTTATAATAAAATTTAATTGCTATTATTTAAATATTTAAATAACGCTCAACGTATTTTAATTTCTTTTGTTGTTTTTTAAACACAAGAAAATTAAGTCGATTTTCGACTTAATAATTGAAGCAACATTTTATATAGTTGTCTTCTATTTTGCATATTATATATTAGTTATATAGACGCTGCTTTAGTGCATTTAAAAATCAAATAAATCTAAGCAGTATGAATATTCTATTAAATTAATATAAGTTGGTATATTCAATTTTATTGAATTCTATATTTACGTATAGACACTGTAACGTTGTAACAATCGTTTTACAGTGACTTCAAATGACTCACAGCCAAATTAAAATATGTCTATTGAAACTTTAGATATTAGTGGTGTTTTGGTGCCGCATTCAGTTGTTGCCATAATTGGTGATGGAGCCTGTCTTTTTAGATCTATTTCCTACCTTTTATTTGGTAGGCAAGGCTCCCATGGCACCCTACGCCAAAATATTGTTGAACATGTTGTAACCAACTAGCAAACTTTTGCTTGCTTCAGCATAAACTTAAATGGAGAGTGTTATAGCTCTTCTGAACAATATGAGTGCGCTATGTCATACTCATATACTTATGGTACTGCATGTGAGCTTCAAGCAGCAGCAAAAATTTTTGCTGTAAATTTCCAAGTTTTTCAAAATGGAAATTTATTACAAGCATTCGGAAATAATATGCATCCTGTAAAAGATTGCGTTTTACCGGTCCATTAATGAATGGACATTTTGAAATTTATATTCCTTTAGAGGAAGTATTAACTCAAGATTCTGATGCGTCAAGTGAATGAATAACTCAAAATGTTAAAAATCCTGTTAAAAGACGTAGTCGGTTCACCGGCAAAATAGAAAAAAAGGTAAAAATACGTTCATGTGAAAAAAATAGTGATATCAATAGGGATAAGCGCATAGAAGCATCAAAAAGATATCGTGTTAATAATCCTGATGTTATTAGAGTTGTAGTGAGAAGAGATCAGGCCAATAATCCTGAAGCTCATAGAGTTGCAGTGAGAAGACATCAGGCTAATAATTGCGTGCATGGAGTGTTAAAGCCATGTCTGGCTTAAACTATGATTTTGAAATAGCTTACAAGTCAGATAAAATTACTCAACTTGGTAGTATGAATTTGATATGCAAAAATTGTAATGCTTTAAAATGGAAAAATGAGCCTTTGGGTATCTGTTTGCCTGATCCCCTTAAAAGTTTAATAATTGGTGGACATCCCAAGCATGATCATTTCATTGATCGTATAAGAAAGTATAATAGCTGCTTTCAAATGACTTCTTTTGGAAGTACAAAAACTATAAATGAAAGTTGGTCAACCTTTAAAGTCCAAGGACAAGTGCATCACTTAATTGGTAGTGTCCGACCTTTGCCAAATGAAGAAATGCAGTTTCTTCAAATTTATTTTGTTGGTGATGATGAAAAGGAAGCTCAACTACGTTGCAAAAATATTTCAAATGTTGATTGTAGCGTAGTAAAGGATCTTCAATGTATGTTTCATCATCATAATCGTTATGTAAAAGATCTAAAAATGGCTCTCAATAAAATACCAACAAGTACTAATGACTTTAAATTGATTAAACATGCTGATCGAACACCCGCTGGTGCTCACAAAGGGCTTTACAATGCACCTCAATCAAGCGAAAGTGCTTTAGTTATTGTTGGTCAGCAATTTGAAAAGCGCGATATTACTATTGAAAGCCATAATTATAAATTACATCGTATAAGTGAGGTGCATCGATCATACGATGCCTTACAGTACCCTTTGCTATTTCCTTATGGCGAAGATGGCCATTCAGTGGATATACCACAATGGAATCCATTATTTAAAAAGGAGGAACCCAAAAAAATTATATCTGCGTTAAGCTTTTACAGCTATAAAATAATGATTCGTCAATCTGAGATAAATCATGTAATATG
This sequence comes from Scaptomyza montana, assembly GCA_018904305.1. Taxonomy (NCBI): domain Eukaryota; kingdom Metazoa; phylum Arthropoda; class Insecta; order Diptera; family Drosophilidae; genus Scaptomyza; species Scaptomyza montana. The sequence goes on from JAEIGR010000153.1 coordinate 81,367, forward strand.
TTGTCGTTCCCTTTATAGTAAATTTTTGGTTGATATGTATGCTAAAATTTAAACAGAAAGGTTAAACTATATTCGCTACAATCAAGTGAAACTCAGAGCAGATAGCTATATACATATACAAGATGCAATAGGCCAACAAGATGTTGAAGCAGCTCAACTGGGTCAGATGGTAATTTTACCATCTTTTTTTACAAGCTCTGCACAATATATGCATGAAAAGACTCAAGATGCTATGACATATGTTCGCCATTATGGGCGACCAGATCTTTTCATAACATTCACCTGCAATCCACAATGGAATGACATCAAAAGTGTTTTATTACCGGGTCAAAAACCGCATGATCGTCACGACTTTATAGCTCGAGTTTTTCATTTAAAAGTTAAAGCTTTAATGTCACAATTGACAAAAAGTCCTTTGTTTGGAAGCGTGCAATAATTAGTACTCTGTGGAATGGCAAAAGCGGGGTTTTTCCCTTTAAAAAATTTTTTTAAAAAAATAAACATTCACCTGCAATCCACAATGGAATGACATCAAAAGTGTTTTATTACCGGGTCAAAAACCGCATGATCGTCACGACTTTATAGCTCGAGTTTTTCATTTAAAAGTTAAAGCTTTAATGTCACAATTGACAAAAAGTCCTTTGTTTGGAAGCGTGCAATAATTCATGTACTCTGTGGAATGGCAAAAGCGGGGTTTACCGCATATACATATTCTACTTTGGTTAGAAAATAAAATAAGACCAGATAAAATCGATAAAATTATCTGTGCCGAAATACCAAACGCAGATGAGGATCCTTTGTTATTTAACATTTTTAAGTCAAACATGATTCATGGTCCTTGCGGTGCATTTAATAATAAATCGCCATGCATGAAAAATGGAAAATGTACCAAAAGGTTTCCTCGACAATTACTTAAAGAAACTGTGACTGGAAAAGATATTTACCCTCTATATCGTAGAAGAGCGATAGAAGATGGTGGTAATGCAATTAATATAAAAGGTAATTGCATAGATAATCGTTGGGTTGTGCCTTATAACTGTGTACTATTGAGAACATTTGAAGCTCACATAAATGTTGAGAATTGTAGTTCTGTAAAGTCTATTAAATACATTTGTAAATATCTTAACAACAGCAGTGATCAAGCATCATTTACTCTTGAAGACCAACGTAATGAAATTAATATGTACGAAAGTGGCCGTTATATAAGTAGCTCAGAGGCGGTATGGAGAATCCTTGCATTTCGCATACATGAACGTTTTCCGGCTATTACACACTTGTCAATACGATTAAGATTCTGATTGCAAATTTTCTACTGATATATTTAGTTTATAAGTATATTTAATATTTTGTAATCTTAAACAGAAATTTTAAATGTGACTAGTGCATTAATTTATAAGTACTTCTACTTGTAGCACTAGGATTAATAAGCAATAAATCAAATTACAAATTTTACACTTAGCTGTTCATTTAGAAAATGGTCAACGGATATATTTTAACCCCAATAAACCGCAACAATTACTTGACAGATTAAGCACTACACCTAAAACCACTTTGCTAGCCTTCTTTGAGCTATGCACACGTGATGAGTTTGCAAGAACGCTTCTATATTGTGAAGTTCCATCGTATTTTACATGGAACAATAAAAAATTTCAAAGAAGAAAACGAGGGTATGATGTGCCAAATTTTCCTGGAGTTAAAAGAGATTCAGCTTTGGGAAGAGTTTACACTATTCATCCCAATAATACAGAATGTTTTTATTTAAGACTTTTATTACATTTTGCAAGGGGCCCAACTTCATTTTTAAATTTAAAAACCGTTAATGGTATAGCATTTCAATTGGCGTGTAAAGCTCTACTATACTACTAGAAGATGATAAGCACTGGGATTCAACTATAGCCGAAGCTGTCATATGTCAAAATCCTACAAAACTGAGAGAACTTTTTGCAATAATGTTAGTATTTTGTCAAATTTCGGATGCTCTTAAACTTTGGAATACTTATAAAGAGAGTTTCTCAGAAGATATTTTAAGAGCCTTTCATTTTTCACAATACAGAAATATTGATGAAAGTATTGTGAATAATGTATTAAATAAATGTCTTATTTACATTGAAGAAATTGTACTGTCTATTGGGGTCAAAACTTGACTTACTATGGACTTCGACTACCAATTAGATCCGAGGAAATTGTTCCAAATATTGAATATCATAGAGAAACAAATTATGAAAATTGCGATAATTTTGTTGTTAATAATGAGCTACTCCTTACTGCTGAGCAAAAACAAGTATACGAAAAGATACTACATAGCGTTGAAGCAGAAAAGAAGAAATCTTTTTTTTTAGATGCACCTGGTGGAACAGGTAAAACGTATCTTTTTAATTTATTATTGGCAAAGGTACGGCAAATTAAAAAAATTGCATTGGCCGTTGCTTCTTCCGGTATCGCAATGGTGGTCGCACAGCGCATTCTACACTTAAGATTCCATTTAATTTGATTCATTTAGAAACACCACATTGCTCAATTTCAAAGCAATCTAATATTGCTGCTGTGCTCAAAGATTGCAAGCTTATTGTTTGGGATGAGTGTACTATTGGCCATAAAGGTGCTTTTGAAGCTGTAGATCGATCTTTGAAAGACATTCGAGATAGTGAATACTTAATGGGTGGCATAACTGTTCTCTTAGCTGGTGATTTTCGACAAACTCTTCCAGTAATCCCCAGAGGAACAAGAGCAGATGAAATAAATGCGTGCTTAAAGTCTTAAATTTTGTTGCCCAAAATACAGAAAATTGCATTAACGAAAAATATGCGAGTGCACTTAAAAGGTGATAGCATAGCTGGTGAATTTGCAGAAATGCTTCTTCAAATAGGAAATGGATTATTTCCAACCCATGATGGCAAAATAACTTTACCATCAACTTTGTGTCATGTTCTGAAAAGTATTGAAGAGCTAACTCTAAAAATATTTCCGGATATTACAAATATCTCTCAAAAATCACTCGAATGGTTTTCAGAACGTGCTATTTTGACTGCGAGAAATGACAATGCATTGGAAATAAACGAGTTTTTATTAAAATCATTTCAAAGTGAAGAAATGACATATAACTCTATTGATTCTGTGACTGAAATCGAAGATGCAGTTCATTACCCCGTCGAGTTTCTTAATTCATTAAATCCGGCTGGCCTGCCTCAACATAAATTAACTTTAAAGATTGGTTCACCTGTAATGTTGATTCGCAACTTGAAGCCGCCAAAACTGTGCAATGGTACAAGATTGCAAGTTAAAGTCCTTCATAAGAATGTTGTCGAAGCAATTATCTTTACTGGCAATGGTATAAGGGAAACGGTTTTTATACCGAGAATTCCATTAATACCTTCTGATTCTGAATTGCCAATTCAATTTAAAAGATTGCAATTTCCTTTAAAAGTTTGCTTTGCCTTAACAATTAATAAATCACAGGGACAAACTCTTAAATTAGCCGGACTAGACTTAAGACACGATTGTTTTTCTCATGGCCAATTTTATGTAGCCTGCTCAAGAGCCAGTTCACCAAAAAGTTTATTTGTATTGGCACCTGACGGAAAAACAACCAATGTCGTTTATAAAGAAGTTCTTAAAAGTTGTTAATAATTGCAAATTAAATTCAATAAGTGGATAAGGCCTACTGGGGAAACCACAATAAAAAATGACGCGCCTGATTCTCTACCTCAATGGTGGCGTGGAAAAGAAAATATTAAATACTTTGCTTTAATATTTTGTGAAATATTTTCTAATTTATTTATTTTGTATCTATCTTCTATTGCTAAAATTTATATAAACTATCCGCGCAGCGAAGTAAGCGGGCCACTTACTAGTACTATATATATATTTTGACCATTTATGAAAAAGTTAGAGATATTCATAAAAAATTCATTTAAATTATTATATTTTATTCAAAATAAATATAGTTTGAAAAAACTAAAAAATACGCTTTTTAAAAACATTGAACTAAAAATTTAAAAAATAATTTCTAATGTAAGCTTAAAAAATTTAAAAATTCTTGAATTATTGACAAAAAAGCGTGGGCGCTTTGTGATATATTTTTCGTGTATCGAGCGCCAGACGCTTTTTCACAATAATTCAAAAATTTTTCAATTTTTTAAGCTAACATTAGAAATTATTTTTTAAATTTTTAGTTCAATGTTTTTAAAAGCGTATTTTTTAGTTTTTTCATTTATATTTATTTTTAAATTTTTAGTTCAATGTTGTTAAAAAGCGTATTTTTTTAGTTTTTATACCCTTAACCCATAAAATGGGTAAATAAGGGTATAATGGTTTTGTGCAAAAATATGTAACAGGTAGAAGGAAGCATCTCCGACCCCATAAAGTATATATATTTTTGATCAGCATCAACAGCCGAGTCGATATAGCCATGTCCGTCTGTCCGTCCGTCTGTCCGTCTGTATGAACGCGTGGATCTCAGAGACTACAAGAGCTAGAGACTTCAGATTTTGAATATAGTTCCTATACCATGAGCAGAACAAGTTTGCTTCAAATTATCGATAACTATTCTGGTTTCCGATATACACATGTGATCGATAACAAAAAAATATCGAATTTGGAAAATGTAAAAATGAGGGTTGAAATAATGGGTAACGATAGAGCTTTTCTGAAAATTTCGTCCAAATCGTCCAAAGTAAGAAAAACCGGAGATATCGAATTTAATCGATTGAAGTTAAGTCAGCATGCCAAAGTCTTATATAAATTTAACATATTTGCTGCAACTGGGTTCAAAAACAAAAACAAAATTGGACTAAAAAACTAAAATACCAAATTTACTACATGAGGATTGGAACCCGCACCTCCCGTTTTAGAGTCTAGCAACCTTACCACTAGACTATATGATAGAAGTACCGAAGTGCCTTTAAAACCTAATTTATACATTTTTTTGAGTTACTCACTCACTCACTCCGCCTCAAGTGAAGCTAATAAAATGCTATTAAAAAGTCTTTATCCTACTCTAAAATAAATAATATTTGAAAACAAAATATACATAAGTAATTATACTCGATACCGAAGGTAAAGAGTATATTGGGTTTGTGCAATGTCCGTCATGGTGTCCTTCCGTCTGTCCGTCTGTATGTGTCCAATTTTTTTCCACACCCTTCAAGCTAGAGACTTGAAACTTTTCAATTCTCTTTATCTATGGGATAGTAAATTAAAGTGTCAAGATGGGGGTTCTACGATAACTGGGGGGCTGGCAAATCGATAAATTCGATAACTCAAAACCGATAAATCCACATATTTCGCACACCCTTACAGCTAGAACTACCAAATTTGGTAAAAAGATAGCTACTGGCAACCCCCAAAAAACTGCATCAAAAATTTTGAAGCCACGCCCACCCATTCCGCCCCCAGCCCCCCCGCATTTTAAAGTCAAAAAAGCCTATATCTCCCACAGTTTTTGAGCTAGAGCCACCAAATTTGGTGCCAAGATAGGTGATGATGACCCCCCAAAAACGCACACCGATACTGCCCTAGCCGCCCTCATCCACCCCAACGCATCGTCAAAAACGGGAATACGTGTATCTTCCATGGTTGTGGAGCTAGAGCCTCCAAATTTGGTAGGAAGCTAGCTGGTAATGACCCCCAAAAAACTGCATCAAAGTTTTGGAGCCACGTCCACCCATTCCGCCCCCCATTCCCCATCATTTACAAACTTTGAGCTAGAGTCACCAAATTTAGTATGAAGATAGCAATTGACATTCCACAAAGATTTGCATCAAAAATTTTGATGCCACACCCACCCATATCGCCCATAGCCTCCATTTTCCCCACTTTTTACAATTTTCGAGCTAGAGTCACAAAATTTGGTATGAAGATAGCAATTGAAATTTCACAAAGATCTGCAGCAAAAATTTGGATGCCACACCCACCCATACTACCCCCAGCCCCCCGTTTCCCCACCTTTTATAAGCTTTGAGCTACATTTACCCAATTTTGTATAAAGTTAGCAATTGACAATCTACAAAGATCTGCAGCAAAAATTTGGATGCCGCAGTCGGTTGAGTCCGACTGCAGATTTTCCACTTGTTATTATTTATGTTCGTAAAGAATCTTTTGTTTTTTGTAGCTAAACGATATACAATTGCCATACTCACATGTATATATATATGTAGCTGAGACGTGGCATCCACATTTTTGCTGCAGATCTTTGTAGATTGTCAATTGCTAACTTTATACAAAATTGGGTTAATCTAGCTCAAAGTTTATAAAAGGTGGGGAAACGGGGGGCTGGGGGTAGTATGGGTGGGTGTGGCATCCAAATTTTTGCTGCAGATCTTTGTGGAGTGTCAATTGCTATCTTCATACCAAATTTGGTGACTCTAGCTCAAAGTTTGTAAAAGTTGGGAAAATGGAGGCTATGGGCGATATGGGTGGGTGTGGCATCAAAATTGTTGATGCAAATCTTTGTGGAATGTCAATTGCTATCTTCATACCAAATTTGGTAACTCTAGCTCAAAGTTTGTAAATGATGGGGAATGGGGGGCGAAATGGGTGGACGTGGCTCCAAAACTTTGATGCAGATCTTTGGGAGTCGTTGCCAGCTATCTTCCTACCAAATTTTGTGGATCTAGCTCCTTTACTCTGGAAGATACACGCATTCCCGTTTTTGACGAAGCGTTGGGGCAGATGGGGGCATCTAGGGCGGTATTGGTGGGCGTGGCATCCAACTTTTGATGCAGTTTTTGGGGGGTCATCATCACCTATATTTGCACCAAATTTGGTGGCTATAGCTCAATAACTGTGGGAGATATAGGCTTTTTTGACTTTAAAATGTGGGGGGGGGGGGTGAAGGCGGAATGGGTGGACGTGGCTCCAAAATTTTTGATGCAGTTTTTGGGGTGTTGCTATTAGCTATCTGCTTACCAAATTTGGTAGTTCTAGCTGTAAGGATGTGCGAAATATGTGGATTTATCGGTTTAGAGTTATCGAATTTTTTCGATTTGCCAGCCCCCCAGTTTTCGTAGAACCCCCATCTTGACACTTTAATTTACTATCATACTACTATAAAGAGAATTGGAAAGTTTCAAGTCTCTAGCTTCAAGGGTGTGGAAAAAAGTTGCGAACATACAGACGGACAGACGGACGGACACCATGACGGACATTGCACAAAACCAATATACTCTTTACCTTCGGTAACGAGTATAAAAATTCTAGACAAGCAGGCCCATCAAAAAGTGAAACACACGCACACATATACTGACAAATTTTTACCGCTCTTGGTTGCCGCTAGCCTGCCGCTTGTCTTACATTTGACGGGCCGCTGGGTGCAAAGGCATTTGAAATAAAAACGCTATCGCGCTCCCTCACACTCATTGCGCAATTTATTTCTGAGAGCGGAAACCTGAGACGAAATAACTGTAAAGACTTTTCTTACCAATTGCAATATCTTGTTATTAAAGGCCCTTGTTATTACTTACTATGTATATATGTTTGCTGATGATGTAAAGCTATGTTTAAGTATTCAAGTAGACTACTTTTAATTAATATTCCCTGCCTTATAAACCGTAGAACCATTATTATTATTATTATTATATTGGGGGTAAATACACTGCGACCAAATAGATCTATTGTGCCCCCTTCTTGGCCTATAGCTCTTCCATCAGGCCCAGGTGTTGCATAAAAGCAAGTACCTTTGTTGGGTCGATGGTTTCTAAATCGCTAAGTTTTACAATATGTTTTCCTAGAAAACTACTTCTTTTCCTTACTAAGGCTACGCATTCTGCTATAATGTGCAAGGAGGATTCTCCTTCCATTTCGCAGAATCTGCAAATCTCGCTGCTGACTATACCTAGCTTTGCGAGGTGACCTCGTAGTCTACAATGTCCTGTCAAGAGACCGGTGAGTATCCTGAGTCTATTTTTACCCATTGATATTACTTGCTTAAACCGTTTAAGGTTATAGCTACCCAAGAGAATCTTTGCTTGTCTGAGTCCTGGTGTCCTTGTCCAGCTCGTTCTTCGCAGAAGTCTCTCTTCATTCCTAAGCTCTTGCCGTATTGTGCTTCTTCCTATACCACAGTACGGCTCGGGTCCTATTAGGGGTGTCGCTGCCCCCAGTCTTGCTTGCTTGTCTGCCTCTTCGTTCCCCGCTATTTCGACATGTCCAGGGACCCATCTTAGGGCAAGCCTATTTTGTGATCCCAGAGTGTCTAGCTTGGTTCGTACCTCACGAACTACCTTTGACCTGATTTCGGTCTTACTAAGTGCCATTATTGCTGCTTGACTATCGGATAGGATGGCTATATCCCTATTCCGATAGTTACGCTTTAGATTAAAGTTCACACACCTCCCGATTGCACATACCTCAGCTTGGAATATGCTGGTGTGCATACCTAGGGGCTCGTGGTACATTAGCCGAGGGCCTACCACACCAAGACCGGAGCCTTGTTGCGTTAGGGATCCATCGGTGTACCATTTTATGGTGTGTGGCTTCATGTTGTGGACCTCTTCCAGAGATGTCCACTCCTTTTTATTACAGAAGTGAACTTGAAACTTTTGACCGAACATGTGTTCGACTTTCATTTCATCCCTTGGCTGTGCCAGAAGGGGAAGTTCACCCGATAGCATATCTGCCTCTACTCGACTAAGAATGTGTCCTCTCCCAACTCCTTCACCGGACATTCTTAAGAGGGTTGCCTTTTGTTGCAGCCTAATTGTGTGATGGAGTGGCGTTATCTCCAATAGAACCTCAAGCGCTGATGTGGGACAGGTCCTCATCGCTCCCGTGATTCCTAGACATGCCATTCTTTGTAGCTTTTGAAACTGCTTCTGCACAGTGATTTGCTGTGCCTTATCCCCCCATGCAATCACTCCATACGTGAGCATGGGCCTTACTACCATAAGGTATAGCCATCTTATTATTTTTGGTGATGTTCCCCATGACTTCCCGGCTATGCTACGACACGTATACAGCGCTCTGCAGCACTTTGCGATCGTATTCTGAACATGGGTGCCAAAGTTTAATTTACTGTCGAAATTGACCCCAAGGTACTTAACTTCCTTGCTTGTTTCTATTGGACTCCCCGCGAGCCTAATCTCCCTCATCCTTTGTAGCTTGTATCTTCTGGTGAACGGAACGATGATTGTTTTAGTAGGGTTTAAGTTGAGACCAACCTCCCTACACCAATCATGCGTAATCCTAAGTCCCAGTTGAACATTTTCACAAAGAGTTTCTTCATACTTGCCCCGAGCTATTATCACAATGTCATCTGCATAGCCTTGACATTGAATACCCCTGTTCGCAAGTCTACTTAATAGTTCGTCTACTAGTATACTCCATAAGAGGGGTGATAAAACCCCCCTTGAGGACAGCCCCTTGTGGTTGTTACTGTTACGGTACTATCTTGTTTAGATGCCGTAGCCTGTCTGGACCCTAATAAGGATGAAATCCATCTACTAGTTGTACTGTCCAGCCCTCTTCTATTCAAGGTAGCTTTGACAGCATCATGTGATGTGTTGTCGAAAGCACCTTCAATGTCTAAAAATGCACAAACTGCTACTTCTTTGTTTACTACTGCCGCCCGCAGAGTACGGTGCAGCTCATACAGGGGAGTGTCCGTAGACCTGCCTGTTCTATATGCGTGCTGCGTTGCCTGCAGTGGACTCTGTGTGAGCAGAGTACTCCTTATGTTATAATCCACCAGCTTTTCTAACGTTTTCAACAAAAACGATGTTAAGCTGATGGGTCTGAAGGACTTTGGGTTGGTGGTATCTGTCTTCCCTACCTTGGGGATGAAGACCACCCTAGCTCTACTCCAAGTGCTTGGTATATGACCAAGTGCTAGGCTACTGACCAGGATTTTCCTTAGAATGGGTAGGAGTATTCCCTGTCCCTGCTGAAGGAATACCGGTGATATGCAATCTAGACCAGGAGATTTGTAAGGCTGGAAGGTTCCAATTGCCCATTTTATTTTCTCCACTGTGACCACCGACTTGGCACATGCCCAGTCAATGGCCGTTGGTCTGTGTTGACCTCCTGTTTCAAGCGATTCGCACGGTTGCCAGGGGATACTTCCTGGGAAGTGCGTCTCAAACAGAAGCTCTAACCTTTGCATATTGGTGCTCGTATATGTATTATCTTTACGCTTCAAGGCTAAATTAGCCTCCGGCGCCCGTTTTGAGAATGCTCTATGGAGCCGGGCTCCTTCACTCGTGCTTGTTATGCTTTCGCAGAAGTCCCTATAGTTCCTGCGCTTGGCCTTCCTAATCTCCCTGCTGTAGGAGGTGAGGCTTTCGCGGTATGTATCCCATGACCCGTCCCTCTTAGCTTTATTGAAGAGATGACGTGTGGTTATACGCAGTCTCTCAAGACCGTCATTCCACCATGGAGCATCTTTTTCTTTACGCGTTTTCCCTAGTGGGCAGCTTTCTTCATATGCATCTTTAATGCTACTATTTAGATTTCTAACAACTCTTTCTAGCTCACTCGTGCATCTGGGTATTCCAGAGTTTTCAGTGGCTAGGTTAAGTTCTAGGGTAGACCTAAATTTTTCCCAGTTTGTTTTCCTGGGGTTACGAGTTGGTATACTACTATCCGTATTAACCTTAAGTTTGAATAGGATAATCCTGTGATCGGACATGGATTCTTCTGAAGAGACATGCCATTCTCTGAAATGTGGCCTAAGAGACCGACTAATCAGAGTAATGTCTAATACCTCTTCTCTAACTCTAGTTACAAATGTCGGTGTCGATCCGACATTACCAATTTCTAAGTTATACTTGAATATAAAGTTGGTAAGACACTCACCCCTTTTGTTGATGTCCGTGCTGCCCCATATGGAGTGGTGCGCATTGGCATCGCAGCCGATTATAGCCGGCAGCTTCTCTCTCCTGCAGTGGTCCATCAGCTTTTCTATTTCCGGTGGCGGGCAGTCCACATCACCAGCAAAATAGGCAGATGCCACCACAATAGGGGGGCGTTTCCAATTGCCCTTACGGCAATAGGTACGCAGTCCCTAGTGAGGAATTCTGAAAGAATAGTAAAATTAATACATTTCCTTACCATAATGCATGCTCTAGGTGTAGGATCTCTTTGATCCCAGATTACCTTTGAGTCAGCGGTGTACAGGCCTTTTATGCCATTGTTTACCCATGGCTCCTGTACCAGGGCTAGCCCAAGATGTTGGGTGATAAACATCCTGGCCAAGACAGCAGAGGCTGCCTTAGCCCGATGGAGGTTTATCTGGGCTAGCCCAGTGACGGTGACGTTTGATGTCACCATCACTCATCCGCCGCTCCAGCTCCTGGTGTTGTAGGTTGGGAGCTGCCCACATCACCGCTGCCCGTCATGGTGACGTCAGCTTCTGCCGTTTCAAGCTCCTCAGCGAGCTCTTGCGAGGACATCGGAACCTCATCATCCATCCCTTCCAGCTCTGCTGGACCGAGCGTCATCTCCGCCAGATCCTCATCCTCGGCCAGATCCTCTGATAAATCAGAGACATCTGCCAGATGAGCACTCGGAACAGTGGCGGTGGGAGGTGTGGGGGCCGAGCCTGCAGCTCCCGGGACTGTCGTTTGGGCAGGGGTAGTCCTTGCGCCAACACTCTTCTTCTTCAGACCGCTAACGGGGATGGTCCCGTAGCGGAATGAAACTTGCTGGCCTCTCGCCACTATCGCGTCCTTGGATGCCTCATCGATGCCTATCACCAATAGCACACCTCCGCCTTCCGTCCTCCTTGACAACACCTTCCACGAGTCGGTCTCGATCTTGTTCTGGTTCCTCAGCAGAACCAACAAGGATTCGGTTGACCGATCCGCGCTTCTTGGGCAGAAGATGGTGATAATGTGGGGTGATGGAATATCATCACCCACCTTGCAGTGCAGTGGAGCCCCTTTACACGACTGCAGTCTTGGCACCACGGTCCTCAGCCACTCCGCTGAGTTATCGTCGGAACATTCAATGACCAGGTAGCCAACCTGGAAATGAATGCCCGCGAACGCGACCGCGGTGTCCCATCCTGTGAGGATAACCTCATCCAGCATGGCCTCCTCCAATGCGGACAAGTCCCCATGGCTGAGCATTACCTGCGGGTATTCCACAGGTAACACGGCCACCTTGACTTTTTTTGCAATCGCTGCATACGATATGCGAGTCTCGGTGGACACTGGAGAGGAAGACCTCACTTCTGTTGCTACGGCGGATGCCGACGTGCTGGGACGTAGAACCATGCATGAAGTATTATTTATTACTAATCTTCTTAACGGTGAAATCGACTCATCAGTTCTTTTGAGTCGAATTAAATTAAATGTCCCAATTAGATCTTCACGTAACTTATTTCCCCTTAGCCTTGATCGTTGCTCGAGCAACTACTATTTAATTCATAAGCCATTTCGTTTTATATGTCTGACTATAACAAGCTTTATTCTCTTGTCTTCTTGGAGACCTCAATTCCAGTACTAAAACAAGTGGAAACGTTGCAGTCGGACGCAACCGACTGCGGCATACTCGATACCAGTATTAAAACCGGTAAAAAGAGGCCTGATTGCAAAGGGGTACGGATGCGGCAGGGGTGTACGCTACCTTAAAGATTCTCCGATGCAGATGGGGATGCCACCAGCTGTCTTCGTTGCAAATTTGGTGACTCTAGCTCAAAGTTTGTAAAATGTAGGGAAAGGGGGAGGGGCGCTGGGGGCGGTATGGGTAGTTGTGGCATCAAAATTTTTGTTGCAGATCTTTGTGAAATGTCAATTGCTATCTTCATTCCAAATTTGGTGACTCTAGCTCGAAAATTGTAAAAAGTGGGGAAAGGTGGGCGAAATGGAAGGCGTGGCTCCAAAACTTTGATGCAGATTTTTGGGGGTCGTTGCCAGCAATCTTCCTACCAAATTTGGTGGCTCTAGCTCCACAACTCTGGAAGATACACTCATTCCCGTTTTCGACGAAGCGTTGGGGTGGATGGGGGCGGCTAGGGCAGTATCGGTGGGCGTGGCATCCAAACTTTTGGTGCACTTTTTAGGGGGTCATCATCACCAATCTTGGCACCAAATTTGGTGGCTCTAGCTCCACAACTGTGGGAGATATAGTCTTTTTTGACTTTAAAATGCGGGGGGGCTGGGGGCGGAATGGGGGTCGTGGCTCCAAAATTGTTGATGCAGTTTTTGGGGTGTTGCTATTAGCTATCTTCTTACCAAATTTGGTACTTTTAGCTGTAAGGATGTGCGAAATATGTGGATTTATCGGTTTTGGGTTATCGAATTTATCGATTTGCCAGCCCCATAGTTATCGTAGAACCCCCATCTTGACACTTTAATTTACTATCCCATAGATAAAGAGAATTGGAAAGTTTCAAGTCTCTAGTCAAGTCAAGTCTTTATCTAACTACTAATCTAACGCTGGTCTGATCGGGTTTTCCCAATCCACGCAACAAATGTGGGACCACTAATTTTATTGTTGAATTTCCCAGAGCTTGAACGTTAACTTTATAAATTTTTAACCTAAATTTACTTTCAGATTTATATAAAATTTTATTTTACTTAACTTTAAATTCAATTTTTAATTATATTTAAATTTAAAATAATTTGAATTTTATGTAAGCTGATCTTAGTTGACAATAAACAAATAAATAAATCAATAAATAAAAGAAGGTAATCTTAGTGTTCCAGTTAAGACCCCTGGGGGCATAAAACAAAATATGTTTTTACACCAATTCTATTCTATTCTGATGAAATCTGTATTTGGGATACCATAAACTTATTCAATATACAAGAATATGACGTACAAGTGATTTATAAAAATTTTTTATGTTGGGATCATCTAATGATTTTGACCAGCGCTAACGAACCTTAGGGGCACCAGATGCTTGATTTTCAAACTTAACCTATCCAATATGATATCCAAATCTTCAATACAAATATTTAATCAAGTGAAAACGTTGCAGTCGGACGCAAGCGACTGCGGCATTCTCTTTAACAGTTTTAAAACCGGTAACAACAGGCCTGATTGCCAAGTGGTACGGATGCGGCAGGGGTGTACGCTGTCTTAAAGATTCTCCGATGCAGATGGGGATGCCACTAGCTGTCTTCCTGCCAAATTTGGTGACTCTATCTAAAAGTTTGTAAAAAGTGAAGAAAGGGGGGCTGGGGCGGTATGAATGGGCGTGGCATCCAAATTTTGGCTGTTGATCTATGTGGAATGTCAATTGCTATCTTGATACCAAATTTGGTGACTAGCTCAAAGTTTGTAAAAGGATGGGAAAGATGGGCGGAATGGGTGGGCGTGGCTCCAAAACTTTAATGCAGATTGTTGGGGGTCATCATCACTTATCGTGGCACCAAAGTTGGTGGCTTTAGATCCCCAACTCTGGAAGATACACGCATTCTCGTTTTTGACGGAGTGTTGGGTCGGATGGGGGCCGCTAGGGTGGTATCGGTGGGCGTGGCATCAAACTTTTGATGCAGTTTTTGGGGGTCATCAACACCTTTCCTGGCACCATATTTGGTGGCTATAGCTCAAAAACTGTGGGAGATATAGGCTTTTTTGACTTAAAAATGCGGGAGGCTGAGGGCGGAATGGGTGGGTGTGGCTCTTAAATTTTGATGTCGTTACTTTGGGGGTCGTTACCAGCTATTTTCCTCCACAACTCTGGAAAATACACGCATTCTCGTTTTTGATGAAGCGTTGGGGCGGATGGGGGCCGCTAGGGCAGTATTGGTGGCCGTGGCATCCAAAGCTTTTTTTTCAGTTTTTGGGGGATCATCAACACCTACCTTGGCACCAAATTTGGTGGCTATAGCTCAAAAACTGTGGCAGACATAGGTGTTTTTGACTTTAAAATGCGAGGGGGCTGGGGGCGGAATAGGTAGGCGGGGTTCAAAATGTAGTTTTTTGGGGGTTTCTAGTAGCTATCTGGTCACCAAATTTGTTATTTCTAGCTGTAAAGATGTGCGAAATATGTGGATTTATCGGATTTGAGCTATCGAATTTATCGATTTGCCAGCTCCCCAGTTATCGTAGAACCCCCATCTTGACACTTTAATTTACTATCCCATAGATAAAGAGAATTGGAAAGTTTAAAGTCTCTAGCTTGAAGGGTGTGGAAAAAAGTTACGTTCATACAGACGGACAATCGGACAGCCACCATGACGTACATTGCACAAAGCCAATACACTCTTTACCTTCGGTAACGAGTATAAGAAGGCATACATCTAAATATATAAATAAACAAATAAATATTCTCTACACTTAGTTTCACGTTTACCTTTTAAAAATACATAAAACATACAGGGTGGGCCATATATCGGTATTAATTTGAAGCATATGTTAATTTGAGTCTGTCCAAACTCATGGAATGCTTCTTCTTGTTATAATTCATTATATTATCTCCGCTGATCGAAAAAGATCGATTTACGTTTGAGCAACGTTGGGTCATATTGGAAATTTATTTCCAAAATAAAGCCAATTGGTCAGAAATTGCACGAAAGTGCCGATCAAAATTAGGTCGCAACGAAGTACCAACAGTGCCCGGTATACGCAAGTTTATTAATAAAGTTCGTGAAAGTAGTTTCATTATTGCACAGCGTACACCCAAAAATGTCGATGCTGTGGCTGCGAGTGTGCGTGAGAATCCTTCAACATCAACACGTCATCGTTCTCAAGAATCGAACATTTCACGCAAAATTTTACGTCGAATTTTGCGAAAGATCTCGACGCCTTACAAAGTTCAATTGGTTCAAGAGTTGAAGCCGCGTGACCATTCACTTCGTTTTACCTTCTCTAAATGGGCCAACGAGCAGCTAATCAATGATGTCGAAAAAAATCATCTTTTTGAACGAAGCTCATTTTCATCTTGGTGGCTACGTCAATAAGCAAAACTGCCGTATCTGGGGCTCGGAAAACCCACACGAGGTCTTAGAGATGTCAGTGCATCCATTGCGAGTGACTGTTTGGTGCGGATTGTGGAGTAGATGCATCATTGGCCCATATTTCTTTGAAGACGAAGGTGGTCAGTTACGGTCAGTGGAGACAACAATCGCACCATGATCACCGATTTTTTTGTGCCCGCTCTTGATGGTGTTGATGTGGACGTGTTTGGTTCCAGCAGGATGGTGCACCTTGTCACACATCTCATGCCACAATCGACTTATTGCACGAAACGTTCGATGGCCATTTAATCAGCCGAAATGGTGATGTCAATTGGCCTGCAAGAAGCTGCGACTTGACACCGTTGGATTATTTCCTGTGGGGCACCGTTTAAGACAAGTGTTATGTGCACCATCCAGAGACAATTGACCAATTGAAGGCCAACATTCGTGATGCCATTGACGAGATACGGCCCCGAACACTCGAAAAAGTGCTCGAAAATTGGTCTGACCGAATGGGCTACTTTGAAGTCAGCCGCGGCAGCCATTTGAATAAGATTTTATTCCATTTCTAAGCGGAACAAGTGAACTTTAAAACAAAAAATATATTTGGCAATATCTCAAACCGTTTTTGTTTTATTGAATTTTTAAATTTGAACTTTTACGTGGCCCAACCTGTACATATTATTGCACTTCTGGGCAACTGAACTGTCGGTCTCGCGCTCGGCCTGAGCTTGCCCTCCGTCGCATGTGGATCGCGACTTTTGAGCCTGTGGGTCGCAAGAACGCGCACGACCCTCGTCTCGATCGCTCTCGACTGGCCGTTCGGCCCTTATGCTCTCCTCTGCTGGGATTCCCTTACTTTCTTCGGCTTGGTCTCTTACTGCTATACTTTCGCTTAAGGCCTCTACGCAGATACTAGTACATCGCCCGTACCGTAGAAACTTCATATAAAAAAAAGTGGAAACGTTGCAGTCGGACGCAACCGACTGCGGTATACTCGTTACCATTATTAAAACCGGTAAAAAGAGGCCTGCTTGCAAAGGGGTACGGATGCGGCAGGGGTGTACGCTGTACCTTAAAGATTATCCGATGCAGATGGGGATGCCACCAGCTATCTTCCTTCCAAATTTGATGACTCTAGCTCAAAGTTTGTAAAAGCTGTGGAAAGGGGGGCTGGAGGCGGTATGGGTTAGAGTGGCATCAAAATTTTTGATGCAGATCTTTGTCGAATGTCAATTGCTATCTTCATACCAAATTTGGTGACTCTAGCTCAAAGTTTTTAAAAGGTGTGGAAAGGGGGGCTGGGGTGGTATGGGTGGGCGTGGCATCCTAGTTTTGATGCAGATCTTTGTGGAACTTCAATTGCTATCTTCATACCAAATTTGGTGACTCTAGCTCGAAGTTTGTAAAAGGTGGGGAAAGGGGGGCTGGGAGCGGTATGGTTGGGCGTGGCATCCAAATTGTTGACGCAGATCTATGTGAAATGTCAATTGCTATCTTCATACCAAATTTGGTGACCCTAGCTCAAAGTTTGGAAAAAGTAGGGAAAGGCGGGCGAAATGGATGGGCGTGGCTCCAAAACTTTGATGCAGATTTTTGGGGGACGTTTCCAGCTATCTTTCTACCAAATTTGGTGGCTCTAGCTCCACAACTCTGGAAGAAACACGCATTCACGTTTTTGATGTAGCGTTGGGCGGATGGGGGCGGCTAGGGCAGTATTGGTGGGCGTGGCATCCAAACTTTTGATGCAATTTTTGGGGGGTTGCCAGTAGCTATATTTTTACCAAATTTGGTACTTCTAGCTGTAAGGATGTGCGAAATATGTCGATTTATCGGTTTTGAGTTATCGAATTTATCGATTTGCCAGCCCCCCAGTTATGGTAGAACCCCAATCTTGACACTTTAATTTACTATCCCATAGATAAAGAGAATTGGAAAGTTTCAAGTCTCTAGCTTGAAGGGTGTGGAAAAAACTTGCACACATACGGACGGACAGACGGTCAGACGGACAGACACCATGACGGACATTGCACAAAACCAATATACTCTTAACCTTCGGTAACGAGTATAAAAACAGTCTCGTACAGCGCCCGTACCGTATTACGAAACACTGGTCTGCAGCTCTGTTAGTCTTTGGCAGTAGCTAAGTGTTGAAGAATGAAAATGTTAAATAAAAGCTGTGCTGTTGTTACTGTTGGAATCAATGTTCAGCAATTCTTTACGGCCCTTAAAAAGTGAAACAAGATGTCGGCAAACAAAAGTAAATTCGAAAATTTTAATAGCGATTCGGAGAAAATTGCTCTAATAAAGGCTATGGAACTTCGGTCAGTCTTGTGGGACATTAAGAGTGGCAGTGCTGGTGGCTGTTCGCTGAGTGTTCAACATATTGGGGATTCTTTTGAGTGGTTTTAGTTATGTTTAGCATAATCTTTGGTAATCTCATCATTATTTTGAATTTAAGTATATAAAACACAGCTGCATTTCCGATTTATTAAAAGAAAGTTATCAACCAAACGCCACAATATGTGAATTTTTTAACACTGCTCGTTAAGGTCCGTAAAACTCATGTATACGGTATGGGAGCTGTACGTGGCTCATGCGTACAGGCCTTTACTTAAACAGAAAACTTCATATTGTTCAAAAACAATTCGAAATTTAAGCGGTATTTTAGTAAATTTATATATTATTACTTATAATTATAATACCCTGATACCGAAGGTAAGGAGTGTATCGGTTTTGTTCAATGTCCGTAATGGTGTCTGTCCGTCTGTATGAACGCAACTTTTTTCGACCCCCGTCAAGCTGGAGACTCAAAACTTTGCAAATATCTTTTTCCGTAGGCGGGACTGAAAAAGTGACAAGATTGGGATTCTACGCCTGCACCAAAAATTTTGGTGCCACGCGCACCCATTACATCAGCAGGCGATGTCTCCAAGATGTGCATCAAACTAACTATGAACGCAGCGCCCGCCCTTGGCAACCTCGTTTTCTGAAAAGTTCTATCGTTACCCATTATTTTAACCCCCATTTTACATTTTCCATATTCGATATTTTTTGTAATCGATTGTGTTTGTATATCGGTAACCATACTATTGATCGATAATTTGAAACAAACTTGTTCTGCTTATGGTATAGGAGAATTTATATCCAAAATCTGAAGTCTCTAGCTCTTGTAGTCTCTGAGATCCACGGTTTCATACAGACGGACATGGCTATATCGTCTCGGCTGTTGATGCTGATCAAGAATATATACACTTTATGGGGTCGGAGATGCTTCCTTCTGCCTGTTACATACTTTTGCACGAATCCATTATACCCTTTTTATCCATTTTATGGGTTAAGGGTATAAAAACTGTGCACTGTGCGAAGTGATACATGTACATAAAATTATGAAATATAAATTTTCAAGCGCATTGTTCACTTATTTGTGCATGCATTTATTTATTAAGAAGCGGAAATCCGTTTCCCCTGTGCAAGTGTACGAACATTTCGTAAACTCGCTCGCGATCAAACCCTCAGCTTGTGCGACAATCAGGCGCCATTAGTGGAATGGGTCAAAGTGCTTCAAGATGTATGAGAGGTACCAAAGACCGTGGAATATCAAGATATTGCAATTGTTAAGAAAAGGGTTTACAGTTATTTCGTCTCTGGGTTCCGCTCTCAGAAATAATCTGTGCAATGAGTTTGAGGGAGCGCGATAGAACGGTAAAAATTTGTCACTGTATGTGTGCGTGTGTTTTCCTTTTTGCTGGGCCGCTTGTCTAGAATTTTGCTATTTTACATATTTTGGTTTTTTCTGTGTCGGCAAATGACATCGACAAGTGCATAACTGAATACACTCTCGAAATTTGTGTGCATCGCTGCATAAATTGCGATGGCATAATTTGTGTCTAGTGTCATAGAAATTAAAAAAAGGAAAGAGTATGAATGACCAGCAATTGCTAAACTGAAATTTGACTGTTGGTCTACATCTAAGCATACACAGCACACTTTGTTTCTATATATGTAAGTATTATTTGTTTTAGAGTAGGATAAAGTTTATTTTTGAATAAAATATAATAATTTAACTGAATTTTTTATGAATTTCTCTAACTTTTTCATAAATGGTCAAATTATATATTGTACTAGTAAGTGGCCCGCTTACTTCGCTGCGCGGATAGTTTATATAAATTTTAGCAATAGAAGATAGATACAAAATAAATAAATTAGAAAATATTTCACAAAATATTAAAGCAAAGTATTTAATACTAGTGGACCCAGACCACGCGTCGCTGTGGTGCTTTTTGATGTTTTCTCTAAAGCACATAATAGAATAGAACCTAAAATTCGATTTTGGTACGCCATGTTAGTAGCCTGCTGAAGACGCCAAGCTTGAGTAGCCCGTCTGTTGACGTCGAGCTTGAGACTGTTCGGGTGTCTCCATAGCCTGTTGAGATGCCATATATTCAGCATGCTGTCGACGCCGAGCTTGGGACTGCTCTGGTATCTCGGCAGCACTGTGAGCTGCCTCACGCTCTGCCTATTCAAGCCTTCGCAGTTCAGCTTGTGGAAACTTCTCGTAAGGTCTAGCTACTTTCATAGTTCGAGCTTTATTAGAGCTTTGAGCAAGATTAGACTTACGTTGTTGTGGCACAATTCCTAGCACGTGGTTTTTTTTCTCTACACTTCCAAAAAATACACTTGATTGCTTTGCTGTGTTGACAAAATTCTATTTTAATAAACTCATTAAGAAAATATCTTGACAAATAAGACAAAGTGGGCAAAGTGTGGCGTGTCAAGGTTTTCGCGTTTGTCTTTATAAATTGGATCCTATGTGTTTCCCCTGGTTCTAAGCTACCTCCCCAACAATTTTCAGCCAAATCATCTCAGCCGTTCTAAAGCTATAAATAGTGTAACCAACACGACTTTCTTTTATGGAAAATAACGAATTTTTCAAGTATTAGTCAATTTTTCAGTATTTTTAAGATGTATTCTGCTATTCGGGGCGGAGACAAATCCAACAAATCAAAAATCATGAAAATTGGTCCAGCAGATCTCGAGTTATAAGTGTTGTAACAAACCCGACTTTGTTTTATATATATAGATTCTCTTTTCCACGCCACCATTGAGGTAGAGAATCAGGCGCGTCATTTTTTATTGTGGTTTCCCCAGTAGGCCTTATCCACTTATTGAATTTAATTTGCAATTATTAACAACTTTTAAGAGTTTCTTTATAAACGAAATTGGATGTTTTTCCGTCAGGTGCTAATACAAATAAACTTTTTGGCGAGCTGACTTTTGAGCAGGCTACATTAAATTGGCCATGAGAAAAACAATCGTGTCTTAAATCTAGTCCGGCTAATTTAAGAGTTTGTTAATGTGATTTATTAATAGTTAAGGCAAAGCAAACTTTTAAAGGAAATTGCAATCTTTTAAATTGAATTGGCAATTCAGAATCAGAAGGTATTAATGGAATTCTCGGTATAAAAACCGTTTCCCCTATACCATTGCCAGTAAAGACCATTGCTCCGACAACATTCTTATGAAGGACTTTAACTTGCAATCTTGTACCATTGCACAGTTTTGGCGGTTTCAAGTTGCGAATCAACATTACAGGTGAACCAATCTTTAAAGTTAATTTATATTGATGCAGGCCATCCGGATTTAATGAATTAAGAAACTCGACGGGGTAATGAACTGCATCTTCGATTTCAGTCACAGAATCAATAGAGTCATATGTCATTTCTTCACTTTGAAATGATGCATTGTCATTTCTCGCAGTCAAAATAGCACGTTCTGAAAACCATTCGAGTGATTTTTAAGAGACATTTGTAATATCCGGAAATATTTTTAGAGTTAGCTCTTCAATATTTTCAGAACATGACACAAAGTTGATGGTAAAGTTATTTTGCCATCATGGGTTGGAAATAATCCATTTCCTATTTGAAGAAGCATTTCTGCAAATTCACCAGCTATGCTATCACCTTTTAAGTGCACTCACATATTCTTCGTTAATGCAATTTTTTGTATTTTGGGCCACAAAATTGAAGACTTTAAGCACGCATTTATTTCATCTGCTCTTGTTCCTCTGGGGATCACTGGGAGAGTTTGTCGAAAATCACCAGCTAATAGAACAGTTATGCCACCCATTAAGTATTCACTATCTCGAATGTCTTTCAAAGATCGATCTACAGCTTCAAAAGCACCTTTATGGCCAATAGTACACTCATCCCAAACAATAAGCTTGCAATCTTTGAGCACAGCAGCAATATTAGATTGCTTTGAAATTGAGCAATGTGGTGTTTCTAAATGAATCAAATTAAATGGAATCTTAAGTGTAGAATGCGCTGTGCGACCACCATTGCGATACCGGAAGAAGCAACGGCCAATGCAATTTTTTTAATTTGCCGTACCTTTGCCAATAATAAATTAAAAAGATACGTTTTACCTGTTCCACCAGGTGTATCTAAAAAATAGATTTCTTCCTTTTCTGCTTCAACGCTATGTAGTATCTTTTCGTATACTTGTTTTTGCTCAGCAGTAAGGAGTAGCTCATTTTTAACATCAAAATCATCGCAATTTTCATAATTTGTTTCTCTATGATATTCAATATTTGGAACAATTTCCTCGGATCTAATTGGTAGTCGAAGTCCATAGAAAGTCAAGTTTTGACCCCAATAGACAGTACAATTTCTTCAATGTAAATAAGACATTTATTTAATACATTATTCACAATACTTTCATCAATATTTCTGTATTGTGAAAAATGAAAGGCTCTTAAAATATCTTCTGAGAAACTCTCTTTATAAGTATTCCAAAGTTTAAGAGCATCCGAAATTTGACAAAATACTAACATTATTGCAAAAAGTTCTCTCAGTTTTGTAGGATTTTGACACATGACAGCTTCGGCTATAGTTGAATCCCAGTGCTTATCATCTTCTAGTAGTATAGTAGAGCTTTACACGCCAATTGAAATGCTATACCATTAACGGTTTTTAAATTTAAAAATGAAGTTGGGCCCCTTGCAAAATGTAATAAAAGTCTTAAATAAAAACATTCTGTATTATTGGGATGAATAGTGTAAACTCTTCCCAAAGCTGAATCTCTTTTAACTCCAGGAAAATTTGGCACATCATACCCTCGTTTTCTTCTTTGAAATTCTTTATTGTTCCATGTAAAATACGATGGAACTTCACAATATAGAAGCGTTCTTGCAAACTCATCACGTGTGCATAGCTCAAAGAAGGCTAGCAAAGTGGTTTTGGGTGTAGTGCTTAATCTGTCAAGTAATTGTTGCGGTTTATTGGGGTTAAAATATATCCGTTGACCATTTTCTAAATGAACAGCTAAGTGTGTAATAGTCGGAAAACGTTCATGTATGCGAAATACAAGGAATCTCCATACCGCCTCTGAGCTACTTATATAACGGCCACTTTCGTACATATTAATTTCATTACGTTGGTCTTCAAGAGTAAATGATGCTTGATCACTGCTGTTGTTAAGATATTTACAAATGTATTTAATAGACTTTACAGAACTACAATTCTCAACATTTATGTGAGCTTCAAATGTTCTCAATAGTACACAGTTATAAGGCACAACCCAACGATTATCTATGCAATTACCATTTATATTAATTGCATTACCACCATCTTCTATCGCTCTTCTACGATATAGAGGGTAACTATCTTTTCCAGTCACAGTTTCTTTAAGTAATTGTCGAGGAAACCTTTTGGTACATTTTCCATTTTGCATGCATGGCGATTTATTATTAAATGCACCGCAAGGACCATGAATCATGTTTGACTTAAAAATGTTAAATAACAAAGGATCCTCATCTGCGTTTGGTATTTCGGCATACAAATAATGCCATCGCAATTTATGCAGCGATGCTCACAAACTTCGAAAGTGAATTCAGAAGTCGATTTCATTTGCCGACACAAAAAAAAACAAGAATATGAAATAATAACAAAATTCTAGACAAGCAAGCGCAGAAAAAAGTTTAACACACGCACACATCCAGTGACAAGTTTTTACCGTTCTTGCCCAGCTTACCATCGGAGTCCGCAAGGTGCTCCATTAGGACTCCCTGTACGGTGCGGGAAACCTCCTAGGGAGGCTGCGAAACGTGTCCCAAAGGAGCATGTTTGCGGGAGAAAAGTGCATTTTAAAATACATGAAAAAAGTGTGCCTTGGAAACTCCTTAAATGAGAGATTTCGGAGTCCCAAAATGCTCCCTCAGATAACCCGCAGACTTCATGCGGACTCCTCTTTTCGCCTATATTTTTTTTGGAAAAGGACTCCTTAAGGGCCAGTTTCTCAATGTCTGGTTAGCTAAACTAACAGATGGTTAGCTTAACTATATGATGGTTAGTCAAAATTGAGTTTCTCAATGTCTGGTTAGGGTTGTTCGTGATAAAAACTAACATGAGGCCTGAGTGCCGGTTAAAATTTGTTCTCTCGTTAAGTGCCGATATAAATATCGATGAAATCATCGTTAGGCAAACAGCTGACTGTGGCTGACACTTGCATTGTTTACATTTTATTATTCAAGCAAAATGGCATCGCATCAAAGAATTTTTAACATCCACGCAATGTGGCCGCTTTCTGTTCTCAACTGAGCTCATTAAACTTGTTTGTGTTCTCATTTCCATTTTTAAATTGTTATTTTTGAGTTGAAAGAAGAATTTGGCAGTCACAAAACAAACAAGTGGAAACGTTGCAGTCGGACGCAACCGACTGCGGTATTCTCGATACCAGTATTAAAACCGGTAAAAAGAGGCCTCATTGCAAAGGGGTACGGATGAGGCAGGGGTGTACGCTGCCTTTGAGATTCTCCGATGCAGATGGGGATGCCACCAGCTGTCTTCGTTGCAAATTTGGTGACTCTAGCTCAAAGTTTGTAAAATGTGTGGAAGGGGGGGGCTGGGGCGGTATGGGTGGGCGTGGCATCCCAATTTTTGATGCAGATCTTTGTGAAATGTCAATTGCTATCTACATACCAAATTTGGTAACCCTAGCTCGAAGTTTGTAAAAGTGGGGAAAGGGGGGCTGGGGGCGGTATGGGTGGGCGTCACATCCCAATTTTTGATGCAGATCTTTGTGAAATGTCAATTGCTATCTTCATACCAAATTTGGTGACTCTAGCTCAAAGTTTGTAAATGGTGGGGAAAGGAGGGCGGAATGGGTGGGCTTGGCTCCAAAACTTTGATGCAGATTTTTGGGGGTCGTTGCCAGCTATCTTCCCACCAAATTTGGAGGCTCTAGCTCCACAACTCGGGAAGATACACGCATTCCCGTTTTTGACGAACCGTTGGGGTGGATGGGGGCGGCTAAAGCAGTATCGGTGGGCGTGGCATCCAATCTTTTGATGCAGTTTTTGGGGGGTCATCATCACCTATCTTGGCACCACAGTTATCGTAGAGCCCCCATCTTGACACTTTAATTTACTATCCCATTGATAAAGAGAATTGGAAAGTTTCAAGTCTCTAGCTTGAAGGGTGTGGAAAAAACTTGCAACCATACGGACGGACAGACGGACAGACAGACAGACGGACAGACGGACAGACACCATGACGGACATTGCACAAAACCAATATACTCTTTACCTTCGGTATCGAGTATAAAAATACCAAACAAAACCAGCTATTTTGCTCGAAAAGGGTGGCAGCACCATCAATGCGATAGTATCATATCGATTTAACTTAACCAGACATTGAGAAAACCAAATTGGCTTAACGCGAGCGTTAAATTTATCTGGTCGTTAGCTAATTCTTACTTTAACCAGACATTGAGAAACTGGCCCTAAATCATCTAAAGATAATCTAGACGGAGTGTTTTGGGATTGGTTTTTTTAATAGTCCGAAGTGGAGTCCCTATGGTTTGCTAAATTTATTGAAAATGATTTGTTTTTCTTTTTATATTGTATTATTATTTTAATTATTATTTAAAAATTAAGAAAATTATTTTTTTAATATTAAGAACAAAAATTAAATGAAAATAGCAAAATAATTTAATAAATAATAAAAAGAATCAACTCAAAATGAACAATTAATTAAATGAGTTAAAACTAATTTTTTTCCATTTTGGAATGACGTTCCTTCGACGTTTGAAACCGTTTTGCGCTAGCTCTGTTAAAATCTGTGTCTGAGCCAACAAATTTTGTGTTAAATGCGCCTGAAAAATACCAATGTTAGTCAAACGATTTTATTTATGCGTTACTGTTTACCTCTGAATGCATTTAGGGTATTCATTAGCTATGCTATGTGCGTAAAGTACTAAAGTGTTATATGAAAGCTTTACAACAAACACACAGAAACATTTTTAACACAGCAAACATGCCTCTGGGTATGTTTGCTACTATTGTACTATATGTGTTATTGAGTGGTTGCCAGACTATTTATAAAAACAGCTGCTTTCGAGATTATTGAATTAGTGAAATTAGGTCGCACTAGGCGAGTTTTGGTTGTAAAAGTAAATAATTTTATTATTTATTTATTTAAAAGACTAAACTGATGTTTTTAACAGTGGAAAGGAAGAAAAAATACGAAATGATTTTCAATTCAAAAATTTGCAGCTGGGAAAAGAGGATAGAATGCAAAAATTAGAGCTAGAAGTAAAATATAAGAATGCTTAAGTGTTGATATAAATAAAAAAACATTTATTTTCTGAATAATAAAGAAAGTTTTTCAATTATTATTTATGAAAACAACAACTTTTTTCTTTCATTTTATTGCTTTCAGCTTATCAATTGCTCAATTCAATTTAACTTTCGATTGTAATGTCATCGAACTGGCAAACAGCTGACTTAGCACAAATACGACAAAAGAAACGTAAAAAGTGCACTCACAAGCTACACTGTATTATATATAACACTTTACGCACATAGCACAGCTACTGAATACCCTAATTAGTTATTGGCATAACGTCAACAGCTTTTTTTTTAGGCGTCCCTTTCCATGAATATTGGGAAGCGACGTTCTCGTTCAAAACTTTGCGCCACATTGCGCTAATAAACTTGGAAGGATCATTCCCGTCTAGCTGGCAAATTTCATCTTCCTAAAAAATGTTTGAGATAAATTAAAATATAATTTTATATAAAACCAAAGCAAACTAATGTTCACCCAAGCCCACTTACTTTCCAAATTGCCGCTTAGTTTTGGTGATTTTTTCATATTCTCCTCTACTATCTCAAACTCCTCGACAGAGTTGAATGTTTTTTTTTCAATTGGAATTTATTTTTTGGGCCTTATTAATTTCTGTGTCATTGAGAGCTCTGTGAGTTGCCATGAATGCATTTTCTTGTTATTTTCCTCTAAAGTTTCAACTCTAGTCGTTACATCTGAAAGAAATCGAGCATTCGGGTTAAATAAATTCCTTTAAATAACATCTTTTTTTTTAACTTAACCTTTTATTGACTGTTTCAACTCCACAACATTTTTTAAAATTCCTTTGAGTATTTCTGTAAAGGACGATTTAGTTTTTTTTTCATTTTATTTTGACCATAACTTATCTTACCATTTTGTTCATATCCGCCTGAGATACGAATCGGTTCCAGGGTGGTGTATGTTACGTTAATAGGCATGTTTTCATGTTTATTTTAAAAACAAACCATTTTAGTTATTAATTACAGTCGAACTTCCATATAACAAAGTTTTCCACATAACGAATTTCGCGAAAACTGCTTTTTGGTCCAACTTTCAGTGTGTTTTGTTCTCAATTAAACAAATTTCCCCATAGCGAATATTTCTTTATTACAAATTTTTTTAGGACGTAGCTCGTACGCTCAATCGTTTTCTATTCTCTATAGCGAATTTTTTCGTTATTGTTTAATTTTATGTACGAATTAAGTTGAAAATGCGAAAACAAAACAAAAAAAATTTTTTTATTTACCACTTTGTTTTCGTGCTATGTTTTGCTTATTCTCTGATCTTCGACGATCCTAATGCAATCGTTACGGACACACCAACAATGCAGTAAATATCTTCAGCTGTTAAAGTACTTCGCAATTTTGCGGAGCGAAAAATATGACGTGAATGAATATGTATTTGCTTCACTAAACGTGCTTGAAATACCCGCCAGTTCACTTTGTAGTCAGTTCCAAAACTCCACTAGTTCTAAACTAGTTATTTTGCAACTAGTTCTCAACTAGTTATTTTGCAACTAGTTCTCAACTAACTATTTTGTAACTTGTTCTAAAGTAATGCGATGGGTAGTCAGTTGTAAAACGTTTTCACAATCTTTAAGGAGGGTTTTCAATGTCAGCTTAGCTTGGATTGAAGCTTTTAAAAATCTGAAATCCACGCTGGTAGTTTACAATGTCAGCGTGAACAATGCAATCAGCTGATTAGACTCAGCTAACACATTTGCAATGGCGCGAAAATTAAACGATTTGCTTTTCTTACAAAACAATGATTTTATTGTTATATATGCGTTAATATGTACTAAATAAATATTAAATAGTGAATTATATTAACATTTACCTCTATATTGAGTAAAATAGTGCTAAAAACATTGGAGCTTACGAAGATGCGACACCTATTGATAGCCATTTTGAGTAAAATAGTTGCTAATTTCGAAAATGCGACACCTATTGACAGCTTTTAAAACTCAATTTTTGAATAGCTTTTTTCCACTCCAAGCTGAGATGCAAGCGAGACCGGTTACAGATTGGAAATGAGGGAGACAAACTTATGTGAAAAATATGTGTGTCAGACAGGAACAAAACATTTTCCAATCTCACGCTGACATTGTAAACGCTGCCTTATGCGTTGAGTGCTCTCTTGCTCTCTTTGCTGAAAACCATTTGAGAGAGCAATTGCTTTGCTATGCCCATGATACAATTATACAAGGTAGTCCACTCGGTAAAATCATAGTCCCTTGATATAAGTGCGAGTGAAAGAGCGTTGAATAGTGAGTGTGAGTGAAACGGCTACACAGTGCGTCGATTAACCCGAGCACGGTGCATGGGGCTAAAAGTTTCCTAAGTTATGACAAGAGTTGTAGTGTTTATAAT
Organism: Scaptomyza montana; assembly: GCA_018904305.1. NCBI lineage: Eukaryota > Metazoa > Arthropoda > Insecta > Diptera > Drosophilidae > Scaptomyza > Scaptomyza montana. The sequence goes on from JAEIGR010000153.1 coordinate 110,203, forward strand.
TTTATTTTTATTAGTTTTGAATTTGACATTATTCTTTATTTATGTTGTTTAACAGCCATTCCTTTGTTTAAGCTCTTAATTCTAAAGAATATACGTATCTGCTTGGCACTTAAGGGTTAAAGCACTGAAAAATAACCGTCCGCACGCAACCTTTCAGTTCGACAAGCAGGCACGCACTGAAATTAGGGGACCAAAACCGAACGACTTCGGCAGCCGATTGGACCAAGGCATACTTAACCAGGTAGCCTTATGCGTCGCGTCGCCCTCGTTCTTTTGCCTTATATTTCAGTCTCGAGCCGAGCGTTGTGTGCGACGCATCTCCGCAGACGATTATTTTGCGTTTTGCTTAGTGAGTTTGTTCGAGACTTTTCGATATGCCTCCTCCATATTGTTTTTTGTGCAAAAAAACATGTGACATTGGTGTGAAGTGTGTGCACGTGCCAAATAATGGTTTTTAGAATAAAATATTTAAACAATAAAATAAAACTGCAAAAGCAAAAACAGAAAATTGTTGGCAACAAAAAAATATTAAAAATTATGTTATAAGCAAAAATAACAAATAAAAATATTAATAAAAATTTGCATTTCTTTTGTAACATTTAATCAATCATTTTGGTCTTAGCTGCAAAAAAAAAATGTACACATCTATGAATATGTATATGCATGCACGCACACATTTTATTGTGTTGACGCAAGCCAGAAATTCAACGCTCTCTCGCTCTCTTTCGTTCTCATTTTGTGTACACTTTTTAAGGCAAGACGAGAGAGCGAATGCGGCTACCTGGTTAAGTATGCCTTGGATTGGACTACCTTGTATAATTGTATCTTGGCTATGCCTTATGCGGTATATACACGTGCAGCATGCTGCGCGCAGCATGCGAATACATTTTCAAAATGTGACTGTAGTTGTCGTGCGTGTGAGTCCGTTCTTGATCAAAAGACCAAAGAGGCGGCTCAAAGTTTGACAAGAGAGCGCACATCGCTCTTATGCTGCGAGCCCATGATACAATTACTAATGGTAGTGTCATCCGAGCCCAGCCCGTACCATGATGAAATAGGTGGTCTCGTCGGCAAATTTGAGGGCTTATCTATCATAGCAATGAGTGCGAGTGAAACGCACACTTTACAGTGAGTGTAAGCGAAACGTCTGTACAGTGTGTTGATTAACCCTAGACTTGTCCGTGGTTTGTAAAATAGCCAATTATAATACAAAGTAATTTTTTTTATCGTTTTATTTTTAATAATTTTGAATTTGCAATTAACCTTTTGTTTAGGCGTATATACATTTAAGTCACAACCCACATAAATGACACACAAAAATAAGCACAATTTAACTATGTCAAATACTGACTTATGTTTTTATATATACATTTAAGTTACAGCACACACAGTATATGACAGACAATTATAATTTAACGAGGTCAATTAAATGCAACACCATACGTATTATTGTCTTCACTACCAAAAAACTGCTGATCACAGCGTAACCGACACATATAACTAGTTACCAAAACAGCGGTCAGTCAACGCGGAAATTGCCAATATGCAATTCTGCATTGGCAAGCAATTGCTGCGTTTACAATAACCCAATTTATATTGATATTACACTTATGCAAACTAATCTATTTTTTCCTATAAATATTGTTACTTTCATGAATAAAAGATCAGTTCTTTACTTTGTACCAAAAAACCAAGTATTTTACTCATCATCAAGGAATTCCCCCTCCGTAGTCCACCTAGTTACAAGTGCTAGTTGCGACGCCCTTTTAGCAGTCAGTTTATGTACTGAATGCTTAGGCCGGCCGCACACCGGAGCCAACAAAACGTTTTTTGTTGGTCTTTGTTGGTCCGACAAAAATAAATTGTTTTTGATATCGCACACCAAAACCAACACCTTTCGACAAGCATTTTGTTTTCGACTTTTTGTTGGCTTCGGTGTACGATACAATCAAACATAATTTTTAGTCTTGTTCAAAATGTCATCTGATTCGGACGAAGACATTATTCCTGCGCTTTATCAATGTATAAGATTATGTGGCGAAATATATATAAATATTATAAAGGTTTTGGATGTTCAAAATTTATGTCCAAGCCACACTGTGTTCTCACCATCACTTTTAAACCAGAGCAAATATATTTTTGTCGAAGCCCAACATAATTCCACCCAACAGCATTCGACAAAATAAAAACATTTGTTGGGCTTTGTCTTATGCTGTTTTGCTTGTTGGATTCAGTGTGCGCAGCTCCATAAGCAACCGTGTAATGTTCGTCACGAACACTTGTATAAAGATGTTGGTTGGGTTCGGTGTGCGCAGCCCCCATGAAACTCTATAGAAAAACGGCTTTCGACAATGTTCGCTCCCAACAAATGCTATGGTTTTTTGTTTGTCGGTCTTGGATTCATGTTCGGTTTCATGTTCGGTTCGACATAAAAAAACGCCTAAAGACGTTTTGTTGGCTCCGGTGTGCGGCCGGCCTTACAAAACAAATATACACAAACATTTTGGTGACCCCGACGTGATAAAAAGACCACACCACACGGTTGCGAATAGAAGCGTAATCCAGCTCAGGCCGAGCGAATAAAATACTTCCACCGGGTCGGGAGTAATCAAAGAGCTATATACAACAATAAAGCAAACGTGATTCTGGTAGCTTAGTCATTGTCAACAAGGCGACAAAATGAGCACAGAGAAATCACTCTTGTTGGAAGATGTCCTGGACAATCAGGAAGAAATAAGCCAGGAGATATCAAGGCTTATAAAGAACACAAAAAATGACCCAGCAGAGCGGAAGGCAAAACCTGGCTACTACGAAGCCAAGGCCACAATCCTAGAGGAAAAGTGGACTATTTTCAAGAACAACAATGTCTTGATCAAAAACTCTAAGTTAGAGGAGTCTCACCCTTATTACAAGTTCTTCGAAGAAGTTCACGCTTTGGTTCAAGAAACCAGAACTTACTTAAAAGAACAAGCTGATATTGAAGATCAGTCTAGCAGCAATAGGACGGAGCCAAGGACCGCCATTGCTGCAGGAATTGTTGATGCCAAAGCAAACACAAATGCCAAACTAGTTGCATTGTGCCGTCGGCAAAAGGCGATGATTGAGTCAATAAATCGCGCCATTCAACACAAGCACCTTAATGCAGAAATTGTAAACTCATTATGGGCAAATCTTCAAGAGGTCCACTTCCAAATATACGAGGAGCTTGAGGACCCGGAGGAAGCAGGCTATGACGCCACTGACTATCTCAAAGCAGAATCTGAGGTTAGGAACGTACTGACAGACAAGTCAAATAGTACGGTGTCCGATAACATTAACTTGCCACGCATCTCCATTCCAAAATTTGATGGTGATATACTCAAGTGGTCTCAGTTCTTTGATATGTTCTCATGTATGGTACATGAAACTAGATTGCCAACCATACGTAAAATGTGGTACCTAAAGACCAGCGTAATCGGAGAGGCGGAAAAACTTATCCGTCACATTGATCTCAATGAGGAAAATTACCTCTTCGCATGGGAAATCTTAGTTGATGCGTACAATAATCCTAGAGATATTGCTTCTAGGATATTGAATCGTCTTCTGCTGCAACAAACCTGCAGCGACGATGTGAAGTCTTTAAAAGAACTGCACATCACAACAGTTGAGTCATTAGCTTCGTTAAAGGGACTCGGGATTGACAACTCAACATTGTAATCCAATCATCATTGCCATCCTAAGGAACAAACTGGATGGCACAAACAAAACCCTATATGAACAATCATTGGGTAACACAAAGGAAATCCAGCCACTGGACACCATGCTCCAGTTCCTCGAACAGCGAGTTCGAGTCATGGCTACTGGAAAAAGGGCATCTGCGACTTATAAGATGGAGCCTAAAAATACAACATGTGCCTCGTCTTCAAGTGCACCCAAAGGATGTCTTTATTGTAAAAAGACAGGTCACTATTTAACCAAATGTGACGACTTTCGCGCTAAAACAGTTAGCGAACGTCTTAATTGGGTGCAACGACAAAAGTTATGCGTCAATTGTTTTAAAAATGACCATAAGACGAATGCTTGCCCTAGCAAGTTCAGTTGTTTTAAATGCAACAAGAAACACCACACTGTGCTAAATTTGGAGAACGCTATCGCTTCAGCAGCAGAGCCACACGCACAAGCTGTGGCATCCGCTAACAACCAAAATTACAATTTACTTGCAACAGCCAAGGTAGTTGTACAAGCAAATAATGGGCAGCAGGCAACATTCAAGGCACTCCTGGACTCTGGATCACAGATCAACGTCATTTCTGAAAGGCTAGTGACAATGCTGGCACTAAAACGTCATGACACAACTCTCCGGATTGAAGGCATCGGAGGAAATACAAGGATCAGCAAAGCTCGTGTAAGTGTGACAATTAAATCACTACACAGCAATTTTACAATGCGAATGGAAGCATTTGTACTACCAAATATAATATCGGATCAACCTGCCCAAGCGATCAACAATTCGAGTTGGAGCATACCGAGCAATCTACCACTTGCTGACCCGTACTTCAGCAAACCAGGCAAAATCGATCTGTTGATTGGAGCAGAGCATTATTACTCAATACTGCTCCCTCAGCAACACAGAATATTACATTCTGGACCAATTATGCAAAAGACCGAATTCGGTTGGATTGTTGCAGGAAAAGTTAAGGCAGCAAATGAATCATCAGTCATTTGTGCGGCAGCAACTAATGAAGAAACTAATGAACTATTAGAGCGATTTTGGACGCTGTTCAACATGGAAACAGTAGAGTAGCATCGAACACCTGTTGAGGCCCATTGCGAAAAGCATATTTTGGAGAATTTGCAGTTAGCAGTGGACGGCCGACTCATTGTGAAGCTTCCATTTTCTAAACACAATTCAGCCGTGGGAGATTCCATTGAGATTGCGACAAAACGATTTTTATCTTTAGAGCGCAGAGCTTCTGCAGATACGTGGAAGCAATATGCAGCGTACATGTCGGAATATGAGGATCTAGGACACATGAAAGAAGTTTCACCACAACAGATTCCCAGAAGTCATTACTTCATCCCTCATCATTGTGTGCAAAAACCAGATAGCAGCACCACGAAGCTACGAGTAGTTTTTGATGCATCCTGCAAGACGTCGACAGGAAAGTCACTTAACGACATATTGCAAGTAGGACCCACTGTGCAAAGTGGCCTTATGTCAATCTTGTTAAGATTCAGAACACACAAATATGTGTTCACTGCGGACATTGAAAAAATGTACCGCCAGATTTGGATCAATCCAGAGAACCAATTTCACCAGATGCTTGTTTGGAAAACAATCCCAAGGAGCAGCTAAGGTACTATAGACTAAAAACAGTTACATACGGCACGGCCTCAGCTCCATTTTTAGTAACAAAGTGTCTGAATCACTTGGGCACAACACATATGGATAAATTACCAGTAGGAGCCACTGCATTAGTAGATGACTTCTGCGTAGATGACTGCCTCACAGGAGCAGACTCAGTCCAAGAAGCGGTCCAAATTCGAGAAGAGTTTGGATGCCCAAAGGAGACCAACTCTGTGGCCGCGCTCAGAGCAGCACAGCTACGAAAATAACTAAACGTGTCGTTTGCTATGAGCTGGCACAAGTCTTCGACCCCCTAGGCTTGTTCGCTCCCGTTGTAGTGAAAGCCAAAACCTTCATGCCACGACTCTGGGAAGACAAACTCGACTGGGATGACGAATTACCCACATCCCTTCAGAACGACTGGAAGGACTATCGAGAGGACTTGAAGAGCCTAAATTCGATGCAAATTCCCCAACATTTATACGACGCAAAGGTTCCAGTCACAAAGGAACTGCACACATTTGTGGATGCATCGGAACGCGCATATGGCGCAGCAATATACGTTCGCGCAACGTACAAGAATAAACAAATTTCTGTGCGGTTGCTATGCTCAAAATCTCGAGTAGCCCCAACGGCAAAGCAATCACTCCCGCGACTAGAACTTTGTGCTGCACTATTGGGTGCTGAGCTCGCGGACACAATTCGACGGGACCTCAACTTGAACTCCAGCACAGTACCAGGATACTTTTAGTCAGATTCTACGGTCTTCCTGTCATGGATCAATGCAGCTGCCTCCACATTACATTCATTTGTGGCCAACTGGATAGCTAAGATCCAAGCACTAACAAGCCAAAATCAATGGCGTCATGTGTCATCCGCTAACAACGCAGCGAATGTTCTTTCAAGAGGAATATCTGCACGTAGATTACCTGAGCATAATCTATGGCTATATGGACCACTGTTCCTGCATGGGTCGCCAGATAAATGGGCAACCATACCCAACATCATTCCGAGCAACCTGGAAAGGAAAACAAAACATATAAGCCTGGCAATATCCCCATCTACAATAGGTGAAGAATTGTACACTTGCAGACACAGTCATTCGTTCCACAAGTTACAACGCATTGTGGCTTAATGTTACGCTTCTGCTACAACAAACAGAGATCAGCAACTGTCACTCTAAGCGTCGAGGAATTGAATCACGCTCGCAACGTAATTTTGCGGACAATACATAAATGGAATTTGCTGCTGAGCTAAAATCACTGCAGCGTCACAATATGGTGGAAAAAAGGAGTTCCATTTCATCGCTGTCCCCCCTACAAGGATCCGACGGACTTATACGAGTTGGTGGCGGATTGGATCAAGCCCCACTCCCTTACAATGCAAGGCACCAGATTCTCCTGCCCTACAATGATCCAATAGTAAAAATGCTGTTGAAAGATCTGCATGAGGACAATATGCATTGCGGTGCTCAAGCCTTACGAGCAACCGCTAGACAACAATATTGGATCCTCAACGACAAAACAATGTCAAGGAATATCATTCACAATTGCGTGACATGCAACAAGGCAAGGCCCAAGTTAATGAACCAAATTATGGGTAATTTGCCAGCCGATCGAGTAACACCAACACGCCCATTTCTTACAACAGGCGTAGATTACTGCGGACCAATATGGATTTATCATAAACTTCGAGGAAAGCGACCAGACAAAGCATACATAGCTGTTTTCTGTTGCTTCGCCACCAAGGCGGTACACCTTGAGCTGGTTAGTGATCTAACAACAGACGCCTTTTTGGGAGCCTTACGCTGCTTCTTAAGCTGTCGAGGCAAGTGTCAAACAATTCATTGTGAGAATGCAACTAACTTCGTTGGAGCAAACTACCAGCTGAAGGAATTGGAAGGATCAATATTTGGCGAAAAGAGCCAAGCCGAGATCATCAATCAGTGCAACAAAAAACAAGTTGCCTTCAAATTTATTCCACCACGCGCGCCATCGTTTGGAGGGTTATGGGAGGCTGCGGTCAAGTCTGCAAAAAGACTTTTGGTCACCACAACCAATACCGCATCTCTAACATTTGAAGAATTGAATACGGTGATTATCGAAATTGAAGCAATCCTCAATTCTCGCCCAATCACACCCATGTCAAATGATCCAACGGACACAACCGCCCTCACTCCAGCACAGTTTTTGATTGGGGAAACGTTGACTGCTCCCCCTGATGTAAACACGGACCGCAATGACAAATCCTTGGTAAAGCGCTGGGAGTTAGTATCCAGACTAAAGCAAGGATTCTGGAAACAATGGTAGGAAGAATACTTGCAAGAACTGCAAGCCAGGCACAAGTGGAAATCCGTCAATTCCAACATAAAGGAAGGCATGCTGGTGCTAGTCAAGGAAGACAACATACCTGTGATGAGTTGGCCAATGGGACGCATTGTCAAAACATACCCAGGACAAGACAATTATGTCAGGGTGGTTGACGTTAAAACTGCCTCAGGCACCTACAAGCGCCCTATAAACAGACTTGCGCCACTATTCCCAGAAGACATGGCCAAAAAACGAACTATTAACGAAACAGAGGACACAGAAAAACATTATGCGCCACCCGTACAGCGAAAACGCCTTATGTCGCCAACAATCACATCATCCATTCTAATTCTTCTTCTCATGTTGCCCTTGGTGCTGACACAGTCGGTGTCCGTGGAAAGGTTCGACACAAGGCCTGGAATATTTTATGAAAAAATTGGAACAACAAAGAGAGCAATTTCCGACTGGACCATAATTATATATTATGAATTGGAACCTTACTGGCGCGATATGAAGACATTCGATTTGGGAATAAAGGAGTTCATATACATATGTCCAGAACTAAATAATGTACACACATGTGATTCCATATCACAGCATTTTCGGCACCTATTCGACGAATTACAAATGGCAAACGCACTCTTGCAACACACACGAAAACGCCGATCACCATTTGATGCAGTTGGCAACATTGCAAACAGTCTATTTGGAGTTTTAGACTCGGACTACGCCAATAAAATGACCAAAGTCATAGAAGAGGTTAAAACCAATGAAGCATTTCTACTGCACTTACTGAAAAATCAAACATCAGTACTTGACTCAACTATCAACGTTGTCAAGAAGACCAGATCTACATCGGACAAACGGCTAAAACTACTTGAACAACAAGTGGCTATCCTTAGCCAAAGCAGAGGAAGGTACACTGGCGCACATCTTACCGAGAATTACCTGGCACTGACAACTCAACTAACACTTCTGGCAGCCTCTCTTCAGCGCATGCAATCAGAAATAGTGGACGTTCTGACAGGAATTCGCCACCATACAATCAGCCCAACATTGATTTCCCCTAATCAACTAAAGGATCAATTGGATCAAATACGGGATCATTTGCCACCAGATCAAATGCTGCCTGTGACGTCATCCAACGTAATTCAACTATACAGAATAATGCGAGCAGAAGGAAAAGCTACCGACACTCAGGTAATATTCAGAGTAATATTACCGCCAGTGTCAACATCAAAATTAGAGCTGTTTAATATCGTGCCAATTCCGGTGTGGGACTCAACAAGTTGGAGATTGTTTGAGATTAAAACACCTATAATAGCAGTTAACAACCACAGGGATCAATTCATGGGATTGACTCAAGATGATCTACGACGCTGCCTCACACTACCAAATGAAGAATACATATGTTTGGACCACCAAGCTATGTTCAATGTACACAATCGTTGTGATTTTCAGCTCTTTAACAACAAGACACCAACAGTGTGTCAAACAACTCACAGAACCACCAAGATGGTTTGGGAAAAGACACACCAACCTAACAGGTGGATCTTTGCAACACATTCTGCAATGGAACTGCAAGCCGTATGCAACGGATCACCATCCACAATACAGCTAGAAGACACCGGAATACTCTCATTATCATCTGGTTGCACTGCACGCAACTTGGAGATTAGCATCAGTACGTTTGGCACGATCATAAGTCAAGTGAGGCCAAGTTACGCACACTTTGGCGACATAATCAAGCCAAACATCACCCATGTACCTGCGACAAATCTCAACATCTCAGACTACAAGGTTCAAGAAGACAAGGATCTGGACGAATTACAGCAGAAGTTGGCAACACTGAACAATCTAGAGTTGCCTAACCAATCAAGTTCAGTCCTTCATAATCATATAGCATCGTATGCTGCCTTAGCTATCTCCATCATATTGCTATGTGCCTATGCAATGCGAAAGAAACGCCTATGGACTGTGCAATCAACGGCTCCCAGGAATGAAGTCATCACTACACCTGATCCATCCGCATCACCAAGACGATTCACAATAGAACAAGATGATGGTTGAACACCTGTTCAACGGCCGGGAGAATGTTTAGGCGTATATACATTTAAGTCACAACCCACATAAATGACACACAACAATAAGCACAATTTAACTATGTCAAATACTGACCTATGTTTTTATACTCGATACCGAAGGTAAAGAGTATATTGAGTTTGTGCAATGTCCGTCATGGTGTCCGTCCGTCTGTCCGTCTGTCCGTCTGTCCGTCTGTCCGTCTGTATGTGTCCAATTTTTTTCCACACCCTTCAAGCTAGAGACTTGAAACTTTCCAATTATCTTTATCTATGGGATAGTAAATTAAAGTGTCAAGATGGGGGTTCTACGATAACTGGGGGCTGGCAAATCGATAAATTCGATAACTCAAAACCGATAAATCCACATATTTCGCACATCCTTACAGCTAGAAGTACCAAATTTGGTAAGAAGATCGCTACTAGCAACCCCCAAAAACTGCATCAAAAATTTTGGAGCCACGCCCCCTATTCCGCCCCCAGCCCCCCGCGTTTTAAAGTCAAAAAGCCTATATCTCCCACAGTTTTTGAGCTATAGCCACCAAATTTGGTGCCAAGATAGGTGATGATGACCCCCAAAAACTGCATCAAAAGTTTGGATGCCACGCCCACCAATACTGCCCTAGCCGCCCCCATCCGCCCCAACGCTTCGTCAAAAACGGGAATGCGTGTATCTTCTAGAGTTGTGATGCTAGAGCCACCAAATTTGGTAGGAAGATAGCTGGCAACGACCCCAAAAATCTGCATCAAAGTTTTGGAGCCACGCCCACCCATTCCGCCCCCAGCCCCCGCAATTCGAAATCAGAAATGGCTATATCTCCCACAGTTTTTGAGCTAGAGCCACCAAATTTGGTACCAAGATAGGTGATGATGACCCCCAAAAACTGCATCAAAAGCTTGGATGCCACGCCCACCGACACTGCCCTAGCCGCCCCATCCGCCCCAACGCTTCGTCAAAAACGGCAATGCGTGTATCTTCCAGATTTGTGGAGCTAGAGCCACCAAATTTGGTAGGAAGATAGCTGGCAACGACCCCCAAAGTTTTGGAGCCACGCCCACCCATTTCGCCCCCTTTCCCACTTTTTACAAAATTTTAGCTAGAGTCACCAAATTTGGTATGAAGATAGCAACTGACATTCCACAAAGATCTGCATCACAAATTTGGATGCCACGCCCACCCATACCGCCCCCAGCCCCCTTTCCTCACTTTTTACAAACTTTGAGCTAGAGTCACCAAATTTGGTATGAATATAGCAATTGACATTCCAAAAGATCTGCATCAAAAATTTGGATGCCACGCCCACCCATACCGCCCCAGCCCCCTTTCCCCACTTTTTACAAACTTCGAGCTAGATTCACCAAATTTGGTTTGAAGATAGCAATTGACATTTCACAGAGATCTGCATCAAAAATTTTGATGCCACAACTACCCATACCGCCCCCAGCCCCCTTTCCCTACATTTTACAAACTTTTAGCTAGAGTCACCAAATTTGGAAGGAATATTGCTGGTGGCATCCCCATCTGCATCGGAAAATCTTTAAGAGCGTACACCCCCCCGCATCCGTACCCCTCTGCAATCAGGCCTCTTTTACCGGTTTTAATACTGGTATCGAGTATGCCGCAGTCGGTTGCGTCCGACTGCAACGTTTCCACTTGTTATATATACATTTACATACATATTTATATTTAAGTTACAGCACACACAGTATATGACAGACAATTATAATTTAACGAGGTCAATTAAATGCAACACCATACGTATTATTGTCTTCACTACAAAACAAGTGGAAACGTTGCAGTCGGACGCAACCGACTGCGGCATACTCGATACCAGTATTAAACCGGTAAAAAGAGGCCTGATTGCAAAGGGGTACGGATGCGGCAGGGGTGTACGCTGCCTTAAAGGTTCTCCGATGCAGATGGGGATGCCACCTGATATATTCCTTCCAAATTTGGTGACTCTAGCTCAAAGTTTGTAAAATGTAGGGAAAGGGGGGGGCTGGGGGCGGTATGGTTGGGCGTGGCATCCAAATTTTTGATGCAGATCTTTGTGAAATATCAATTGCTATCTTCATACCAAATTTGGGGTGGCTGGGGGCGGAATGGGGGGGCGTGGCTCAAAAATTTTTGATGCAGTTTTTTGGGGGTTGCTCATAGCTATCTTCTTACCAAATTTGGTACTTCTAGCTGTAAGGATGTGCGAAATATGTGGATTTGTCGGTTTTGAGTTATCGAATCGTTATCGTAGAACCCCCATCTTGACACTTTAATTTACTATCATACTACTATAAAGAGAATTGGAAAGTTTCAAGTCTCTAGCTTGAAGGGTGTGGAAAAAACTTGCAACCATACGGACGGACAGACGGACAGACACCATGACGGACATTGCACAAAACCAATATACTCTTTACCTTCGGTATCGAGTATAAAAACTGCTGATCACAGTGAAACCGACACATATAACTAGTTACCAAAACAGCGGTCAGTCAACGCGGAAATTGCCAATATGCAATTCTGCATTGGCAAGCAATTGCTGCGTTTACAATAACCCAATTTATATTGATATTACACTTATGCAAACTAATCTATTTTTTCCTCTAAATATTGTTACTTTCATGAATAAAAGATCAGTTCTTTACTTTGTAACAACAAACCAAGTATTTTACTCATCATGAAGGAATTCCCTCTCCGTAGTCCACTTACTTACAAGTCCTAGTTGCGACGCCCTTTTAGCAGTCAGTTTATGTACTGAATGCTTACAAAACAAATATACACAAACACCTTTGTTTTTGATTTTGAATGGAAATTTTTTTGTTAAGGTTCTTAATTCTAAAATAAATTCTAATTTTAAAATAAAAAGCATCAGCAGCATCCCAGGCTTTGTTCCCAAAACTTTCGATTCATAGCTCATGTCGGACGGAGTATTAATAAATTTCACAAGCGGTTCACGCTATCGCCAAAAAGTACAGTTATTCATTTTTTCGTGTCCACTAAAGGGTTAAATGCTCGGAAAAAAATTCGTGCGCATACAACCTTTCGCGTCGACAAGCAAGCATGCACTGTCGATAAGCCCAAAGCATACTCAATTAGGTAAAGTCATGGGAGAGAGCGCTCTCTCTTTTTCGGTACCAAGCGTCAGTCGCAAAGTGCTTGTCATTGTGGTAAGATGTCCGTGCGGACGAATTTCGTTCTGTTTGTACGAATACATTTTCGTATAAAAAATCTAAATTGTAAACTCAAATTGCAAAAACAAAAACAAACATCAAACATCTTTCCATCGGACCCAAGCAAGTTAAATTTACTTTCATCCGTAAATAGAACCTTTTAGGGCCAGTTTCTCAATGTCTGGTTAGCTAAACTAACAGATGGTTAGCTTAACTATCTGATGGTTAGTCAAAATTGAGTTTCTCAATGTCTGGTTAGGGTTGTTCGTGATAAAAACTAACATGAGGCCTGAGTGCCGGTTAAAATTTGTTCTCTCGTTAAGTGCCGATATAAATATCGATGAAATCATCGTTAGGCAAACAGCTGACTGTGGCTGACACTTGCATTGTTTACATTTTATTATTCAAGCAAAATGGCATCGTATCAAAGAATTTTTAACATCCACGCAATGTGGCCGCTTTCTGTTCTCAACTGAGCTCATTAAACTTGTTTGTGTTCTCATTTCCATTTTTTAATTGTTATTTTTGAGTTGAAAGAAGAATTTGGCAGTCACAAAACAAAAAATACCAAACAAAACCAGCTATTTTGCTCGATCAGGGTGGCAGCACCATCAATGCGATAGTATCATATCGATTTAACTTAACCATACATTGAGAAAACAAAATTGGCTTAACGCGAGCGTTAAATTTATCTGGTCGTTAGCTAATTTTTACTTTAACCAGACATTGAGAAACTGGCCCTTAATTAAGTTAATTTTAACTTGCTTGGGTCCGATGGAAAGATGTTTGAGTGGCAAAAACCAAATGCCGAATTTGATAAAAAAAAAATACAAAGGCCACGGTGAAGCATTGCGGAGGTTCTTGATGGTTTGGGGCTGTATGTCCAGTGCTGGAGTAGGAAACTTACATTTTATAGATGGAATAATGAATAAATTTGGTTATTTGGATATTTTGATGAAGAACATAAAGCAAAGTGCAGAGAAATTGGGTATCGCAAGCAACTTTGCATTCTATCAAGCAAAGACCGGAAGCAGACTACAGGCGTTGCAAAGCTTTGGTTAATCCATTACTGCCCGAAACTTGTGCAAACGCCTGCACAGAGCCCAGATTTTAATGTTATTGAAAATTTTTGGGAAGAAAAAGCCAGGCAGGTGTATCAAAAACTAATTTAACACGCTAAATTCACTTAAAAAGGCTTTAGGAGTATTGTGGAACTCTATAGAGCCCCAGGTATGCCTGAATTTGGTGCAGTCCATTCCAAATCACTTGGCGGCTGTTTTAAAAACAAAATGATACGAAACCGAACATTAATTACTTAATTAATTAATTTTTTCATAAAATTTTTGGAGGTGTCCGATTATTCGTTGAGCCTCAAAAATTGACTTTTTTCGTTTTTCGCTGTAAACTAACTGTTCTCTTTAGAAAATATGAGTTTTTTTTTGTGATTTAGATAGCCAATACTATAAAGTTATAATAAATGTGAAAGAACAACAATTTTAACGCATTTCGTTATACTTTTTGAGCATGTTTGTACTGAGGAAGCAAGTGTCCGATTATGCGATGCTGCCACTGTATATAGGTAGTCTCACTCCGCTCTCTCGTTGCCTTACGAAAAATGAGTGCAAAAGAGAGCGAAAGTGAGAGCGAAAGAGTAATGCATTTGTTTTGGTTATGTACAAGGCATGATACAATCAATACGGTAGTGTCAAGCCCTATCTACATTGACGCGAGGCCGCGAGGCGATGTTCGAAAGCGAGTGTCGCAACCAATTTCATTTCATTAGAGTCAATGTGTTTGTTTACAATGGCGTTAGATGTCGCGCGTCTCTCGCTTTCAATTTCGAAAATATGAAAAAACCTCGCGTTGGCGAAGCGTGAAAAGCAGCTGATCACGCTTTACCAACGCAGCTGATCAGCTGCTGTTAATGTGAAATACTTTTTGCATATTTTAAAGCATCCTTTATTATTTTTGCGGCCAAGAATATTGCAAAATAAATTATTATTTTTTTAATTGAACACATAGCACAAATGAAATATTTTGTGTTTGCTTTTTTGGTAAGTGTTGCCATGTTATGGTGTACAGGGCTGCCATGTTTTATTGAACAGGGTTGCAAATTTAAACAAAAATAAACAAAAGCACGCCCGAAGTCTCGCGTCAATGTAAATAGACATGCGATAATCTGCAGCGAGTGTCCACGCTATCGAATTCGAACGCAAGTCTCGCCTCGCGTCTCGCGCAAATGTAGATAGGGCTTCATGCGAGCTCAGCCCGTACTTGCCATATGATGTGCGAGTGCGAAGGAGAGGGCTAAGATGCTCTCTTAATTTTACTCTCTTGAGTCTGTTAAAGGGCTGTTTTGCAAGTGCGATAGAGTTCGGTATAGAAAGTGTTTTGTTGTATGTATGCGGCCGATACATTTTGGCTGCTTTGTTGTGATATTTAAATTAAATAAAACAAGTGCGGCATAGTTAATTTTGGCTATGCCAAGACTATGATACCCTTCACACATGGATTAATTTATTTTTTTCGCTCCTATTTGACTCTTGAGCGTCATTAACTTGTTCGTGTGCGACAACAACAAACAAAAATTTGAAAATTTTTTGCGTTATACCACTTTTGAATCAAATGAGCTATATGTAGGTACTTGAAAGTGCACGACAGCAACAACAATTGATAGTACGATATGGTCAATTGTATGGTGGCTATGTCAAAGAATGAGCCGAGCGGGATGAAATTTCATAGTGAACAAACCCGACATGATCTAAGCAATCTGTGAAAATTTTATCAAGATCGGTTCAGCAGTTTGGCCGGAAATCGTGTTGAAACAGACAGACGGACGGACGGACGGACGGACGGAAATCAATTCCTGAGCTCGTCCTGAACATTTTTGATATATAGTTTATGGGGTCTCCCATCATTCCTTTAAGGCGTTACAGATTCATGACAAACTCAATATACCCTGTTTCACATGTGTGAAGGGTATAAAAATAAGTAAAACGCTTTCGATTCATATAACATTAAAACATTTTAATAAATATGTATTCGTATTCAAATAAAAAACATATATTATTATTAATTTAACGTAATATTTTCAATAGTTTTTTATTTCTTATTATGTTTAGTTATTGTTTTTGTATTTTTTTTTTTTTTTACGGTTTTTGATGCGAAAATGTATGAACAGTCAACTGTAAACAAACAACCTAAATAACAAACAGAAAAAAAAAATCGTCCGCATCAACGTCTTACCTCAACATCATGTACCGCATTAGCGAATGGGAGAAACAAAGAGAGAGGAAAAGAGTTAGCGAGCACATTTGCAAGCTGCAGCACACCAACGAATTATATGCTGTAACTGTTTTTTATCCCTTTGTCTTCTTTGATATTTACCGGTTGAATTTTGATTTCTGTATTATGCGTTTTATGCTTGGCTAATTTTTGCCAGTTTTAGTGCAATTGTGATCACGCTGTGCTGTGTATTTTAAAATTTTGTGAATAAAAATCTAAAAACAATTAAATCTAAACAAAAAATTATAAAAACAATTAAAAAAAAGTGTATAAAAATTCTACCGTTCTACAAACAAAACAACAAAAAGCTTTTAAATAAACACATAAAAATTTTAACAACAACAAAGGAGTCAGCAACAAAACGGAACCACATACATACATAAAAACATATATATTAAACAAATCAATAAAAAACAAGTGGAAACGTTGCAGTCGGACGCAACCGACAGCGGCATACTCGATACCAGTATTAAACCGGTAAAAAGAGGCCTGATTGCAGAGGGGTACGGATGCGGCAGGGGTGTACGCTGCCTTAAAGATTTTCCTATGCAGATGGGGATGCCACAAGCTGTCTTCGTTGCAAATTTGGTGACTAGCTCAAAGTTTGAAACAGGTGTGGAATGGAGGGCTGGGGGCGGTATGGGTGGGCGTGGCATCCAAATTTTTGATGCAGATCTTTGTGAAATGTCAATTGCTATCTTCATACCAAATTTGTTGACTCTAGCTCAAAGTTTGTAAAAAGTGGGGAAAGGGGGGCTGGGGGTGGTATGGGTGGACGTGGCATCCAAATTTTTGATGCAGATCTTTGTGGAATGTCAATTGCTATTTTCATTCCAAATTTGGTGACTCTAGCTCAAAGTTTGTAAAAGTGGGGAAAGGGGGGGCTTAGGGCGGTATGGGTGGTAGTGGCATCCAAATTTTTGATGCAGATCTTTGTGGAATGTCAATTGCTAGCTTCATACCAAATTTGGTGACTCTAGCTCAAAGTTTGTAAAAGGTGGGGAGAGGGGGGCGTGGCTCCAAAACTTTGATGCAGATTTTTGGGGGTCGTTGCCAGCTATCTTCCTAAAAAATTTGGTGGTTCTAGCTCCACTACTCTCGAAGATACACGCATTCCCGTTTTTGACGAAGCGTTGGGGTGGATGGGGGTGGCTAGGGCAGTATCGATGGGCGTGGCATCCAAACTTTTGATGCAGTTTTTTTGGGGTCATCATCACCTATCTTGGCACCAAATTTGGTGGCTATAGCTCAAAAACTGTGGGAGATATAGCCATTTCTGATTTCAAAATGCGGGGGGGCTGGGGGCGGAATGGGTGGGCGTGGCTCCAAAACTTTGATGCAGTTTTTTGGGGGTCGTTACCAGCTATCTTCCCACCAAATTAGGAGGCTCTAGCTCCACAAGTCTGGAAGATACACGCATTCCCGTTTTTGACGAAGCGTTGGGGTGGATGGGGGCGGCTAGGGCAGTATTGGTGGGCGTGGCATCAATCTTTGATGCAGTTTTTGGGGGTCATCATCACCTATCTTGGCACCAAATTTGGTGGTATAGCTCAAAACTGTGGGAGATATAGGCTTTTCTGATTTCAAAATGCGGGGGGGGCTGGGGGCGGAATGGGGGGCGTGGCTCCAAAATTTTTGATGCAGTTTTTGGGGGTTGCTAGTAGCTATCTTCTTACCAAATTTGGTAGTTCTAGCTGTAAGGATGTGCGAAATATGTGGATTTATCGGTTTTGAGTTATCGAATTTATCGATTTGCCAGCCCCCCGTTATCGTAGAACCCCCATCTTGACATTTTAATTTACTATCCCATAGATAAAGAGAATTGGAAAGTTTCAAGTCTCTAGCTTGTAGGGTGTGGAAAAAACTTGCAACCATACGGACGGACAGACGGACAGACTGACAGACGGACAGACACCATGACGGACATTGCACAAAACCAATATACTCTTTACCTTCGGTATCGAGTATAATAAAAGCTGTGCTGTTGTTACTGTTGGAATCAATGTTCAGCAATTCTTTACGGCCCTTAAAAAGTGAAACAAGATGTCGGCAAACAAAAGTAGATTCGATAATTTTAATAGCGATTCGGAGAAAATTGCTCTAATAAAGGCTATGGAACGTCGGCCAGTCTTGTGGGACATTAAGAGTGGCAGTGCTGGTGGCTGTTTGCTGAGTGTTCAACTAATTGGGGATTCTTTTGAGTGGTTTTAGTTATGTTTAGCATAATCTTTGGTAATCTCAGCTCTGCCCATCAAATATGGGTTCACTAAAATGCTTTTTGGTTTTGCAGCCTGCCTTTTTTTTTAACAACCGCCAGCAGCAGAGCGTTAGTTGTACTCAAACACAACAGAAGCGCGCTTTGGTCATGAATCATTATTTTGAATTTAAGTATATAAAACACAGCTGCGTTTCCGATTTATTAAAAGAAAGTTATCAACCAACCGCGACAATATGTGCATTTTTTAACACTGCTCGTTAAGGTCCGTAAAACTCATGTATACGGTATGGGAGCTGTACGGGGCTCATGCGTACAGGCCTTTACTTAAACAGAAAACTTCATATTGTTCAAAAACAATTCGAAATTTAAGCGGTATTTTAGTAAATTTATATATTATTACTTATAATTCTTATACCCTGATACCGAAGGTAAGGAGTGTATCGGTTTTGTTCAATGTCCGTAATGGTGTCTGTCCGTCTGTATGAACGCAACTTTTTTCGACCCCCTTCAAGCTGGAGACTCAAAACTTTGCAAATATCTTTTTCCGTAGGCTGGACTGATAAAGTGACAAGATTGGGATTCTACGCCTGCACCAAAAATTTTGGTGCCACGCGCACCCATTACATCAGCAGGCGATGTCTCCAAGATGTGCATCAAACTAACTATGAACGCAGCGCCCACCTTTGGCAGCCTCGTTCTCTCCAATTGCAAGCAGACTTGAAGCCTCCCTATTTTATATTGGTATCAGAGTACATATACTGCAGTCGGCTGCAGCCGACTGCAACGTTTTCACTTGATTATTTTAAGCTCCACCTTAACCCAAATAAAAATGTGTGTGATTTTCCTTTTCTATTTTCAGGATCCATACGCACTTCATTGCTATCGGGCACCATGTTTAATGTCACCTGGCATTTGGCCTATCCGCATAAGGTAAGATGAGCTCTTGCCTTATACGTCAAATTCTTTTCGAGATTGAACAAAATTGGTTGTTTTTGGTTGAGGCTAACCACATGCATGATAATGAAATCATGTTATCATTTCGCAGCCAAGCATATAAAGCCAATCGTGGGCAGAGTTAATAATTATGTAATGATTGTAACACATTCACCTGAAATTTCGAGTATGTACACAGGGAGAAAAAGCATTGTGAATCGTATTATTAAAACTTCAATTTAAGAATTTTTGTCATCGATACCGAATATAAACAATTAAACAATTAATAAATAATTAAATCATGGTTTCTGTCCGTATGTATAAACGCATATATTTCCTACACACTTACAGTTAGAGCTACCACATATGGTAGGAAAAAAAGTTGCATCATTTTGGATCCACGCCCACCCATTCCGCCCCCAGCCTCACTGTAGTTTGAATTCAGAAATGCCTATATCTGCATCAAAAATTGGGATGCCACACCCTTCCATTCCGGCCCAGCCCCCCTGTCCCCACCATTTACAAACTTTGAGCTAGAGTCACCAAATTTGGTATGAAGATAACAATTGACATCCCACAAAGATCTGCATAATAAATTTGGATGCCATGCCCACCCATATCCAAATTTGGTATGAAGATAGCAACTGACATTCCCCAAAGATCTGCATCAAAAATTTGGATGCCAAGCCCACCCATAAAGCCCCTAGCTCCTCTTTCACCACTTTTTACAAATTTTGAGCTAGAGTAACCAAATTTGGAAGGAACATAGCTGGTGGCATCCCCATCAGATTCAGTTTTTTATACTCGTTACCGAAGGTAATGAGTATATTGGCTTTGTGCAATGTCCGTCATGGTGTCTGTCCGTCTATACGAACGCAACTTTTTTCCACATCCTTCAAACTAGAGACTTGAAACTTTCCAATTCTCTTTATCTATGACATAGTAAATTAAAGTGTCAAGATTGGGGTTCTACGATAACTGGGGGGATGGCAAATCGATAAATTCGATAACTCAAAACCGATGAATCCACATATTTCGAACGTACTTATAGCTAGAACTACCAAATTTGATCAGAAGATAGCTACTTGCCACCAAAAAAAAACTGAATCAAAAATTTTGGAGCCACGCCCACCCATTCCACCCCCAGCCCCCCCCCGCATTATGAAGTCAAAAAAACCTATATCTCCCACAGTTTTTGAGCCATAGCCACCAAATTTGGTGCCAATATAGGTGTTGATGACCTCCCAAAAACTGTGAAAAAGCTGTGGATGCCACGCCCACCAATACTCCTATAGTCGCCCCCATCCGCCACAACGCTTCGTCAAAAACGAGAATGCGTGTATCTTCCAGAGCTGCAGAGCTTGAGCCACCAAATTTGGTTGGAAGATAGCTGGTAAAGACCCCCCAAAAAACTGCATCAACTGGAGCTACACACGCCCATTCCGCCCCCAAACACCCGCATTTTGAAATCAGAAAAGCCTATATCTCCCACAGTTTTTGAGCTAGAGCCACAAAATTTGGTGCCAAGATAAGTGATTATGACCCCCAAAAACTGCATCAAAAGTTTAGATACCACGCCCTCTAATACCGCCCTAGCTGCCCCAACGCATCGTCAAAATCGGGAAAGCGTGTATATTCCAGAGTAGTGGAGCTAGAGCCACCAAATTTGGTAGGAAGATAGCTGGCAACGACCCCCAACAATCTGCATCAAAGTTTTTAACCCATGCCCACCTATTCCCCCCCTTTTCCACACCTTTTACAATCTTTAAGCTAGAGTTACCAAATTTGGTATGAAGATAGCAATTGACATTCCACAAAGATCTGCATAAAAAATTTGGATGCCAAGCCCACCCATAAAGCCCCTAGCTCCTCTTTCACCACTTTTTACAAACTTTGAGCTAGAGTCACCAAATTTGGAAGGAAGATAGTTGGTGGCATCCCCATCAGATTCAGTTTTTTATACTCGTTACCGAAGGTACCTTCGGTAACGAGTATATTGGCTTTGTGCAATGTCCGTCATGGTGTCTGTCCGTCTGTATGAACGCAACTTTTTTCCACACCGTTCAAGCTAGAGACTTGAAACTTTCCAATTTTCATTATCTATGGCATAGTAAATTAAAGTGTCAAGATTGAGGTTCTACGATAACTGGGGGGCCAGTAAATCGATAAATTCGATAATTCAAAACCGATAAATCCACATATTTCGCACATCCTTACAGCTCGAACTACTAAATTTGATAAGAAAATAGCAACTAGCCACCCCCAAAAAACTGCATAAAAAATTTTGGGGCCACGCCCACCCATTCCACCACCAGCCCCCCCCAACGCATTTTGAAGTCAAAAAAGCCTATATCTCCCACAGTTTTTGAGCCATAGCCACAAAACTTGGTGCCAAGATAGGTGTTGATGACCTCCTAAAAACAGTGAAAAAGCTTTGGATGCCACTCCCACCAATACTGCAATAGTCGCCCCCATCTGCCCCAACGCTTCGTCAAAAACGAGAATGCGTGTATCTTCCAGAGCTGCAGAGCTAGAGCCACCAAATTTGGTAGGAAGATAGCTGGCAACGACCCCCAACAATCTGCATCAAAGTTTTTGAGCCATGCCCACCTATTCCGCCCCCTTTTCCCCACCTTTTACAAACTTTAAGCTAGATTCACCAAATTTGGTATGAAGATAGCAATTGACATTCCACAAAGATCTGCAGCAAAAATTTGGATGCCACGCGCGCCCATATCGCACTCAGCCCCCCTTTCCCCACCATTTACAAACTTTGAGCTAGAGTCACCAAATTTGGTATCAAGATAGCAACTGACATTCACCAAAACTCTGCATCAAAAATTTGGATGCCAAGCCCACCCATACCACCCCTAGCTCCTCTTTCCCCGCTTTTTACAAACTTCAAGCTAGAGTCACCATTTTGGTATGAAGATAGCAATTGACATCCCACATAGATCTGCAGAGCACTCCTTCTTTTTGAACTAGAGTCAACAAATTAGGTAGAAAGATAGTTTGTGACATCCCACAAAGATTTGTATCAAAACTCTGGAGGCCTCGTCCATGCCTGCCTCCCGCCTTTCATAATCGAAAATCCTCATATCTTCTAAAGTTTTTTAGCTAGAGTCACTAAATTTGGTGGCAATATAGCTTGTAGCATCCTCCAAAGATCTGCATTATTTATCTTTGAACGCAGCGTACACCTCTGCCGCATCCTTACACCTTTTGAAATCAGGCCTTTTTGTACTCGTTTTTATACAGGTATCGAGAATATCATAATGGAAAGAGTATATTGGGTTTATGCAATGTCCGTCATGGTGTCCTTCCGTCTGTATGTATGCAACTTTTTTTCACACCCTTCAAGCTAGAGACTTGAAACTTTCCAATTATCTTTATCTATGGCAAAACTCAAAACCGATAAATCGACATATTTCGAACGTACTTATAGCTTGAGCTACCAAATTTGATAAGAAGATAGCTTCTAGCCACCCCCAAAAAACTGCATCAAAAATTTTGGAGCCACGCCCACCCATTCCGCCCACCGCCTCCCCTTATTGTGAAGTCAAAAAAACCCATATCTCCCACAGTTTTTGAGCTATAGCCACCAAATTTGGATGCCACGCCCACATATACAGCCCTAGCCGCCCCACCTGCCCCAACGCTTCGTCAAAAACGGGAATGCGTGTTTCTTCCAGAGCTGTAGAGCTAGAGCCACCACTTATGGTAGGCTCTAGCTCCACTACTCTGGAATATACACGCATTCCCGTTTTTGACGATGCGTTGGGGCAGCTAGGGCGGTATTGGAGGGTGTTGTAACAAACATTTGATGCAGTTTTTTTGGGGTCATCATCACTTATCTTGGCACCAAATTTTGTGGCGCTAGCTCAAAAGCTGTGGGAGATATAGGCGTTTCTGATTTCAAAATGCGGAGGTGATAAGGGCGGAATGGGTGGGTGTGGCTCCAGTTGATGCAGTTCTTTATCCCTTTCCCCACCTTTTACAAACTTTGAGCTAGAGTCACCAAATTTGGTATGAAGATAGCAATTGATATTCCACAAAGATCTAATAATAATCTAACAATTGCAATTTGAAATATTTGTGCATCGTTTTTTTTCGCTGAATATTACGAACTGTGCATGCAACGCTTTTTTCGCTTCCCGCCACGAACGATAAAAATTAGATTGCGCAGAAACTTGCATATGTTCTGCGTTGATGACGTCTTAGCTGATGCATGTGTTGAATATTTGCATTATTTACCTGTTAAATTATTAGATTTTAGCTTTTAATACAATATAATAATAATAATATAATAAGAGAAGCAGTTTTTAACTTAATAATCATTTTTAATTAAAAAAATTTGTATATAAAATTACATCACATGTGAACACCTGTTTATGCGCAATGTCTGTATTTCTTGTATCATGGCTTCCCGCAATTTTTCAGTCATATGTGCTCTAATGTAAACAATGGCAAAAGTGGAGCTGCTTATTGAATTAGTGAAAAAACATAAAATTTTGTACGATTTGGCGCACGAAGATTATAAAAACATCAGAAAAAAAGATAAGATATAGGACGAAATTGGATTGGAGTTGGAAGAAAGTGGTAATTACACTACTCGGCACAAATATTTTGACGAAGAAAAAATTGCGCATTATGTAGTTTAACTTTTAAATTCTTTTATGGAAAATTGTTATTTTTTTTCCCATGTTGTGTATGGTTAATACATCTTAAAAATAGGAAAACAAATTTTTTCAAACAAACTTAACAAAATTATAATTTATTTTATATTTTAGAGGATGGCATAAGTATTTTGACAAGCCCTGTCATACTTAAAAAATATATCTTAGGCTTAACAAAATTAATTCAACCAGCTTATATTTAGTAAAATGTATAACCTCCTTTAGCTTCAATGACTTTTTGGAGGCGTCGCGGTACAGAATCCACTAAATTTTGAAGGGTTTCTGGAGGTATCTCTTCCCATATGGAAGAGAGCTCAGAAATCGTTTCTTCTCTGGTTTTGTTTAACGCTACTGTTCTTTTGCGCTTCAAAAGAGACCAGTCGTTTTCTACAATATTTAGATCTGGACTTTGGGGGGGCCAGTTTAGCGTTGGAACATCCAGATCCTTCAAAAAGTTGGTTATCATGTAAAAGACTGCCCGATGAGCCGATCTCCGGAAGGAAAGGCATTTTCATTAAGGGTGGTCAGGTATTGGCCTTGGTTCATCGAACCAGTGATGGGAATGAAATCCCCCAGCCCATTATATGCCACACATCCCCAGAACATCACAGAGCCTCCACCATGGCTCTCTTTTTGACAAACAGGCCGTCTCTTTCATCTTTGCTCGATGGGCAGCTTTACAAATACTTTTTTTTGATGAATTATACTCAAGGGAGCTCTCATCGGTCCACAAAACGCTTCTCCAGAACTCCTTTGGTTTGTGTATATGCTCCTTTGCGATGGTTAACCTTTTTAGCTTGTTAACCTTTGAAATGAAAGGCACGTCCTTGGCTACAAATGTGCCGAACTCTCCTTCTTTTAAGCGCCGTCTGACTGTCCTCTCGCTGATTGACGTTTTGGCTGTCAAATTGTGTAAATCGGCTGCTTTTTGAAGCTTCAGCTATACGTTTTTTATACTCGATACCGAAGGTAAAGAGTATATTGGTTTTGTGCAATGTCCGTCATGGTGTCTGTCCGTCTGTCCGTTTTTTCCACACCCTTCAAGCTAGAGACTTGAAACTTTCCAATTCTCTTTATCTATGGAATAGTAAATTAAAGTGTCAAGATGGGGGTTCTACGATAACTGGGGGGCTGGCAAATCGATAAATTCGATAACTCAAACCGATAAATCCACATATTTCGCACATCCTTACAGCTAGAACTACCAAATTTGGTAAGAAGATAGCTATTAGCAACCCCCAAAAAACTGAATCAAAAATTTTGGAGCCACGCCCCCCATTCCGCCCCCAGCCCCCCCCCGCATTTTAAAGTCAAAAAAGCCTATATCTTCCACAGATTTTGAGCTATAGTCACAAAATTTGGTGCCAAGATAGGTGATAATGACCCCCCAAAAACTGCATCAAAAGTTTGGATGCCACGCCCACCGATTCTGCCCTAGCCGCCCCCATCAACCCCAACGCTTCGTCAAAAACGGTAATGCGTGTATGTTCCAAAGTTGTGGAGCTTGAGCCTCCAAATTTGGTAGGAAGATAGCTGGTAACGACCCGCAAAAAACTGCATCAACGTTTTGGAGCCAACCCCACCCATTCCACCCCAAGCCCCCCCGCATTTTAAAATCAGAAATAGCTATATCTCCCACAGTTTTTGAGCTAGAGCCACCAAATTTGGTGCCAAGATAGGTGATGATGACACCCCAAAAACTGCACCAAAAGTTTGGATGCCAGGCCCACCGATACTGCCCTAGCCGCCCCCATCCACCCCAACGCTTCGTCAAAAACGGGAATGCGTGTATCTTCCAGAGTTGTGGAGCTAGAGCCACCAAATTTGGAAGGAAGATAGCTGGCAACGACCCCCAACAATCTGCATCAAAGTTTTGGAGCCACGCCCACCCATTTCACCCCCCTCTCCCCACCTTTTACAAACCTTTGGCTAGAGTCACCAAATTTGGTATGAATATAGCGATTGACATTCCACAAAGATCTTCAGCAAAAATTTGGATGCCACGCCCACCCATACCGCCCCCAGCCCCCCTATCCCCATTTGTTACAATTTTCGAGCTAGAGTCACCAAATTTGGTATGAATATAGCAATTGACATTCCACAAAGATCTGCATCAAAATTTGGATGCCACGCCCAACCATACCGCCCCAGCCCCCCTTTCCCCATTTTTTTCAAAGCTCGAGCTAGAGTCACCAAATTTGGTATGAAGATAGCAATTGACATTCCACAAAGATCTGCATCAAAAATTTGGATCCCACAACTACCCATACCGCCCCCAGCCCCCTCCCCCCCTTTTCCCGACCTTTTACAAACTTTGAGCTGGAGTCACCAAATTTGTAAGGAAGATAGCTTGTGGCATCCCCATCTGCATCGGAGAATCTTTAAGGCAGCGTACATCCCTGCCGCATCCGTACCCCTTTGCAATAAGGCCTCTTTTTACCGGTTTTAATACTGGTATCGAGTATACCGCAGACGGTTGCGTCCGACTGCAACGTTTCCACTTGTTTTAAATTCCCGTAGCAGGGCTCGGTCATCCTCCAGGGTAGTCTTCCGTTTCGGGCCTGATCTCTTTAAGTTTTTCAACGAGTTGTATTTTTTTGCCTTATTTATTTGGTAGTGCACCGTTTGTCGAGACACGTGGTGCTCTTTGGCAATGTCCACTATTTTTTTTCCAACGTGAAACTTAGCTACCATGGCCGATCTGACCTCCAAACTTAACTCAGCCGTTTAACCCATGGTATATAATAAGTTTTAATAAGTTTTTATTTTTTCACGAGCTTATATATTTATTAAATTTAAATTCAAAAGACTTTTGGTTGAAACGAGCTCAAAAGTGAAATCACATGTCCAAAATGAGTTCGTCAAAATAGTTATGCCGCGCTTAAATTCGATGTTTGCATGTATTCTTATCAGCAGAAAGAGAACGCAAAAGGTAAACAACGAAAAATTTGACATGCAGAGAGCTATTATTAGAATCTTTGTTCTATTCATCATTTTCGCACCGTTACTTAACGGTAGTCTGCACTGCCAGCATCGAAAGTTAAAAACAATTTTGTCAAAATATTTGTGCCGCGTAGTGTACATTGCTTCATCAAATCAAGATCAGTTTTTATACAATGACACAGTTCTGTTATGTTCATATATTTTATTGTTTTTGGATTTATTTTTGTGTTTACATATTTATATCGTTCACTCACAAATTGTTGTCTTATGTCGAAAGCCAGTTGAGTTGAGCGTCTTGAATTAATATAATTGCCGGAAAATGTGTTCATGTTTCCTTCTTGGGATTGTAACTCATCATAAAAAATTCTGGTCGCTATTCATTGTAATACAAAAGTTGTGTAATATGCACGCAGCTCTAACAAGAGTTATTGTCTTTTCCACTTTTGTTTCAATTGGCCTGTAAAATATGCGCCATTTTTGTGCAAGAATTCCAAAAGCATTCTCGACTATTCTTCTTGCCCAGCACAATCTGTAATAAAATATCTCTTTTTTATACTCGATACCGAAGGTAAAGAGTATATTGAGTTTGTGCAATGTCCGTCATGGTGTCCGTCCGTCTGTCCGTCTGTATGTTCGCAACTTTTTTCCACACCCTTCAAGCTAGAGACTTGAAACTTTCCAATTCTCTTTATCTATGGAATAGTAAATTAAAGTGTCAAGATGGGGGTTCTACGATAACTGAGGGGCTGGCAAATCGATAAATTCGATAACTCAAAACCGATAAATCCCCATATTTCGCACATCCTTACAGCTAGAACTACCAAATTTGGTAAGAAGATAGCTACTAGCAACCCCCAAAAAACTGCATCAAAAATTTTGGAGCCACGCCCCCCATTCCGCCCCCCAGCCCCCCCCCCCGCATTTTGAAATCAGAAAAGCCTATATCTCCCACAGTTTTTGAGCTATAGCCACCAAATTTGGTGCCAAGATAGGTGATGATAACCCCCCAAAAACTGCATCAAAAGATTGGATGCCACGCCCACCAATACTGCCCTAGCCGCCCCCATCCACCCCAACGCTTCGTCAAAAACGGGAATGCGTGTATCTTCTAGAGTTGTGATGCTAGAGCCACCAAATTTGGAAGGAAGATAACTGGGAACGACCCCCAAAAATCTGCATCAAAGTTTTGGAGCCACGCCCACCCATTCCGCCCCCAGCCCCCCCGCATTTTGAAATCAGAAATGGCTATATCTCCCACAGTTTTTGAGCTATTGCCACCAAATTTGGTGCCAAGATAGGTGATGATGACCTCCCAGAAACTGCATCAAAAGTTTGGATGCCACGCCCACCGATACTGCCCTAGCCGCCCCCATCCACCCCAACGCTTCGTCAAAAACGGGAATGCGTTTATCTTCGAGAGTAGTGGAGCTAGAACCACCAAATTTGGTAGGAAGATAGCTGGCAACGACCCCCAAAAATCTGCATCAAAGTTTTGGAGCCACGCCCCCCTCTCCCCACCTTTTACAAACTTTGAGCTAGAGTCAACAAATTTGGTATGAAAATAGCAATTGACGTTCCACAAAGATCTGCATCAAAAATTTGGATGCCACAACTACCCATACCGCCCCCAGCCCCCCTTTCCCCACTTTTACAAACTTTGAGCTAGAGTCACCAAATTTGGTATGAAAATAGCAATTGACGTCCCACAAAGATCTGCATCAAAAATTTGGATGCCATGCCCACCCATACCACCCCCAGCTCCCCTTCCCCACTATTTACAAACTTTGAGCTAGGGTCATCAAATTTGGTATGAAGATAGCAATTGACTTTTCACAAAGATCTGCATCAAAAATTTTGATGCCACAACTACCCATACCGCCCCCAGCCCCTTCCCCCCCCTTTCCCCACCTTTTACAAACTTTGAGCTAGAGTCACCAAATTTGGAAGGAAAATAGTTGGTGGCATCCCCATCTGCATAGGAAAATCTTTAAGGCAGCGTACACCCCTGCCGCATCCGTACCCCTCTGCAATCAGGCCTCTTTTTACCGGTTTAATACTGGTATCGAGTATGCCGCAGTCGGTTGCGTCCGACTGCAACGTTTCCACTTGTTTGTGTCTTTCTTTGATTGCCGATACGGAAAAGGTCGAATTAAAAATGGCTTTAGCGCAAATGCCTCATCACCAATAAGCACATGTGGAGAAGCCGCATTTTTACCTGGCAAATTGCATGGTTTTGGAACATTCATATTGTTCATTTCGAATTTCACTCCCATGTTGGAATTCTCAAAAATTCCACCATCACTGTTTTTGCCATATCCGCCGATATCCTTACAAAGAAATTTATAATCGGGTCCTACAATGGCCATTAGTACTAAAGAAAATTTATTCAAATAGCTCCAGTAAGTCGATCCGGTTTTCCTAGGACGTTTGGTAGTAATGTGTTTTCCATCAATGCATCCAATGCAGTTTGGAAACAGCCACTTACTTAAAAAGTTTTCTGCTGATTGCTTCCACATAGCCTCAGTAGGCTCAGGCATGTAAATTGTTTCTAGATTTTTGACAATTGCTTCGCCAACTTCCTTAAAAATGCTACCAACTGTTGAAAATCCAACACGAAAGCTGTGTCCAATTGTATAAAAACTGTCTCCAGTTGCAAGGAATCTGTAAAATGTAAGTTAATTATTTTTGTATTTTTAGGTGACGAATTAAAAAAAAAAAAAATGGAAAAATTTAAGAGACACTTTTTCAAAATATGTGAGGTCAACAAAATGTACTACAGGGCAAGCAGCGGTTCATAAAACATGGATTTGGTCCAAACAAATGGAAAGTTTTCGTCCATTTATTTCTTTTGCCAAAACGTCTTCGAATGTCTGTGGCATTGAACCATCTGAACCATCTTCATTCACGGAAACTTTTCAATGCACAGAACCACCAGAATCGCAAATTGATGACGAAAACAATGATGAATTGAATCAATCTACCACATCTATTCCTGCCGTAGATGCTGAAAGACCTCCATTGAAGCGCTTGAAAAGATCTACCCCACAACCAACGTCGTCCGTGAAGGATGTAACTGATTACTTGCAAACAAAAAAAATGCGCAAGACGATGTTGACATTTTATTTATGGCGCATGCCCAAACAATCCAAAAATTCAGTCCGAGGAGACAGGCTCAAGTAAAATTTAAAATTGCATAACTTATTATGGAGGAAGAACTTGCGAGTCTTGAGGAAAACTCACCCGATTACACCACCAACATCCCTTCATTTTAAATTTTATTTTAATTTTAATTAATTTTGATTTTATGTCAGCTTATTTTAGTCGACAATAAATAAATAAAATAAATAACAACTCAACTTCAAACAGTTTGTAAGGTAGAGATTTTGGCCGGGGTATATATCTCAGTTCGGCCAAAATTCCGCGTCACAAGAAAATTTATTAAAATATCAAATTTATGAAATGTAGGCACGTGTAATTTGCGGCGTCCGACACCCGCGTTGGTCGAAAGCAACTGAGTGATCGGGGGAGTGCACTGGGCAGCCCACAGTACGAGTACCACTGACCGCTGAGACTGTTTCGACTGTGGTTAGGGTATCACGCGCGTGCACATAGGCATAAGCATTCGCAAAACTCAGCGGCTTGTATGTATGCGCGTGGGCACACAAGCCTGGCAGCTGCAAGTAAACCTCGACAATCGAAAGGCTGTTGAGAGGGGGGGGTTTAATTAAATATTAAACGTTTATTGTTTCCGGATCTACTTCCTACGTTCCGTGTTATTTTCCTCAGACTTACATACGACTCTTATTTTCACTCCAGTTACAATATATCATTAATTATACCCTTCACATGTGAATCAGGGTATATTGACTTTGTCATGAATCTGTAACACCTTAAAGGAATGATGGGAGACCCCATAAACTATATATCAAAATGATCAGGACGAGCTCAGGAATTGATTTCCGTCTGTCCGTCCGTCTGTCCGTCTGTCAGTCTGTCCGTCTGTCTGTTTCAACACGATTTCCGGCCAAACTGCTGAACCGATCTTGATGAAACTTTCACAGATTGCTTAGATCATGTCGGGTTTGTTCACTATGAAATTTCATCCCGATCGGAGCATTCTACGATATAGCCACCATATAAATTTACCATATCAACACGATTTCCGGCCAAACTGCTGAACCGATCTTGATGAAACTTTCACAGATTGCTTAGATCATGTCGGGTTTGTTCACTATGAAATTTCATCCCGATCGGAGCATTCTACGACATAGCCACCATACAAATTTACCATATCAACACGATTTGCGGCCAAAGTGCTGAACCGGTCTTGATGAAACTTTCACAGATTGCTTAGATCATGTCGGGTTTGTTCACTATGAAATTTCATTTCGATCGGAGCATTCTACGACATAGCCACCATACAAATTTACCATATCGTACTATCAATTGTTGTCTCTGTCGTGCACTTTCAAGTACCTACATGTCAAATTGTTGTTGTTGCACACGAACAAGTAAATGACGCTCAAGAGTAAAAATATTAGCGAAAAATTACCAACAACTGCACAGAAACATGAGAGGGGGGTGCATTGATTTGGCTGTGTGAAGGGTATCATAGTCTTGGCATAGCCAAAATTAACTATGAGCCACTATGTTTATACCCTTCACATGTGAATCAGGGTATATTGACTTTGTCATGAATCTGTAACACCTTAAAGGAATGATGGGAGACCCCATAAACTATATATCAAAATGATCAGGACGAGCTCAGGAATTGATTTCCGTCTGTCCGTCCGTCTGTCCGTCTGTCCGTCTGTCAGTCTGTCCGTCTGTCTGTTTCAACACGATTTCCGGCCAAACTGCTGAACCGATCTTGATGAAACTTTCACAGATTGCTTAGATCATGTCGGGTTTGTTCACTATGAAATTTCATCCCGATCGGAGCATTCTACGACATAGCCACCATACAAATTTACCATATCAACACGATTTCCGGCCAAACTGCTGAACCGATCTTGATGAAACTTTCACAGATTGCTTAGATCATGTCGGGTATGTTCACTATGAAATTTCATTTCGATCGGAGCATTCTACGACATAGCCACCATTCAAATTTACCATATCGTACTATCAATTGTTGTCTCTGTCGTGCACTTTCAAGTACCTACATGTCAAATTGTTGTTGTTGCACACGAACAAGTAAATGACGCTCAAGAGTAAAAATATTAGCGAAAAATTACCAACAACTGCACAGAAACATAAGAGGAGGGTGATTTGATTTGGCTGTGTGAAGGGTATCATAGTCTTGGCATAGCCAAAATTAACTATGCGCCACTATGTTTTTTCTTGACTTTGCACTCTAACTCTCCCGATGCGCGTGGGTTCGATAGAACTCCTCTCGACGAACTAACTCGCGCCGTTCTCTTGCTCGGCACTCATCGCGCCGTGGCTCTCCCGACCGCTGGGTCTTCGGGTCGCGGCTCTCTCGTGCGTCTCTTCCGTCACTATGTCCCTCTCTTCTAACTGCTACATTTGACTAGTACGTGTTGGCTTCTTGCCGTTCTTATTCCTATTCTTATTGTCGAACTGAATGTTGGCTTCTTGCCGTTCTTATTTATATTCTTATTATATATAATTATGAGTTCACGACCAAGTGGGAATTAAAAAAATAAAAAGACATTTGTCTTTAGTTTATTTCTTTAGTGTGTTGAACTAATTTTAAAAGATACAAAACACTTCCTCACTTAAGTCTATCTACTTTCTGATCTTACTCCGAACTAAACTTCAATTGTTCTTGCTGCGCAGAGCAAACCTCCGTTGAGAGCTTTTCTTATTGTCAAAGCTTTTATCAAAAAGTGCCAATTCGGCGATCTCACGCTTGTGGCTTGATTTTGGAGATATGTTTATGTCTCAGGCTTGTGGCGTGATCTTAGAAATATGTTTATATTTTATGTTTATGTCTAATATGCTTCCTGTGTTGGGGTTTTAGGGTGTAATATGATATCTTATTGTTGGGCTGTGTGCTATGTGCTGGGGTGCGTTCTCTGTGTAACATATTTGAGATATGAATATGTGTGCATATTGGATATCTTACTCGCCCACACTTAAAAAATTTGCTTTACGTTAGACTGCTTCTATCTTGGGATACAGTGCGGGTTGATCTTGTTCATCTATTGGTAATTCTATTTTATCGTTGTTTATTTCTTGTTCTTTAGGTTTTCTATACTTAACAATAAGTGTTTTGGGTAAACTTTTGAACTTATAAATTAAGTACAATAATATGCTTAATATGGTAATGGTTAATGATGTCAATGTTATTATTTGAAATGTATTATAATATTTTGTATGTTCCAAAATTAATTTCTTAGTTTGAATATATGACAATGGTTCGAGTTTTGTTACGTTATTACTGACATAAATGTTTTGTGTAAAATCTAGTCTTGAATTTGATAATGATATTTCGTTGATTTGTACTTCACAATTATAGATTTTTATAATATTGTTTCCTTTTATTTTAATTTCATTGTTCATACAACTTTGATTTACAATGGTTTCTGGCAAATTCCATGTTAAGATTATGTTTGGTTCTATATAATTTGTTTCAAAGTTTTTAATTGTTTTGGTGTATTTACATTCTGTTTTGCTTTGTTTTACAATGCCTACTATGCAATTATTCATTATTTGTTTCTTAGTAAGTGTGCCATATACTTTATTATTATTTATAAAATATTTTTCTTGAATATTTTCTGTTACAATATTATCGTTCTCAACTGGGTAGGGTATTATTTCGAAAATAGGTGTTTTGCTAATTTCTTGTGGAATATGTGATATTATATAAATTTCTTTTGTATCAGTTTTTAACCAAGTTGATGTTTTAATATTAAGAATTTTCTCTGGTGTAACATGCAATAAGTAATCGTGCTTTAGTAATTTAGGGTTGAATATGCCTAATCTAGTTAGTTGCATTCCCATCTCTATGTCTTCTAAGTATTCGGTGAAATGTTCTAAATTTAAAATTAATAAATCAAGTTTCTTGTTCTTTTCTTCTTTTGTTTTAAATGTGTTCATGGTCTCAATTGCTTTGTACATTGTTTCGATTATTTGGTTTAGTTCGTTAACTTGAACGCTGTTCTCGGCTAAGTTACTTATCTTCTGTTCTAGTTCGTCTCTGTCCTCTGTATCTAATGTTCCGAATAAGTACTTATATGTTTCCTACTAAATTTATTAGTCCTCTCTTTTGTCTTTTGATGATTGTTATCCCGTTCATTTCCCTGTTTAGTTTTTCAATAAGGTAATTTATTTTAGTTGAATTTTCGTAATCCTTGGCTTGTATTAATAGGTTATTGTAGACCATTTCTATTTTTGTTAAATTTACAGTTAGATAACGGTATTAAAAATTTGTTGGAATGTCCAGTGTTCCTGTTTTAAATATTAGGTAGCCGTTGTTTGCTTTTATGGGGTTTATTTCGATACTTTGTCCGTTAATTGTCACCGTTAGCAGTGTTACTATTATTAGAATTCCCTTCATTAGTTGGTTCTCTGTAATTAATGTATTTACTTATATTAGTTTTCTTTTTCTTCTTGAACTTTGATTTGTAATGGGTGACTTTTCTACCTCTATTGGTTTCTTCAAAGTGTTTTTCGTCTAGTTGTCTTACCTGACCTGTCTTTTTGAATGGATTGGTTATTTTCGATTTGACTAATGGTGAAGATCTATACTTTGTATCTATTTCAAATTCTTCTCTTGATTCATTTAGTTTTTCAATTTGTTTCTTTTTCTTATCTTGTGTGTCATACTTTGGTGTCCCTGCGTACATAAATATATCTGCGGGTGTTCTGTTTAATGTGTTGTGTTTAGTTTTGTGATTATAAGTGTACTAGCGGGTCCCCCCCTGCTCGCTTCGCTCGCCAACCCCCCTCGCGCTGCGCGCTCGATTTTCGAATGCAAGCAATTATAACGTTTGAAAATAACCGTGTGTTGAAGCCCCTGTGTATTCACTTGCACATCTTATGAAATCCTACATTTCCGTTTATACGACATAGTAAGTGCCCCGCTTACTTCGCTGCGCAGATAGTTTATATTATTTAAGCAATAAAAGATAGATGTAAAATAAATAAATTAGAAAATATTTAACAACAAATTAAAGCAAAGTATTTAATATTCTCTTTTCCACGCCACCATTGAGGTAGAGAATCAGGTGCGTAATTTTTTATTGTGGTTTCCCCAGTAGGCCTTATCCACTTGTTGAATTTAATTTGCAATTATTAACAACTGTTAAGAGCTTCTTGATAAACGACATTGGTTGTTTTTCCGTCAGGTGCTAATACAACTAAACTTGTTGGTGAACTGACTCTTGAGCAGGCTACATAAAATTGGCCATGAGAGAAGCAATCGTGTCTTAAATCTAGTCCGGCTAATTTGAGAGTTTGTCCCTGTGATTTATTGATTGTTAGGGCAAAGCAAACTTTTAAAGGAAATTGCAATCTTTTAAATTGAAATGGCAATTCAGAGTCAGAAGGTATTAATGGAATTCTCGCTATAAAAACCGTTTCCCCTATACCACTGCCAGTAAAGACCATTGCTTCGACAACATTCTTATGAAGGGCTTTAACTTGCAATCTTGTACCATTGCACAGTTTTGGCGGCTTCAAGTTGCGAATCAACATTACAGGTGAACCAATCTTTAAAGTTAATTTATGTTGAGGCAGGCCAGCCGGATTTAATGAATTAAGAAACTCGACGGGGTAATGAACTGCATCTTCGACTTCAGTCACAGAATCAATAGAGTTATATGTCATTTCTTCACTTTGAAATGGTTTTAATAAAAACTCGTTTATTTCCAATGCATTGTCATTTCTCGCAGTCAAAATAGCACGTTCTGAAAACCATTCGAGTGATTTTTCAGAGATATTAGTAATATCCGGAAATATTTTGAGAGTTAGTTCTTCAATACTTTTCACAACATGACACAAAGTTGATGGTAAAGTTATTTTGCCATCATGGGTTGGAAATAATCCATTTCCTATTTTAAGAAGTATTTCTGCAAATTCACCAGCTATGCTATCACCTTTTAAGTGCACTCGCATATTTTTTGTTAATGCAATTTTCTGTATTTTGGGCCACAAAATTGAAGACTTTAAGCTCGCATTTATTTCATCTGCTCTTGTTCCTCTGGGGATCACTGGAAGACTTTGTCGAAAATCACCAGCTAAGAGAACAGTTATGCCACCCATTAGGTATTCACTATCTCGAATGTCTTTCAAAGATCGATCTACAGCTTCAAAAGCACCTTTATGGGCCATAGTTCACTCATCCCAAACAATAAGCTTGCAATCTTTGAGAACAGCAGCCATATTAGATTGCTTTGAAATTGAGCAATGTGGTGTTTCTAAATGAAACAAATTAAATGGAATCTTTAGTGTAGAATGCGCTGTGCGACCACCATTTAGTAAAGTGGCTGCGATACCGGAAGAAGCAACGGCCAATGCAATGTTTTTACTTTGCCGTACCTTTGCCAATAATAAATTTAAAAGAAACGTTTTACCTGTTCCACCCGGTGCATCTAAAAAAATAGATTTCTCCTTTTTCTGCTTCAACGCTATGCAGTCACTTTTCGTATACTTGTTTTTGCTCAGCAGTAAGGAGTAGCTCATTATTAACAACAAAATTATCGCAATTTTCATAATTTGTTTCTCTATGATATTCATTATTTTGAACAATTTCCTCGGATCTGATTGGTAGTGGAAGTCCATAGTTAGTCAATTTTGACCACCAATAGACAGTACTATATCTTCAATGTACAAAAGACATTTATGAAATACATTATTCACAATACTTTCATCAATATTTCTGTCTTGTGAAATATTAAAGACTCTTAAAATATCTTCTGAGAAACTCTCTATATAAATATTCCAAAGTTTAAGAGCATCCGAAATGTGACAAAATACTAACATTATTGCAAAAAGTTCCCTCAGTTTTGTAGGATTTTGACATATGACAGCTTCGGCTATAGTTGAATCCCAGTGCTTATCATCTTCTAGTAATCCTAGAGCTTTACACGCCAATTGAAATGATGCGTATGCTATACCATTAACGGTTTTTAAATTTGAAAATGAAGTTGGCCCTCTAACAAAATGTAGTAAAAGTCTTAAATAAAAACATTCTGTATTATTGGGATGAATAGTGTAAACTCTTCCCAAAGCTGAATCTCTTTTAACTCCAGGAAAATTTGGCACATCATGCCCTCGTTTTCTTCTTTGAAATTCTTTATTGTTCCATGTAAAATACGATGGAACTTCACAATATAGAAGCGTTCTTGCAAACTCATCACGTGTGCAGAGCTCAAAGAAGGCTAGCAAAGTGGTTTTGGGTGTAGTGCTTAATCTGTCAAGTAATTGTTGCGGATTATTGGGGTTAAAATATATTCGTTGACCATTTTCTAAATGATCAGCTAAGTGAGTAATAGCCGGATAACGTTCATGTATGGGAAATGCAAGGATTCTCCATACTGCTTCTGAGCTACTTATATACCGGCCACTTTCGTACATATTAATTTCATTGCGTTGGTCTTCAAGAGTAAATGATGCTTGATCACTGCTGTTGTTAAGATATTTACAAATGTATTTAATAGACTTTACAGAACTACAATACTCAACATTTATATGAGCTTCAAATGTTCTCAATAATACACAATTGTAAGGCACAACCCAACGATTATCTATGCAATTACCATTTATATTAATTGCATTACCACCATCTTCTATCGCTCTTCTACGATATAGAGGGTAACTATCTTTTCCAGTCACAGTTTCTTTAAGAAATTGTCGAGGAAACCTTTTGGTACATTTTCCATCTCTCATGCATGGCGACTTATTGTTAAATGCACCTCAAGGACCATGAATCATATTTGATTTAACAATGTTAAATAACAATGGATCCTCATCTGCGTTTGGTATTTCGGCACAAATAATCTTATCGATTTTATCAGGTCTTATTTTATTTTCTAGCCAAAGTAGAATATGTATATGTGGTAAGCCCCGCTTTTGCCATTCCACAGAGTACATGAAACATTGCACGCTTCCAAACAAAGAACCTTTTATCAATAGTGACATTAAAGCTTTAACTTTTAAATGAAAAACTCGAGCTATAATATCGTGACGATCATGCGGTTTTTGACCCGGTATCAAAACACTTTTGATGTCATTCCATTGTGGATTGCTGGTGAATGTTATGCAAAGATCTGGTCGCCCATAATGGCGAACATATGTCATAGCATCTTGAGTCTTTTCATGCATATATCGTGCAGAGCTTGTAAAAGAAGATGGTAAAATTACCATCTGACCAAGTTGAGCTGCTTCAACATCTTGTTGGCCTATTGCATCTTGTAGATGTATATAGCTATCTGCTCTGAGTTTCGCTTGATTGTAGCGAATATAATTTAACCTTTCTGTTTCAATTTTAGCATACATATCAACCAAAAATTGACTATAAAGGGAACGACAATAAATTAAATGATTTATCTCGGATTGACGAATCATTATTTTATAGCTGTAAAAGCTTAACGCAGATATCATTTTTTTTGGATCCTCCCTTTTTAATAATGGATTCCATTGTGGTATATCCACTGAATAGCCATCTTCGCCATAAGGAAATAGCAAAGGGTTCTGTAAGGCATCGTATGATCGATGCACCTCACTTATACGATGTAATTTATAATTATGGCTTTCAATAATAATATTGCGCTTTTCAAATTGCTGACCAACAATAACTTAAGCTACTTCGCTTAATAGAGGTGCATTGTAAAGCCCTTTGTGTGCACCAGCGGGTGTTCGATCAGCATGTATAACCAATTTATAGTCTTTGGTACTTGTTGGTATTTTATTGAGAGCCATTTTTAGATCTTTAACATAACGATTATGCTGATGAAACATACATTGAAGATCCTTTACTATGCTACAATCAACATTTGAAATATTTTTGCAACGTAGTTGAGCTTCCTTTTCATCATCACCAACAAAATAAATTTGAAGAAACTGCATTTCTTTATTTGGCAAAGGTCGGACACTACCAATTAGGTGATGCACTTGTCCTTGGACTTTAAAGGTTGACCAACTTTCATTTATAGTTTTTGTACTTCCAAAAGAATTCATTTGAAAGCATACTTTCTTACACAATCAAAGAAATGATCATGCTTGGGATGTCCACCAATTATTAAGCTTTTAAGTGGATCAGGCAAACCTTCATTTTGGGAAAGTTTAACTTTTCCTGCTTTGTAACAGATACCCAGGGGCTCATTTTTCCATTTTAAAGCATTACAATGTTTGCATATCAAATTCATACTACCAAGTTGAGTAATTTTATCTGACTTGTAAGCTATTTCAAAATCATAGTTTAAGCCAGTCATGGCTTTAACACTCCATGCACGCAAACGCCATCCTTGACGTGCATCAGGATTATTAGCCTGATGTCTTCTCACTGCAACACTATGAGCTTCAGGATTATTAGCCTGATGTCTTCTCACTACAACTCTAATAACATCAGAATTATTAACACGATATCTTTTTGATGCTTCTATGCGCTTACCCCTATTGATATCACTATTTTTTTCATATGAACGTTTTTTTTTTAACCTTTTTTTCTGTTTTTCCGGTGAATCGACTACGTCTTTTAACAGGAATATTAACATTTTCAGTTATACATTCACTTGACGTATCAGATTCTTGAGTTAATACTTCCTCTAAAGAAATATAAACATCAAAATGTCCATTCATTAATTCGCCGGTAAAACGCAATTTTTTCACAGGATGCATATCATTTCCTAATGATAGATATAAGTTTCCATTTAGAAAAACTTGAAAATTTACAGCATAAATTTCTGCTGCTGCTTGAAGCTCACATGCAGTACCATAAGTATATGAATTTGACATAGTGCACTCATATTGTTCAGAAGAGCTATAACACTCTCCATTTATGTTCATGCTGAAGCAAGCAAAAGTTTCCCAGTTAGTAACGACATGGGTTAAAATATGTTGGCGTATGGTGCCATGGAAGCCTTGCCTACCATATAAAAGGTAGGAAATAGATCTAAAAAGGCAGGCTCCATCACCAAATATGCGAACAACTGAATGCGGCACCAAAACACCACTTATATCTAAAGTTTCAATAGACATCTTTTAATTTGGCTGTGAGACAATTGACTTCACAGTAAAACGATTGTTACAACGTTACAGTGTCTATAGGTAAGTATAAAATTCAATAAAGTTGAATATGCCAACTTATATTATTTTAATAGAATATTCAGACTGCTTAGTTTTATTTGATTTTTAAATGCACTTAAGCAGCGTCTATATAACTATTATATAATATGCAAAACAGAAGACAACTATATATAATGTTTCTTCAATAATTAAGTCTAAAATCGACGTATTATTTTTGTTTAAAAAAAAAACAACAAAACAAATTAACAACTTAATTTAAAGTAAGTATTATAAATAAATAAATAAAGAATTGACTTCACTGAACAACGTTACAGCGTCTACACAAAGTATAGAGTTCAATAAAATTGAATATGCCAACTTATATTATTTTAAAAGAATATTCAGACTGCTTAGTTTTATTTGATTTTCAAATGCACTTAAGAAGCGTCTATATAACTATTATATAATATGCAAAATAGAAGACATATATATATAATGTTGCTTCAATTATTAAGTCTAAAATCGACTTATTTTTCTTGTGTTTAAAAAACCACAAAAGAAATGAAAATACGTTGATCGTTAATTTTTTAACCCTCATCGGTCCCTCGAGAAATACATCTAATCGGTCCCATTGTATGCGCGCGCATACACATTTGTTGTAACTAAAATGCTGAAAAAATTAATAACAATATATGTTTTTTTTTTTTATGTTTATTTTATTGTTTACTATTATATTAATACATTTGAAAATCTTAAAGGTAGATTTAGAATTAAATTAAAATTAGAATATTACAGATATTAGAAGAAAAATTGAATTTTTAACTTTTGTTAATTATTTGCCATTTCTCGCATAAATTGAGTTATGTTCGCACAAATGAAATTTCTACAGTGTTCCAGCGTGTGCAAAGATTTTTGTT
Source organism: Scaptomyza montana (assembly GCA_018904305.1). NCBI lineage: Eukaryota > Metazoa > Arthropoda > Insecta > Diptera > Drosophilidae > Scaptomyza > Scaptomyza montana. Next base: position 151,250 of record JAEIGR010000153.1, read on the forward strand.
ATATTTAGAAGTGCAGATGTAGCATCGTCCTCGTTTTGATGTATGTGGCAATGGCGAATCTCCCGAATTCTTCGTATTACACTGGCAGCATCATTGCTTGAGGTGGTTTTTGGTTTAGTGATATGTTTTTCGACGGATTCAATCCAAGCTCCTCATAAAAGGCGACGACGAATATTATGGTTCGTCTTATTATTTTTCAATTTGGGAACAATGCGATAAAAGTCACGAATGCATTCAACGCACTAACATCAAGCATGTTACAAAAACTGCCATTGGCCACCGATTGACTTTCCGTTTGCGGTGTACGTAGCCACCATTTGGTCCATTGTATCTACGCCACTCTTGGTTTTGTTGTAATCTTCAATGATGTTGGGTTTCTTCTTTGTACTATTCTCAGTTATGCTGACAACATTGTGGTATGTACTAAGCATTGTAACAAACGGTACCGGCGAGGAACATATGACAGCATTACTGCTTGCAATTTATGTTCATATACGACTTCTGTATGAAAACTGGCTTTTGACGCATGTCGAGTAGAACTGAAGGAATTTCAGTCCTATTTTTCTTATGGTTCCCAAAATAGTCATGCGTTGCTTATGCAAATCTTCTGCCAATTCATAAGAAGTGAAAAAGTTGTCACGTTACATTTCTGTCAGAAAGTCCTTCCACCAAATCCAAAACAACACGCCGTCCGAGATTGCGTTCGGGTGGCATTACGATTCCGACCAACATAAATTTGTGTGTTGTATGCATACCAGCTTTTGAGTCGCATAGCACCCAAATTTTGTGCCATATTTCGCCGGCTTGGATGGAATATACTGACGAAACGGACATCGCCCACGATAAGGAACTAACTGTTCATCTACGGTAACGTTTTTCTGGTATGTATACAGCTTCAAATTATGATTCCACTTATCGTAAACATTTCGAATCGGTGCCAATTTATCCGAACGAAGTACTTGTAGAAGCATTGTTGGCCATTCGTTGCTCGCGGTCATCAAATCGAATGCAACTATGAATACGCTTGAACATTTTCAAAGACATTGTAGCTCTAAATATTGCCCGACCAGTTTCTTCATTCCACAGTTTAGTGCACATTCACCGTATGACCGATACACACCAGAAAGCAGCAACAATCCAAAGTATGCATGCAGAGTGTCTAAGTCAACGGTTTGCCATTCGTTTTTGTACCTTCGCACACCATATAAATTTGTCATGCTCAAAATAATATTCTCAACCGGTCCAAAGAACATATGAAATGCAGACGAAACATCAACTATGTTCGAAGCTGCTAATGCTTTTGGACCTGAATAACAACAAAAATAAAACAAATAATGAACATGAACCCATAACGAAGAGAGTAGGTTTTTACCCGAAGTAAGATTTTCTGCACGTCGAAATGAATTTCTTCGATTGAATTCAAATGGTTGAGATGAATATTCAATTTTCTTACTTTTTGACCAATATTTATTTTCTGGAATGGCTGCATTTTCTTCGGCTAAATTTTGCTCAAGTGGCTCGATGTCGTCTTCATATGAATGCACGCTAAGTTCACTTTCATCATTTTCCTCGTCTGACAATGCAAAATCATCGTCACTATTCCACGGAGATTCGCCCGATTCACTTTGTATATCCGTATCCATATCCAATTCATCTCGTTGTCGTCTTTCACGTAAAACTCGATCCATTTTTTATCCAAGTATGGTAGAACAGTCAAAACTCAAATTATGCGCAAACAAACTTCACTTACTTGGTGTCACTCTCGGGATGCAGAATAAGACTAAACTGACTAGGAAGGATTGGCCTATTTATACCAAAAATAAGCAACATTCTTCAAAAACCCGGGTTTTATGGCATGCAGGTGTCCAAAAAGGATTACATCAAATAACATGCAACCTATAATTGGGCTACTGTTTTGCATGACCCGACCTAACAGGTGGGGAAACCCCAGCATATAAGGATCATATAATGAACTAATGATATACCTACCATTGCTATAAATCCACACCCTAAAATAAGCGGTAAATTCTAGGCACCTGCTTATGTGTATGCGCGCGCATACAATGGGACCGATTCGTAACTAAAACTGCACAGGCAATCACAGAAACGGTACATATTCAAAAATGGGTTTTTTGTTGTACAGGCAAAATAATTCTACTTTCCAAAATATAGGTCATTCCCTGAGCCGTTTTTATTTTATTCAAGGTAAAGATCAAATTGTATGCGTGCGTACAGGGGACGTGGGGTTAAATTAAATATTTTTTATAACTTATCATTAAAATACGTATTTTATATGAATTGTATATAAATAATACGAAAATCAGAAAAATAAATAACTCACTGATCCAAAAAGTAACTTTCGATGTTATCCTTTAATACAAACTTTATTTAAAAATGAACTGAAACCAAACGTAACATTCTATCTTCAAAATAAATATAAACTAAAATGCATAACCAATTCCCTAACCATTGTATGTAAAACAAGTGGAAACGTTGCAGTCGGACGCAACCGACTGCGGCATACTCGATACCAGTATTAAAACCGGTAAAAAGAGGCCTGATTGCAGAGGGGTACGGATGCGGGAGGGGTGTACGCTGCCTTAAAGATTTTCCGATGCAGATGGGGATGCCACAAGCTATCTTCCTTACAAATTTGGTGACTCTAGCTCGAAATTTGTAAAAAGTGGGGAAAGGGGGGCTGGGGGCGGTATGGGTAGTTGTGGCATCCAAATTTTTGATGCAGATCTTTGCGGAATATCAATTGCTATCTTCATACCAAATTTGTGACTCTAGCTCAAAGTTTGTAAAAGTGTGGAAAGGGGGCTGGGGGCGGTATGGGTGGGCGTGGCATCCGAATTTTTGATGCAGATCTTTGCGGAATATCAATTGCTATTTTCATACCAAATTTGTTGACCCTAGCTCAAAGTTTGTAATAAGTGGGGAAAGGGGGGCTGGGGCGGTATGGGTGGGCGTGGCATCCAAATTTTTGATGCAGATCTTTTGGAATGTCAATTGCTATATTCATACCAAATTTGGTGACTCTAGCTCAAAGTTTGTAAAAAAGTGGGGAAAGGGGGGCTGGGGGCGGAATGGGTGGGCGTGGCATCCAAATTTGTGTTGCAGATCTTTGTGGAATGTCAGGTGCTATCTTCATACCAAATTTGGTGACTCTAGCTCAAAGTTTGTAAAAGGTGGGGAAAGGGGGGCGAAATGGGTGGGCGTGGCTCCAAAACTTTGATGCAGATTTTTGGGGGTCATTGCCAGCTATCTTCCTACCAAATTTGGTGGCTTTAGCTCCACAACTCTGGAAGATACACGCATTCCCGTTTTTGACGAAGCGTTGGGGCGGATGGGGGCGGCTAGGGCAGTATTGGTGGGCGTGGCATCCAATCTTTTGATGCAGTTTTTGGGGGGTCATCATCACCTATCTTGGCACCAAATTTGGTGGCTATAGCTCAAAAACTGTGGGAGATATAGGCTTTTTTGACTTTAAAACGCGGGGGGGCTGGGGGCGGAATAGGGGGGCGTGGCTCCAAAATTTTTGATGCAGTTTTTTGGCAGTTGCTAGTAGCTATCTCCTTACCAAATTTGGTAGTTCTAGCTGTAAGGATGTGCGAAATATGTGGATTTATCGGTATTGGGTTATCGAATTTATCGATTTGTCAGCCCCCCAGCCCCATCTTGACACTTTAATTTACTATCCCATAGATAAAGAGAATTGGAAAGTTTCAAGTCTCTAGCTTGAAGGGTGTGGAAAAAAATTGGACACATACAGACGGACAGACGGACGGACACCATGACGGACATTGCACAAACTCAATATACTCTTTACCTTCGGTATCGAGTATAAACATAAAGTGGGAAAGAGTATTACAGTTATTCCTCTACACAACACACACCGAGATCTTACATACAACGCTTGTACTTAAGAGCTAGGTGTAGGTGGTACAAAGTAGGCAATGTCATTCCCTTAAATGCAAACTCTTAGTTATGCTTAACTTATCTTAGAGAGTGCGGAGGAGGAAGGGATATTAGGATTTATGTTTGACATGCAGAGCGTGCGCACAAAGAGCATTTAAAAACAAACAGCTGATAGAGAAATGACGAAATAACGGAGTCGCGAATTTTTTTTTCGCAAAGTGTGCGAAGTGCGAGACAAAGATTAGTTGTACCGCACTTTGCATTGCATTCGCTTGCTGCCGTTTATGATGCTTTTGCTCCTGCTGTTGCTGCGGCTGCTTAGTAATAAAGGGTGGTATAGACTTAATTGACTTATTAATTAATAAATGCAATATATAAAAATGTATTATTCATAATACATATTACCTTTCTTATTGGCATTAAATAATTGATAAAAACAATCTGTATAAAAATAAAATTATTTTGTTAATTAAATACCGAAAACAAATTGTTAGCAATGGCTATTTATGAAATTTTAAAACATAGGGTATTAAAATTTTGTGCTTTGTTTTTCGAAGCAACTTGCAAGTGTTTAGCTTGTATTTTCTTTGCATTTGCCTATTCTCGATGTGTACACAGAACGCTATTGCTTGGCGAATGACCATTTGATCTACAGACCAGAGGGTATATTGCTTTTGTGCAAATGTATGTAACAGGTAGATGGAAGTATTTCTGACCCAATTATATGTATGTATATATTATATGTATATGCGGGAAGTTCAGTCAATCAATTTTGTAAGATTTTATTTGCAATGCATGCTACTGATGTAGATTACATTTTCTTAAGTTTCTATTTGTTAGTGTGTTTGTTTTTGCACGGTATATATTTGGTGAACATTTTTTTGCTTTCTTTTAGCTTGCTTCAGAAGTCAACAATGTATGCATGCATTTACAATGTATGCGCGCGCTCTGCAAGTCTAACAAAGAGCGTAGTAACGCTACCTTCTTCGCACGCACTGAATTAACGCAAAACATATCTAAGAGGCTGCAGCTAAGTGAATTGCATATTGCCTTTAGCTTTAATTTAGTGTGTGCGGTGGAGTTAGGGTTATTAAACTTTATGATTGACATGCAAAGCGCGCACATAAAATAGAGAGTGAACGTAAATGAGCAACATCAAAGGAACATGATCGGAGCGAGATTTGTAATTACCTGATTATCTTAAGAGCAACACGCGCACTTATGTGAACGCCCTATGCTTGTTCGAAATTGCATATCAATAACATATTAATAATGTTAGTTAGTTTTGTCTAAGTTATATAAGCAGCAAGTAGGCAAATCCACCCCCATAAAATATTCTGGTGTGGGTAATTTTTTTAGACGCACCAAGTTTTGTTTTGTTGTTTGTTGTTTTTTTAAATCAATCACACTAACAAAAAGTAGCAGTGCGGGCCCAACAACAACAACAACAACAAACGCTTCTTGCAAGTGTACGAACCTTTTTTTTATGACACTTTGCTTGCGGGACTCAAAGGCGTCATTGCCCATTGTTTTGTTTTTGTATTCTCGCTCGCGATCGAGCTCTCAGCTTGTCCGACAATCTGGCGACAGTAGTGGAATGGGTAATTGTTGTAATTGTAATTTGATTTTTAAAATGGGTAAAAAGTGCTCCAAATCGTATGGGAGGTACTTGAAGGAGTTGTCCAAATAAAAATTCCTTTCTTAGTGCTCACTTTCAACCTGCATAAAATATTGTGTGAAAATTTCAGCCTTGTAGCTCTTTTCGTTTAGGCTGTGGCAATGTCAACAATCACTTAGGACAAACTCTTTTATATATATAGAAAACTCTTTTATATACATATATAGATTATATAAGTGTATTATATTATTTCAAATCTGGTTTGTTTGTTTTCTATGTTAGAGTCACTGCTTATAATTCGTAATTTTTCGTTGATTGTTTTATGAAATCTCTCTATATCTGCCATACCATTTTTACTTGTTGTTATATTGATTTTTACGTTCTCAGTTATTAACCATTGTTGTAGTGCAGCACATATGAATGCTGAATCTTTATCTGCTTTGATTTCTGCTGGTTTTCCCATTAAATCAAAAACTTTTAATATGGCTCTTTTTGTTTCTAACCAGTCTCGGCTGTTAACTTCAATTAATGTTGCAAATTTTGAATAAACGTCTTTACATGATAGAAATTGTTTATGGTCAACTAAATAAAAATCCATTACATATTTGTCCCTAATGTAGTTTGTTTCTGGGGTTACTTCATATACTAATTTGGTACTTCTGTGTTCTGTTTTTGAAATGTTGCAAATGTGACATTCATTTATTATGATTTGTATAAGATTCTGGTAATCTGGATAATAAAATTTTTATTTGAACCACTGTATTGTCTTTTCTATCCCTGGGTGTAATAGTTCGTTATGTCTTCTTAGTATTTGTTCTTTGAATTCTGCGTACGTCTGTTTATTTTGATGAGCTTTTCATTACTTTTATTTTACTTTCTGGGTTTATTATTTCTACAAATGCGTTTTGGAAAATCGGAGTTGTTGTGGATATATATAACACTATTTTTTGAACATAAATATTCTTTTATTATTTCTTTAGCTTTAGTATTAGTCATTTCGGTATAAGTTATCTTTATGTTTTTCTTATGAAAATAATTAGTAACTTGTGTATTATTGTCGTTTCCTTTTATGAGTTCGATTTGTCTGTTATAATAGTTTAGTGGTCTTTCAGTTATTTGAATGTAACTTTGGTTATCTTCTTGGGCACTATGAATGGTAGCACATGTTGCTTTGACTCATTTCTTCTCCCAATAGATTTTCATGTATTTGCACACGTGATAGTGCGTCTGCGACATGGTTTTCTTTACCCGGTAGTTTTTGATTGTATAATCAAATTCAGTTAACTTTATCTTCCATCGAAGAGAAGAAGTTATCAGTAATTTTAATTTCTCGAATGCTGAGATATATGATGTATCCTTTATGTCTACTTTTGCTCCTTTCTTTAACTTAAGTGTCATGGGTTTGACGATTTTTGCGAAATTTGGAATGAACTTTCTATAAAATCCACACAAACCTAAAAATTTCTTTATCTCTTTTGGAGTCTTTGGAATAGGATATTTCATTACTGCTTCAATTTTATTTGGATTAGGTTTTAATCCTTCTGTTGTCACTATGTGTCCTAGAAATTCTGTTTCCTTTTTTAGAAATTCACACTTGTCTAGTTGCAATTTTAAGTTGGCTTCCCTTAGTTTGTCAAATACCTTATTCAATGACAAAATGTGTTCTTCCAATGAAGTGGAGTACACTATTATGTCATCTAAGTAGACTAAACAATCTTTGTAGATTAAATCTTCCAATAAATTGTTCATGCAACGTTGAAACGTTGCTGGTGCATTTTTTAGACCAAACGGCATACGTGTATATTCGTAATGGCCATGTTTAGTGGAAAATGCTGTCTTAGGTATTGATTTCGGATCCATCTGGATCTGGTGATAGCCTTTTGCTAAATGAAGAGTTGTGAAATATTGGCATCGGCCAAGTTTATCTAAAATTTCATCCATTATTGGAATAGGAAATTTGTCATTAATAGTGATTTCGTTTAGAAATCTGTAGTCTATTACTACTCTATATTTTTGTTTTCGTGATGCATCCAACTTCTTTGGGATTACTAATACAGACGAATTATATGGAGACTGAGATTTCCTTATTATCCCTTGCTCTAACATTTCTTTTACTTGTCTGTCTATTTCGTCGTGTTGAATTTGGGAATACTTGTAGGGTCTCTTGTAAATCGAGTCCTCATGTTTTGTAATTATCGAATGTTTAACAACACTAGTGAAAGTCAAATTGTCACCTTCATGGTACTGTATGTCTCGATATTTGTGAAGAATTTTTGACACACACCTTTTCTCTTCATCGTTAAGATGATCTAAGCGAAATTCGTTGGACTCTTTTAATTCTTCGTTTATCACGAAATTGAATTCTAAGTCTTCCGACGAAGGTGGGTCTAGACACTCTGGTGCCGTTTCTTCTTCTACATTTATATTGGGGTCGTACTTAAATAAGAATGTATATTCTCCTAAAGTTGCGGCTCCTTCTTCGTAATTTATTTTTGCCTTACAAGCTTCTAAATAATTTCTGCCTAACAATATTTCATATCGATTTGAAAATTCATGTATAAAGAACTCCTGTTTGGATGGACATAATTTACATGCTCCTATTGTTATGCTTGATGTTAATTTAATGTTACCGTTAATGGTATGAACGTTAAGTTCAGTGTTTTTAATTGGAAATTTTAGGTAATTTGTATTCATTAAATTTATTGTTGACCCAGTGTCTATTACACACTTAAGCGGGTTATCATTCATAATAACAATTATGAATGAGTTATTGTTTCTTCCTGTTCCGAGGCAATTGCTTGAAAATTTTCGGATGTGTCCATTTTTGACACCCCGCTGTTACTTTCTCTTTGCCGCTTTTGAGGTTGGTTATTATAAGGTGATGCTTGTGCATTATAGTTTCAATTTTGTGAATAAATCATGGGATTCTGTTGTCTGCCTTGTTGCAACTTTTGCTGAAATTCGGCATATGTCTGCCTATGTTCTTGTTGATTCTTATGTGGGTTAGTTGTGTTGTAATTTGTTTGGTAGTTAGGATTGTGTTGTGCTTGATTACTGGGGTTATATGTTGAACTTTGGTTAAAATTTTCCTGATACCTTTTACTCGAATTGTTTTTATTTGAATTATTGTATTTGTTATCTTTGGGTTTTTCAACCACACTATTTTCAAATAAGCCCTCCTTTTGAGCTGCTTCTTTTAACAGATGGCTAGTGGTAATATCATACCTAGCTAGAATCATGAAAATTCTATCTGGAATTTTTCTTTTAATTACATCTTTAACTGTGTAATTCATGGCATTTGTATAAACTATTGTATTGGTTGGATTATTTTCTAGTGTTAACTTATTGGTTATAATATAAGATTTGTGATCTAGTTCTTCTGTGAACTTACGGAGATTTCCTTGATAGCTGGTGTTGTAAAGTTGTCTTAGTAATTCTTGTACTGGAGTCTGGGTGGTGTATTCCTCGATGAGTGCTCTTTTTAATTCTCCCCAATTGTTGGAATGTGATAGCTGCGAAATCCTTTGCGCTTCTCCGATGACTTGTAGTTCGATCGCACCGTATATTATACTTTGTTGCCTTGGGTTTGTGGTAGGGTATAATTGTAGTAAGAATTCTGTCCTCCTGATGAAGGCGCTTAGCTCCTGTTTGTTTCCCGAGAACAGGGGCACTTGTCGGATTTGTGATAATGCCTGGTTAAGTTCTGCATATCTTAAAACGACTTTCATGTTGATTTGATTATTTGATGTGTTGTTGATTATATGGTTTTAGGTTGATTTGTTGTTGATTGTATTGTTTTTGGTTGATTAGTTGTTGATTGTATTGTTTTAGGTTGATTTGTTGTTGATTGTATTATTTTTGGTTTTCTTAAATTATTTAAACACCATTAATTGTGTAAGTTGCACGATTAGCTTTTATTAAGTATTGAAATGTTTTGATTTTTGCACTTACTTTTCATTAATCAATTAAACACCATTAAATGTGTTAGTTGCACGATTAGCTTTTATTAAGTATTGCAATGTTTTGATTTTTGCACTTATTTTTCACTAGTCAATTAAACACCATTAAATGTGTTACTTGCACGAAAGTTCTTTGGCGGATTAGTTTTTATGAAGTATCGCAATTTATTATTGTTGCACTTATTTTCCACTAATCCTACCGGCTGCGCCAATTATGAGTTCACGACCAAGTAGGAATTAAAAAAATAAAAAGACATTTGTCTTTAGTTTATTTCTTTAGTGTGTTGAACTAATTTTAAAAGATACAAAACACTTCCTCACTTAAGTCTATCTACTTTCTGATCTTACTCCGAACTAAACTTCAATTGTTCTTGCTGCGCAGAGCAAACCTCCGTTGAGAGCTTTTCTTATTGTCAAAGCTTTTATCAAAAAGTGCCAATTCGGCGATCTCACGCTTGTGGCTTGATTTTGGAGATATGTTTATGTCTCAGGCTTGTGGCGTGATCTTAGAAATATGTTTATATTTTATGTTTATGTCTAATATGCTTCCTGTGTTGGGGTTTTAGGGTGTAATATGATATCTTATTGTTGGGCTGTGTGCTATGTGCTGGGGTGCTTTCTATGTGTAACATATTTGAGATATGAATATGTGTGCATATTGGATATCTTACTATATATATATTTCTTTATATGTTATGTTGACTTCTTGCCGTTTCTTATATGTTAATGTGTAACTTTATGTTTGCTGGCCTACCTCACACCCCCCCCCCCCCCCTTTCTTTGTGACCGTGACCGTACCGTCTCGGTGCGGGGTCACGGCAAATATCACGCCGCCGGCAGCTGCCGTGAAGCGATTGCGCCGTCCCGTCGACCCTATGTTGCAGAGCCGCGCGCGGATGGTTTCTACTGCTTCCGGCGTCAGGATTTCGTCGCTCGGATAGCAAGTCCACAACCAGGGTACCTGTACTCGTGCTGGTCGAGAGTGTGATGGTGTGGGCTCCGGGCTGCGAGTTGGGTCTTCTTGCTCGTCCTCAAGCGTTGCATCCAACCCTTCCTCCCATCCAACGACCTCGTCTTCGTTTTCCTGCTCCACATTTGGGGATCCCCACTTTGCCCATTCCTCGTCCGTCGGCACGCCTGTCGCTTGGGCTGGCTGTTGGGCTTTGGTTGCAGTGGCCCATTGTGGATGGTCGTCAATTCCATGATGCGGATCACTACCCCCTCAAGCGTCTCTTCGATCGAAGCCTCTGTGTGAACTTGCTTGTTCACAGTTTTTGTGGAGCTTTCAATTTGCTTGGACGTGTCGGTTTTTACCACACAGGTTCCGGCCGACAGTTCACGGGTGTAGCCCTCGTGGCTGGCGGGCCCCTCTATGCCTTCATTGCGGCTCTCGTTGCTGTTAGCTTCCATTGTCTGTTGGTGAGAAATTGTGTACAGATTATTATTGTGCTTTATACGAAATGTTACTTATTTTTTTTTTTTTTTTTTTGCTGTGGGTTTCCGTTAGTTGGTCTCTGAAAACGAACAAATGGGGAAAAGAAGGAGGGCAAAACGCGAACGTCTGCTTATGATAGGCATCGGCTTTCGCTCATCTCTGCTTCCTGTTGTAGACTCGCTGTGTCGTCCTCGTCTTCCTGTTGGAAAAGTTTTCATTGCGAGATACTAATCACCCGGCTCTTGTGTTCCCCTTCCTTTGTTAATCGCACGACATTCGGAGAGATGAATCTTTTCAAAAGATACGGTCCTTCGTATTTCGGGACTAGCTTCGCATCGAATCCGTCGCTGGCTTTTGAGAGTTGGTGGGTCCTCAACAGGACCAGTTCGTTTATCGTCGGCCTCCATTCCCTCCTTCTCAGGTTGTAACTCCTCCCTTGATCCTTCGATGCTCTCTGTTTTATTCCCTGTGCTATCTTGAACACTTCTCTCAGGTGGTCCGCTTTTTCTCCAGGTGTTTGCGATGCATTTCCTGTAACCGGTGTCTTCTCGTCGTACAACGCTGCTGGCAGACGAGGTTCTCTTTCTTGCATCAAGAATGCCGGGGAAAATCCTGTCGAATCCGCAATGCTCGAGTTGACTGCCAGCGAGATTTCGGGTATTAGTTCGTCCCACGAGCTTTGAATCTCCGATATATACTGCGCTATCATCGTCTTCACCGTCCTGTTAGTCCTCTCCATCGGATTCTCCTGTGGGCAGTATGGGGCCGTATGTTCCACCTCTACGCCAAGCGAGTTCAAAAATGCCTTGAAACTTCGGCTTGTGAACTGGACTCCGTTGTCGCATACGAATTTCTTGCGTACGCCGAAATGGCATAAGATTCGCTCGCGAAAGGCTTTCCGTAGAGTTTCTGCTGTTGCTCTTTTTAAAGGAACCAGTCCTACCCACTTCGTGAACGCGTCGTGGAACACGAACAACATGAACAACACAAGTATTGCCCTGTTTTGAGCGCGGAAGAGGGCCCACAAAGTCCGCGCACAGGGTGGCCATTGGCTCCACCACCTGGCGGGCTAGCATCTGACCGGCTGGCTTCCTCTGCTCCGTCTTGAATAGTTGGCATTTCTCGCAAAATCTAACGTACCTGGACACACCTCTGAACATACCTGGCCAATAATAGCGCTGCGACAGTCTCATGACTGTTTTCCGGATACCTTGGTGACGGGCTGTCGGCGCGTCGTGGCATTCCTGCAACACCCTCTTCCTGTGATCCTCGTCCACGCATAGCTTCCACGGGATATAATCTTCGTCATCCGCCCGGTGGCCTAGGTGGCGGTATAACTGACCGTTTTCTTCCGTGCAGTCTGCGTATTTGGCTGGTTCTTTGGCTATCTTTTCTCGTAAGCCTTGGATCCACTTCCCCTTTGACTGCTGAACCACGGCTTGCTGGAACTGCTCCAGCGGGTCTCGCGACAACGCGTCTGCCACCACGTTGAGCTTCCCTTTCCTGTACTTCACGTCGAATTGGTACTGCTGGAGCTTCAATGCCCACCGTGCTATTCTTCCCGTTGGGCTTTCGATTGAGTTCAACCATTTTAAAGCCATGTGATCCGTCACGACGTCGAAGCGGTATCCCTCTAAATAGCATCTCAATTTCCGAATTGACCACACTATCGCCAGGCATTCCTTCTCTGTTGCGGAGTAGTTCATTTCCGCCTTCGAAAGTTTCCGACTCGCGTAGGAAATTACCCTCTCTTGCTGGTCGATCGTTTGGGTGAGCACCCCTCTGATGGCGTAATCGCTTGCATCCGTCTGAAGCGTAAATTTTTGATCGAAATCCGGGCAAACCAATATCGGAGCGGTTGTCAAGCACCGTTTGAGGCTGTCTAGTGCTGTTTGCTGTTCTTCGTCCTACGACCATTTCCGGGTTTTCTTCAACAAATCTGTCATAGGCTGCAACATCGTAGTGAAGTTAGGCACGAACCGACGGTACCATGACGCCATCCCTAGGCATCTGCTGAGCTCCTTTTTGCTAGTCGGGGCCTTCAAGTTATTGATGGCTTCCACTTTGGCAGGGTCCGTCTGAATGCCTTCGTCGCTCACCAGATGCCCGAGGTATACTAGCTTCCTTTGGAAGACAGAACATTTCTTTCGATTCAGCTTCAGATTAGCCTTCCTCAGCCTACGGAACACTTCCCTCAAGTTCTCTAAGTGTGCTTCCTCTGTTTTGCTGATTACGATGATGTCGTCCAAGTAAGCGAACGCGTGGGGCTCCATCCCCGGACCGATCACAGTTTCCAAGGCTCTCTGAAATGTAGCACCGCCCGAATGCAATCCAAACGGGATGACCTTCCACTGGAATAGCCCTCGGCCGGGCACCGTGAACGCCGTGCACTCCCGACTGTCCACCGCCATGGGGATTTGCCATTAGCCATGCTTCAAGTCCAACGTCGATATAAACCGCGCGTTTCTCAACTTCTCCAGGATTTGATTAATCCGGGGAACGGGGTACGCGTCGGGTATGGAGTGCGCGTTGAGCTGCCTGTAGTCCACGCACTTCCTCAATTCATTCGTTTTCTTGCGAACGAGTACAGCGCGTGTGGGCTCCTCGACGGTTCTATGGCTCCTGCCCCAATCAGTTCGTCTACTTGTTGGTCGATCACGTGCTGCATCGCAGGGTTTTTGGGATAATACCTCTGCTTGATCGGCTTGTTATCCCTCATGACAATGTGGTGCTCGGCTATGTTGGACACACCTCGTAACTCCTCGAACAATTGCAACTCCTCCTTCAGAAACTCTTGTATTGCGGGATCCAAGCTCGCTGGCCATTGCTGTCCTTCCTCGTCTTCTTGCTTTTCGCCGGGCTCTGGCTGCCCTCCCTGGGGTACAAAAACGCCTGCGTTACTGAATTGACCTAACGATGGCTTCTCAACGACTGACGCTGCTTCTAGGTCTGCCTCTCGCTCCTCTGTCATTGTACCCTCCTCGCCGGATTCCCTCGGTACACTTCCTCGCTCTGCACTTTCCGTCTCCGCATCGACACTATAGGTACTCTCGATCGGCGCTTCGGCGCTTTGTAGAATCAACGTCGCTTCGCCACACTGAACCGTTGTACCCATCCTACACAGAAAGTCCATTCCCAGAATGAGATTATCCAACATGAATGGCAATACCAGCAGATCCATTGTCACCTCCTTACCTACTAGATTCACTTATGTCCGCAACAGCTTGCTAATGGCGACGCTCGAACCGTCGGCTAAGCGTGTGTTTGCAGTTGCGGAGAAAACTTCCCCCTTCATCTCAATCACGCGGAAAAACTCCTCGCTTACGAAGGTAGCCTAGTAGCCCCCGTGTCGACTGTCGCTTCTGCTCCTCGGTCCCCGACTCCTACCGTGGCGACTATTTTCAACTCTAAGAGGGTAAACTATTTTTGGGACTGACTTGCGCCGACGCCCATCCGATCCCACTCCGGATGACGCGGCTGCTCGTTTCCCGCTCTCTTTCCGCAACACATACTGGTGCTCAAGCCCTGCGCGCCACACTGCCTACAGCACAGCACCTTCGGATTTGAACACTCTCTGGCAAAATGCCCCTCCTGTGAACAGTTAAAGCATGCGCGACTGGTTCCCCTCGACCTTATTTGCTCTTGCCCCAGCATGCCGTTCAAGATTTCTAGCGTTATTTGGGCCATTCCGCACCAACGGTAGTTGCACTGGCGGGTTCCGGAAAGGGTTGTCTTGCCTAGCGGGCGTGCTCTTGACCTTAGACCCGTTTGAGTGATCGACTCCTGTCATACTCCTAACTCCTGCTGCCTCCCGGTTTTGCCCTGGAATACCTTCAAATTCTGCTGCTAGCTGGGTCAGTTGAACAAGTGTCGCGAAATCTCTTCTGCGGATATAGAGTCTGTACTCCCGAGCTAGATTCTCATAAATACGGTTCAACTCCTGCTCTGCTCCGTACCTGGCATGGCGCATGAGTCTCTTCAAATCGACCATGTATTCTTTGTAACCCTCGCCGGTGCGACGGGCCCTGATTTGGTCTTCTAGCCTAACAAAATATTGCGGAGGTAAGAAGAACTCGAAAAACTCCCTTTTAAATGCGACCCAGTTTGCGTCACTGAGGTCGTTCGTCGAAAACCAACATGCTGCCATGCCAGTCAACGCTTCGCTCATAGCCCTGGGCGTCCGGTCTAAGTTGATTTCATACGCTCTTGCTCGTTGTTTGAGCGCCTCTATAAAAACGAGCGGATCCGCGTAACCATCGAATCTGACACCCCACTTTCTGACCAGCTCGGGGACTACCATGTACTGCCTACTGCTGTCACAACCCACGCAGCTGGCGCCCATGCGCGATCTATTGCCCTCCGGGACTACTTGGGTGCTAGTCACAGGTAGGCTCACTTGTGGTGCCACGTGCTCTCCAGCTGTTACACTGCTTTGCGTACCCTGCCCCTTCAATGGCAGGTGTTGTGTATGGCTAATCGGGAACAGCCCCCCTGGTGACCCCGACAACGTCAGCAGGTCGGACTCAGATTTCTGACGCTGTCGCGCTCTTGGGATAAAAACGTTTAATGGCACGGGCGATTCAGGAATTTCACGAAGCGCGTTTCCCACTCGGCTAACCGCGTCCACACTCCTGTGTGGTGATTCCCATCTTTTATGAAGGTACATACCCGTTTTCGTAATTCCTCAGGCGTTCTAGATCCTCCTTCCGGCAGTGGTAGACCCAACGTACGCCTACGCCTGGGTTGACCCGATCCTCCAGCGGTGTGTCATTGGACTCGCTCATTTCGGTTACACTAAGTTATAAAAATACCCTAGATTTTTTCCACCACAAAACCGATCGACGATCGGTTTTTTAAATTAAATATTAAACGTTTATTGTTTCCGGTTCTACTTCCTACGTTCCGTGTTATTTTCCTCAGACTTACATACGACTATTATTTTCACTCCAGTTACAATATATCATTAATTTTTCTTGACTTTGCACTCTAACTCTCCCGATGCGCGTGGGTTCGATAGAACTCCTCTCGACGAACTAACTCGCGCCGGTCTCTTGCTCGGCACTCATCGCGCCGTGGCTCTCCCGACCGCTGGGTCTTCGGGTCGCGGCTCTCTCGTGCGTCTCTTCCGTCACTATGTCCCTCTCTTCTAACTGCTACATTTGACTAGTACGTGTTGGCTTCTTGCCGTTCTTACTTCTATGTTAATGTCGAACTAAATGTTGGCTTCTTGCCGTTCTTATTCCTATTCTTACTGTCGAACTGAATGCTGGCTTCTTGCCGTTCTTATTTATATTCTTATTCTACATATATTCTTCTTTATATGTTATGTTGACTTCTTGCCGTTTCTTATATGTTAATGTGTAACTTAATGTTTGCTTCTATTGTCTTTCTGTTTCTTATTTATATATTCACTGTGAGCTTGGCCCGCTTGGCCCACCTCACAAGTTTTAACACAAATTTTAGCACAGGTGATTCAAGTGTCAAATAATAATGATGTCATAAAATTATCTTAAGAAGATTGCCAATCGTTCCTCCGGTGAAATAGGCTCCCTGTAATGTGTGTGCTGCTTTTTTATATCAACTTCGATCAACTTCAAAAGGTAATCGAAGCAGGTGGAGGTCATTCGAAAATATATGTAAAATCTTTGTTCATCATAACGAAGTTGCTGCATCAAATTACTAAACTCTCCATGGGAATGCCTCTCCGCATTTATGGGATGTACCCAAGTTCTTTTTTGCCTAAGTCAATTATATAATGTTACATTAAACGATCACAATAAATAAAATATTTAATACTCACGCATTTGCTTCATTTTCTTCTTCTAATAACAAACTTAATAAAATAACTTCTTCTTCAGAGGAAGACATTATAGCGAATAAAAAATAAAGGCGCGAATAATTTCGCTGCAATGTGATGACACTTGCGATTAAGGCGCGGAATATATCACGCGATTCATCGCTGCCGCTGCCGCTGCGAATAATTCGCTCTGGTGTGTGAGATGCTTTATTTGAATCGCGCTATATTACGTTGAAATAGTGAGCGCTTTTTTCACTAAACTTTTTATGACACCCGCAAAGCTGGAGACTTAAAACTTTGCAAATATCTTTACCTATGGCCCGGAAAGATAAATTGTCAAGATTGGGGTTCTACGATTACTGAGGACTGGAATATGGATGAATGAAATTGATATATCCCTATATTTCCTAAACACTTACAAATAGAGCTACCACATATGGTAGGAAAAAAATTGCATCGTTTTGGATCCACGCCCACCCACTCCGCCCCCAGACACACTGTATTTTGAAATCAGAAATGCCCATATCTGCATCAAACTGCCATTCCCACCCATATCCAAATTTGGTATCAAGATAGCAACTGACATTCCCCAAAGATCTGCATCAAAAATTTGGATGCCAAGCCCACCCATAAAGCCCCTAGCTCCTCTTTCACCACTTTTTACAAACTTTGAGCTAGAGTCACTAAATTTGGAAGGAACATAGCTGGTGGCATCCCCATCTGATTCAGTTTTTTATACTCGTTATTGAAGGTAATGAGTATATTGGCTTTGTGCAATGTCCGTCATGGTGTCTGTCCGTCTGTATGAACGCAACTTTTTTCCACATCCTTCAAGCTAGAGACTTGAAACTTTCCAATTCTCTTTATCTATGGCATAGTAAATTAAAGTGTCAAGATGGGGGTTCTACGATAACTGGGGGGATGGCAAATCGATAAATTCGATAACTCAAAACCAATGAATCCACATATTTCGAACGTACTTATAGCTAGAACTACCAAATTTGATCAGAAGATAGCTACTTGCCACCAAAAAAAAACTGAATCACAAATTTTGGAGCCACGCCCACCCATTCCACCCCCAGCCCCCCCCCCGCATTATGAAGTCAAAAAAACCTATATCTCCCACAGTTTTTGAGCCATAGCCACCAAATTTGGTGCCAAGATAAGTGATGATGACCCCCAAAAACTGCATCAAAAGTTTAGTTACCACGCCCTCTAACACCGCCCTAGCTGCCCCAACGCATCGTCAAAAACGGGAAAGCGTGTATATTCCAGAGTAGTGGAGCTAGAGCCACCAAATTTGGTAGGAAGATAGCTGGCAACGACCCCCAACAATCTGCATCAAAGTTTTTAACCCATGCCCACCTATTCCCCCCCTTTTCCGCACCTTTTACAATCTTTAAGCTAGAGTTACCAAATTTGGTATGAAGATAGCAATTGACATTCCACAAAGATCTGCATAAAAAATTTGGATGCCAAGCCCACCCATAAAGCCCCTAGCTCCTCTTTCACCACTTTTTACAAACTTTGAGCTAGAGTCACCAAATTTGGAAGGAAGATAGTTGGTGGCATCCCTATCAGATTCAGTTTTTTATACTCGTTACCGAAGGTAATGAGTATATTGGCTTTGTGCAATGTCCGTCATGGTGTCTGTCCGTCTGTATGAACGCAACTTTTTTCCACATCCTTCAAACTAGAGACTTGAAACTTTCCAATACTCTTTATCTATGACATAGTAAATTAAAGTGTCAAGATTGGGGTTCTACGATAACTGGGGGGATGGCAAATCGATAAATTCGATAACTCAAAACCGATGAATCCACATATTTCGAACGTACTTATAGCTAGAACTACCAAATTTGATCAGAAGATAGCTACTTGCCACCAAAAAAAAACTGAATCAAAAATTTTGGAGCCACGCCCACCCATTCCACCCCCAGCCCCCCCCCGCATTATGAAGTCAAAAAAACCTATATCTCCCACAGTTTTTGAGCCATAGCCACCAAATTTGGTGCCAATATAGGTGTTGATGACCTCCCAAAAACTGTGAAAAAGCTGTGGATGCCACGCCCACCAATACTCCAATAGTCGCCCCCATCCGCCCCAACGCTTCGTCAAAAACGAGAATGCGTGTATCTTCCAGAGCTGCAGAGCTTGAGCCACCAAATTTGGTTGGAAGATAGCTGGTAAAGACCCCCCAAAAAACTGCATCAACTGGAGCTACACACACCCATTCCGCCCCCAGACACCCGCATTTTGAAATCAGAAAAGCCTATATCTCCCACAGTTTTTGAGCTATAGCCACCAAATTTGGTGCCAAGATAAGTGATGATGACCCCCCAAAAACTGCATCAAAAGTTTGGATGCCACGCCCACCAATACCGCCCTAGCTGCCTCCATTTGCCCCAACGCTTCGTCAAAAACGGGAATGCGTGTATCTTCCAGAGTTGTGGAGCTAGAGCCACCAAATTTGGTAGAAAGATAGCTGGAAACGTCCCCCAAAAATCTGCATCAAAGTTTTGGAGCCTCGCCCACCCATTTCGCCCCCCTTTCCCCACCTTTTACAAACTTTGAGCTAGAGTCACCAAATTTGGTATGAAGATAGCGATTGACATTCCACAAAGATCTGCCGCAAAAATTTCGATGCCACGCGCGCCCATACCACCCCCAGCCCTCCATTACCCACTTTTTACAAACTTTGAGCTAGAGTCACTTAATTTGGTATGAAGATAGCAATTCACATCCTACATAGATCTGCAGCAAAATTTAGCAGGCAATGCCCACCCATACCGCACCCAGCTCCCCTTTCCCCATTTTTTACAAACTTCGAGCTAGAAACACCAAATTTGGTATGAAGATAGCACTTCACGTTCCACAAAGATCTGTATCAAAAATTTGGATGCCACGCCCACCCATACCGCCTCCAGCCCCCCCTTTTCCCATCTGTTACAAACTTTGAGCTAGAGTCACCAAATTTGGAAGGAAGATAGCTAGTGGCATCCCCATCTGCATCGGAGAATATTTAAGGCAGCGTACACCCCTGCCGCATCCGTACCCCTATGCAATCAGGCCTGTTTTTACCGGTTTTAATACTGGTAACGACTATACCGCAGTTGGTTGCTTCCGACTGCAACGTTTGCACTTGTTTTTATTATGCTTTAACCCTTCGTCAGGCACATCGTTCTGGCCAGACCTTTTTGATTTTTATACGAAGGTAATGAGTATATTGGGCTTGTGCAATGTCCGTCATGGTGTCCGTCCGTCCGTTTGTCCGTATGTTTGCTACTTTTGTTTACACCCTTCAAGCTAGAGACTTGAAACTTTCCACCAAATTTGGTGCGAAGATAGGCGATGATGACCCCCAAAAACTGCATCAAAACTTTGGATGCCACGCCCACCCATACCGCCTTAGCCACCTCCAACAGCCCCAACGCTTCGTCAAAATTGGGAATGCGTGTGTCTTTCAGAGTTGTTGAGCTAGAGTCACCAAATTCGGTATGAAGATAACTGCTAACGACCCCAAAAGATTTGCATCAAAGTTTTGGAGCCACACCGACCCAGGCCGCCCCCAGCCCCCCCGTATTTTGAAATCAAAAACCTTTATATTCCACAGTTTTTGAGTTAGAACCACCAAATTTTGTGCGAAGATAGGTGATAGCGATCTCCGAAAAATTGCATCAAAACTTTGCATGCCACGCCCTCCCATTCCGCCTTAGCCACCTCCAACCGCCCCAACGCTTCTTAAAAAACGGGAATGCGTGTATCTTTCAGAGTTGTTGAGTCAAATAATTTGGTATACGGCGCCCCGACTGCGTGACATTTTTAGGGTTAAAAAAACAGCAACAACTAAATCAGTCGCTGACCCTATTGTTATTCTACGCTTTGAGTGCCTTCGCGACAAAATTGCACTACTGCGTGCGGCGGGAGAGTACCGGCGATCAACTAAAAAGCCACTTGATCTGCAGCTAATGGGCTTTGAAACACATAGTGAAGTGCCTTTTTACATAAATGAGCAACTTACGAGAGAGAACTACGAGATTTTTAAAGAAGCAATGAAGATGAAGAGGCAAAAACAGCTGACTGCAGTGTTCTGCCGACGCTCTCTCGTCCACGTTAAGCTTAACGACAGCAATGAAGCCATATGCGTTGAGAGTGCGCAAAAGCTCTCTCAGCTTTTGGCTGATAACGTCAACACTGCTGCACCCGATGATCTCTTTCGAAACTAGAACTGTATGTTGTAAGTTTATTCTCTTAAATGTTAGATGTAATGATGTTTTCTTAACCATAATTTGTAAGTATGTTATCTTTAATGTTCCACACTATTCACCTCTCTTAATAATAGTTTTAAATGTTCATGTGTGCTCTTTAATTATCTTGTTATTTTTAAGTATGTTAGGTGCGCAACTGGTAAAATCTTTTGTCCAATTTAAATGTGCTCCAACTTAAGCAATACCAGATCGAACAGTAGAGCGATGGTTAGGGTTCTTGCTAATCAAAGAGAAGGTCTTAAGATGTGTCATATAAATGGTCAGAGCTTACTTAATAAGATGGATGAGTTTCGTTATATTTTTGTAAATTCGAATGTTGATGTTGTTTGTGTATCTGAAACGTGGTTTGTTCCAGAGTTACGTGATTCGTCTATTGAATGTGATGGGTATAATTTGTATCGTTCGGATCGTGTTAGTCACGCTGGGGGTGTTGCAATATTTGTTACAAAAAGACTGAAATGTAAAGTTTTACATAGGCAGCCAGGTGACAGTCCTATGGAATATATTTTTATTGAAATCGAAAACTCCATCTGTGATAAAAAACTGCTTTTAGGCTGCATATATAGACCAAATAATAATATTGACTATTCCAGCATGATTGACTTGATATCAACCGCTACGTTAGCATATACTGACATAATATTAACTGGAGATCTCAACAGTAATTTATTAAAAGAACGTCACCTATCGGACGAAATGCACTCTCTAGGACTGCAGATTGTAAACGACACATTACCGACGCACTATACACAGACGACCAGCACGCTACTAGACATAATATTTGTAAATAACATTGACAACATCTTACTCTATGATCAACTGTCCGTACCGGCATTTTCAAAACATGATCTCATATTTATAGCCTATAATACGCAAACTGACTACAGGAACCAAAAAAAAACATTTAGGAATTTTAATAATATTAACCACAACGCTTTACATGATGCCTGCCTCAAAAAAGATTGGGATAACATTTATCACCTCCCCTCAGTGGACACCCAAATAAGTCATCTCCAATTTAACGTTGACAACCTATTTAATAGGTTTGTACCGCTGAAAACTAAAACAGTAAAGCCAGCAATCAAAGCGTGGTTTAATAGTGATATAATTAGTGCAATAAATCTGAGAGATGAAGCTTATGACAAATGGAAACGCTACAAGACAGACTACTTTTATAGACTTTTTAAAACTAATAGACGTAAAGTAAATGACAGTATTAAAACTTCTAAAAAACACAATTTTTGCAATAAGTTTAACAATGCAACAACAACACACAGAAAAAAAAAATTTTAAATCGCATGATTTACACTTAGATTCTAAATTTTTCGGAACGATTTTCGGTCTACACCTATAATTTTAAATTCTAAAAGTGGAATTTTAAATTAAAATTTTAAAATTTAAATTTTCAGTTTAAAATTTTTTGTTTTATATTTAAAGTGCTTACATTTTAGTTTTCACAATGAAAACTTTTTGATTGAAAATGTTTTCATTTTGAAGTTAAGCATTAGAAACCTTAAATTAACTAAAATAGTTTTTTAATCGAAATGTTACATCCCGATATCAGTTCTGAACACCACATAGGTGGTTAATTTATGTACAGATGTACTACTATAAATAGTTATTAAACTGTTTGCTTGGGACACACGGGTACACACTAGTAGCAGCATTGCGTGATAAGCTCTTTGTTTATAGTTAATAGATTCCTTGAATGCATGCGAGAGAAATATTATGTTCATATATGAGTAATGAATTATTTGTCAAATTTTAAATCAATTTTGTAACACTTACCGATAACGAAAAACCATTTTCTATGCCGCGACTCGAACCTGGGACCTTACAATTACCACGCGGATGCCATAGCCATCGCGCTGTTGCTATGTCTCAGAGTTAATTTTAATACATACTAATAAAATATATTCTATTTTTTTTCTTCTTTTTTTGCACACGCTCTCGAAAAATAAGAGCGCCTCTCTCTCTCTCTCTCTTTAAGCGTAATTCTAGAGCGATTCGTACTGATTTCTAAAATTTTAATTATCAAATTAAATGTGCTCGTTTTAAATATGTTTTTTAATGGGGCAAATTATTAAATTTAAAATTTTTCATTTGAGTTCGAGTAGTAAAATTGAACACTTTGCTTCAAAATTAAAAAGCCTCAAAACAATATTTTTCAATTTAAAATCTAAAATTTGAATTTTGCATTTTATAATTTTTCTGATTTCTTCAAATTAAAAATAGTAAATTACGATTTATAAAATTTTGAACTTAAACTCTAAATCGATTTGTACTGGTTTCTAAAATAGAAATTATAGATTTAAATGTGGTAGTTTTAGTATATATTTTAAAAGCGAACATTCTTAAATTTAAAATTTTCATTTTAGGTTTAAGAAGTAATTATTTAAATCAAAGTTTTTCCACATTGATTTTAATACGAATCGTTTTAAATTTGATGTTTCAATACGATTAATTTTAAAATCAAAATTTTCGTATTGAAATTAAGAAAAAAATTTAAAATCTGAATCTAAAATTAAAATGTTTGGTTTTCGTTTCATTTTTTCTGTGAAGTAAAGAAAAATGGAAGATCATTACCAGCATTGGTATTGGTCGTGAAAAATCTGTGATAGGAAATGACGTAGATGTTAATAAACTAAACCACAAATTTGTCAACCTAAATGTTCCTGTGTCCATGTTTAATTCGTATATAAATGCTGTACCGTTCAGAAATTGTAGTAATTGTTTTGAGTTCATGTGTGTTAGTCAATGTGATGTCCTACACTCCGTACTTAAAATTAAGTCTAATGCCACTGGCCTAGATGAAATAAGCCCGAAATTCATCAAAATTCTTCTACCATATATTATAAGCCATATTACGCATATTATCAACACCGCTATCACTACCTCCACTTTTCCTGAAGCTTGGAAAGTAGCAAAAATCTTGCCGGTTCCAAAATCAAATCTTGATTTCAGGCCGATCGCAATACTACCTTTTCTATCAAAAGTATTTGAAAAGATAATGGCAATTCAAATTAATAAATTCATGAATGAAAACTCGCTTTATTATGAAAAACAATCTGGCTTTAGGACAAACAAGAGTTGCACAACAGCGATTTTAAAAATAGTGGAAGATATTCGAGCTAAAATGGATAACAGTGACGCTACGCTGCTTACACTACTTGACTATAGCAAAGCTTTTGACACTGTAAACCACGAAGTTCTATTGACAAAGCTAAGAAAGATGTACAATTTCACGCGAACAGCTGTCACATTAATGTCCTCCTATTTAAGTAATAGAAAACAAGCCGTAGTAACCCCTAACAAACAGTCAAGCTTATTAACAGTATCACGTGGTGTCCCGCAAGGTTCGATTTTGGGGCCGCTACTCTTTTCAATCTATGTTAATGATCTGCCAAGTGTCCTGTCTAAATGTGAAGTCCATATGTATGCCGATGATGTGCAAATGTATGTGAGTCGTCCTATTAGCCAAATAAATGAATGTATTCTAGTGTGCAATGATGAACTGTTAAATGTAAGTGAGTGGGCAAAGAAAAATGGTTTGTGTATTAATCCTTCTAAATCTAAGTGTCTTATTATATACAAAAAGTACCTGAGAACAGAAAATTTAACCAAGCTAAATATAGATAATAAAAGCATAAGTTTTGTGGATAGGGCTGAAAATCTAGGCATAACTTTCAATAATACCTTGACATGGAGCGATCAGGTTAACAAAGCAGTAGGTAAAACCTATGGAGTTCTTAGACAACTATCGCTAACTCAAAAATATTTACCGGTTAACATTAAAACAATGATCGCAAAAACAATGGTAGCACCAATTCTGTTTTATGGGATTGAAATTTATGGCAAATGCGACTCAGCTAGTTTTAATAAGATTAGGGTTACTTTTAACAATATTGCTAGATATGTTTTTAACTTAAAAAGAATTGACCACGTATCGAACTTCGCGCATAAGTTATTTGACCTAGATCTCGTAGATATAATTAACCTTAAAATTCTTGTGTTTCTCCATAAAATAATTTACAGTAAAAATCCTGACTATTTGTATGACCTCTTGAGATTTACTGCGTCTCAGAGAGTAAACAACCTTGTTAGTCTAAGAACAAAACTCGCTAGTTCTGATAGACAGTTTTATGTCTTTGCTGTTCGACTTTGGAACCAGTTGCCACCCGATTTAAAAAATACCAGAAGCACACCTCATTTCAAAGAGAAGTTAAAAGCACACCTTAGATCATAACTACATATTAACAGCTATTAAAATAAACAATCATAATAATATGAAAATTGAGATAATAATACATAATAATAATTAAAAGATAACAAAAATGCAATGATTTGTACTAGTTTCTAATAAATTTATACTAGGATTAAGTACTCTGCTATGGACATGTCTAATCAATGTAAACTTAAAAAAGCTAATTGTGACTAGTGCATTAAGATAAAAGTAGCAATACTTGTAGCACTAGGAATATATTCAATAAATTCAAAATTCAAATGTCAAAATGTCAAAAAATAGCAATTGACATAACACAAAGATCTGCATCGAAAATTTGGATGCCACGCCCAACCATACCACCCCATTCCACTTCCCCAACCTTTAACAAAATTTGAGATACATTTACCAAATTTGGAGGGAAGATAGCTGGTGGCATCCCTATCTGCATTGGAGAATCTTAAAGGCAGCGTACACCCCTGCCGATTCCGAACCCCTTTGCATTCAGGCCTTTTTATACCGGTTTAAATGCTGGTTACGAGTATACCGAAGTCGGTTGCGTCCGACTGCAACATTTCCACTTGTTATGCTTCAATTTCTCATACTTCTATTTGAGGTACATACCTGTACGTCCAGGTAGCTTCCTAAAATATTGTTTTCTTTCGATGTTAAAAAAATGTTGTAAAAAAGTCCTTGGAACAGGACGAAAAACGCAAATTAAAAATCTACACCTTACTTTAGGGACATGGTTCCTGGCTAGACCCCTATGTATTTTTTATGCAGGCAGATAGTAAAATCGTGTGTGTTCATGTGAATTTTGTTTTTACCTGCTTCTTTTATACTGCTTTCTTTGTTCTGCTTTTGTTTGTGAGTTAGTTAGCTACCTGACGTACTAGTTTGTACCTCAAAAAGAAGTATGAGAAATTGAATTTTAAATTCTAATTTAAGAGCGTGTAATGAATTGCAAAAACTGATTTCTGGACAATTCTTATTTCCGAACGTTCTAATTTGTGAGCGTCTATTGTATCGAGTATACCGCAGTCGGTTGTGTTCGTCTGCTTCGGTTTCACTTGCTTTTAAATCACATTATGCAATCATATAAGATTTCGCTTTGAATTTTTTACTAGAAACCTACGTTTAACACTGCTTTTAACTTTTAATCAAACATCCCTTCTCCTTTGTTATAAACGAAAAACTATTTACCCAAAGAAACGGTCATTGTTAAAGTTATTTTCTTTACACTTTAAGGGCGGCTTTCGGTTGCAGTTATTGGATGCACTTGACCGACCTGTGCTGGATTTGACACCCCATGTTAACAACTCAGAATTCGTTCGCATCGATGTTACGTAAGTTACAGGCCCACATCTTTTAAAAAACTTATCTATATATATGAATGGCAATGCACGTGGAGTGTTTCCTTATAGACTCTGAAACCGCTTAACCAATTTTTATGAAGTTTTGGTGAGTTGTTTTGATCACGCCCAGGACTGATCCAGGCAAAAAAAAAAAAAATTACACGCCCACTTTGTCTTATCTGTCATCATTGCCGCACAATAGTTTATTAATATTGAATTTTGTAAATCGTTCGAAATGCTTAAAACTAGAACAAATAAAAAAATGGAAACGTTGCAGTCGGACGCAACCGGTATACTCGTTACCAGTATTAAAACCGGTAAAAACAGGCCTGATTGCATAGGGGTACGGATGCGGCAGGGGTGTACGCTGCCTTAAATATTCTCCGATGCAGATGGGGATGCCACCAGCTTTCTTCCTGCCAAATTTGGTGACTCTAGCTCAAAGTTTGTAAAAGGTGGAGAAAGGGGGGCTGGGGGCGGATTGGGTGGGCATGGCATCCAAATTGTTGATGCAGATCTTTGTGGAATGTCAATTGCTATCTTCATACCAAATTTGGTAACTCTAGCTCGAAGTTTGTAAAAGGTGGAAAAAAAGGGGCGGAATGGGTGGGCGTGGCTCCAAAATTTTTGATACAGTTCTTTGGGGGTTGTTAGTAGCTATCTTCTAACCAAATTTGGAAGTTCTAGCTGTATGGATATGTGAATATGTGGATTTATCGGTTTTGAGTTATCGAATTTATCAATTTGCCAGCCCCCTTGTTATCGTAGAAGCCCCATCTTGACACTTTAATTTACTTTCCCATAGATAAAAAGAATTGGAAAGTTTCAAGTCTCCAGCTTGAAGGGTGTGGAAAAAACTTGCAACCATACGGACGGACAAACAGACAGACGGACAGACACCATGACGGACATTGCACAAAACCAATATACTCCTTACCTTCGGTAACGAGTATAAAAACATCAATTGGGAAAAAAACATCCTAATCACATGAACATTTGAGAGGTCATTGAGACGATCAACGAGAATATCATTTGTTCTATATTCATAGAGTAGGCGTCAAAAATCCCACAGCAACTCGTGGTCGAGGTCCACTACTTAGTATCTTATAATTTCAATTCTTTATTCCATTTCACAGTGCTCAATCGTATCAGGTTAATATACCCAAGGATTTTGAGTGCTTCAATTGTACGCTGCGGCTACTGCGTCAGGCCGATGAGTGGTCGGGCAGCTATCGCTTTTGGTCCTGTGCTGATGTGGACATCAAGCAGCGCAAGAGCTTTAAAGAAACCTGTTCCGGCAACGGCAAATACTTTCCGTCGCGCTGCAGGTGCGAAAAGAACTACTATGGCACCCAGTGCCAGTATCAGGATGAGTGTACCAGCAATGCCGACTGCGGAGTCCAGGGCAAGTGCATCAATCTGGAGGGCACCTCACTGCCCCGCCGCCAGTGCTACTGCAACTATGGCTGGCATGGAATTGGCTGCAATAAAAGATCGCCATACACGTCGACCAGCCTGGATCTGACATCCTATGCGATAAAGGAGCTTTCGCCGGATTATCACATGTACTGGCGTCTTTTAGAGGAGCAGAAAGAGATTGAGATCGTACTTAAGGTCAATGGCACATCCTGGGTGGGCTTAGGCTGGCGTCCACGTGATCTGACACCGGAATGCAAGAATTTTCCGCTTATCAAAGATATTGGAGACTTTAAGACAACTCTGAAAGGGGAAGCATCTGAACCGGAGCCAACCATTGACCCTAAGAGCGAACCGGAGCCTAAAAGTGAGCCAGGGCCGAAAAGCGAACCAGAGCCGAAGAGCGAACCAGAACCGAAGAGCGAACCAGAGCCGAAGAGCGAACCAGAGCCGAAAAGCGAACCAGAGCCAGAGAGCGAACTAGAGTCAAAGAGTGAGCCAGCGCCGAAGACTGAACTAGAGCCAAAGAGCGAGCCAGAGCCGCAGAGCAAACCAGAACCAGCGCCCAAAAGCGAACCAAAGCCCAAAAGCGAACCGGAGCCTAGTGCTGAGCCAAGCTTCAAAACAAAACGTGTCGCCGAACATGAGGATAAGTTTGCCAAGACCAATGACGTCACTTCAGTGGCCACCAGTGTATCTTTTCGGGTCAGCAGCCAAGCTGAACGCAATCGCCGCCAAATCACAGGTAAGAATAACATGTGGAAACGTTGCAGTCGGACGCAACCGACTCGGTACATGTTAACGAACGGGTAAAAAGAGGCCTCATTGGTGGCCCATAGGGGTGTACGCTGCGTTCAAAGATTGGCTCATGCAGATCTCTCGGGGATGCCATCAATATTTTTGTAACTATGGAAAATAATACCTCTTTATACAAACAATATGTGTGTATAGTCCCAGATCACCAGATCCAATAAATAATAAGACGTTTGTTATTTTGTTTTATTGTAACAACCGTACGCACTCGCTGTTGAAACGCAACTAACCAACTGGCAAATCATGTGTATATGCACAGACACAAAAAACAAAGAGGAAAGACAAAACATACCGGTTCTTACATAGTCCATCTGTGTTCCTCTTTGGTACCTACTATGCATGTGTGTTATTGAATGTTACTTTTGCCTACACATTTATTTAAACACGCCACCTCAAAAGTTTCATTGATTTCCAACCAACAAGTTTGTACGTATCATTAATTTAAATTTCTGGGGATAACAATTTGACCCAGCATTTGCTGCAGAGGATTGGGGAAACCCAGTAAAACCCAACCAGATCAATTAAAAATAAAAATATACATTAAGTTCAATTCAATTCAATAAACAAATAATAATATACTTAGTAATAATAATAATCAATGATTCCATTTCATTTACTTATGCTTAATAATTTTATAAGGATTAAATATTATATATAGTAAAATTTGATTTCTTTCATATCAATTGTACTTTTATAATTTACGGGTAAAAATAAATGCTAATAATTGCAGCATTTATTTACTGCGTAAGGCCCAGCTGGTTCCTTAGGTTGATGAGTCTTGCTGCTGGTAACGGCTTTGTTAAGATGTCGGCCAACTGAAAATCTGTGGAAATATACTTGACAAGATTAATGTCCGGTAAATGATACTTGTATGTGTTTGTCCTGTGGCTGGTGGATTATGGACTGCACCTTGTTGTTAACCCTGGCAACGCTTATTTTTGCTGCCTTGCCCCTAGGTGTTTTGGATGGCTTTGTTTCTGTGATAAATTTATTTTCAATTTGGTAGCCTGTAGTACTCCTTCTGTCTGTCTCATTCCCAGCCCAATCAGAATCAACATATCCCATAAGGATACTATTAAAATAACTATTTGTTTTGAATGTCAACTTCAAATCAACCGGACCTCTTAGATATCTTAGAACCCTTTTAAGACATAGCCGTAGTTCTTTATTGTTGTTATTTGTATATCGGCTTAGTATACTTATTGATGTACTAAGATCTGGCCGAGTACATATCATAATGTACATTAAACAACCAATCAAGTTTCTACATGGTGCATTATAAGATTCTTCAGATTGCAAAGCCTCATAGTTTAGTTTACTTGGGAGAGGTGTACTAACAGGATTGCAATCTTCCATATTAAACTTCCTTAAAACATTATTAATGAAAGCTGATTGACTAAGACATAACTGACCCTCTTTTCCGTCAATTTTTATACCAATAAATTACCGAATTTCGAGTAAGTCAGTCATTTGAAACTTGTTGCTTAGGTATGATTTAAAACTAGTCATTGTAGCAGAATTCTTTGTAGCAATGACTACATCATCCACATATAATAATACATATGTATGTATATGTTTTTAGCTATATCTTCTTTGTTTAAAATATACATACAACGGTCAACTCCCAAATTTTCAAATCCAACATCCTTAAGCACATTTTCAAACACTTCAAACCAGCATCTTGAAGCCTGCTTAAGGCCATAAATTGCTTTATTAAGCTTACACACTTTATCGCCATCTTTATGGACCAAGCCTTTTGGAATCGTCATGTAAACTTCATCTTTAAGAGTTCCATTCAAAAATGCGGTTTTAACGTCCATATGATGGACCAAGAGGTTGAATTGATTTGAAAAAGCTAAAAGAAATCTGAAACTCGAAAATCGTGCAACTGGTGCAAACGTCTCGTCATAATCAGTTAAGTATTCTTGTGTGAAACCACGTGCCACAAGACTTGCTTTATATTTACCTAAATTACCAAACTTATCTTGTTTTATACTAAACACCCATTTGCAATCTACTGTATTTTTATACTCGTTACCGAAGGTATGGAGTATATTGATTTTCGTGTCTGTCCGTCTGTCCGTCCGTATGGTTGCAAGTTTTTTCCACACCCTTCAAGCTAGAGACTTGAAACTTACCAATTCTCTTTATCTATGGGATAGTAAATGAAAGTGTCAAGATGGGGGTTCTACGATAACTGGGGGGCTGGCAAATCGATAAATTCGATAACTCAAAACCGATGATTCCACATATTTCGCACATCCTTACAGCTAGAACAACCGAATTTGGTAAGAAGATAGATACTAGCAACCCCCAAAAAACTGCATCAAAAATTTTGGAGCCACGCCCACCCATTCCGCCCCAGCCCCCTCGCATTTTAAAGTCAAAAAAGCCTATATCTCCCACAGTTTTTGAGCTATAGCCACCAAATTTGGTGCCAAGATAGCTGATGATGACCCCCCAAAAACTGAATCAAAAGTTTGGATGCCACGCCCACCAATACCGCCCTAGCTGCCCCCATTTGCCCCAACGCTTCGTCGAAAACGGGAATGCGTGTATCTGCCAGAGTTGTAGAGCTAGAGCCACCAAATTTGTTAGGAAGATAGCTGGCAACAACTCCAAAAAATCTGCATCAAAGTTTTGGAGCCACGCCCACTCATTTCGCCCCCCTTTCCCCACCTTTTACAAACTTTGAGCTAGAGTCACCAAATTTGGTATGAAGATAGCAATTGACATTTCACATAGATCTGCGTCAAAAATTTGGATGCCACGCCCACCCATTCCGCCCCCAGCGGCCCTTGCGCACTTTTTACAAACTTCGTGCTTGAGCCACCAAATTTGGTATGAAGATAGCAATTGACATTTCACATAGATCTGCATCAAAAATTTGGATGCCACTCCCTTTCATACCGCCCCCCAGCCCCCCTTTCTACACCTTTTGCAAACTTCGAGCTAGAGTCTCCAAATTTGGTATGAAGATAGCAATTGACATTCCACATAGATCTGCATCAAAAATTTGGATGCCACGCCCTTCCATACCGCCCCCAGCCCCCCTTTCACCACCCTTTGCAAACTTCGAGCTAGAGTCACCAAATTTGCAACGAAGACAGCTGGTGGCATCCGTACCCCTTTGCAATCAGGCCTCTTTCTACCGTTTTTAATACTGGTCGGTTGCGTCCGACTGCAACGTTTCCACTTGTTTTTGCATGCTTTTATCTTGTCTTGTCTTTCTGGATTCTTGTAATCAAATTTTGACCATGTTCCCGACTAGCTAGAGCTCTGAAATTTTCACCAAATATGTGTTTCAGATGACAATACATGTTTTTAAACGATTTGGCACGATAAAATATGTAATATCTTGTAAAAACCATGAAAAACAGTTTTCCCGTTTGCTTAACTTACTAATTTGACTGGCACAGTTGACAAGCCTTGGTGGCATGGAAGGAAAACTGCTGCTTCACAGATACAAATACTTCTTTTTTATATATATATTTTTTTATTTTTTTTTATTATTTTATGTTATGTTTTTTATTATATACATTTTTTTAAACTATCGATTATATTTAATTGCAAGAAAGCGTATAAAAACATGTCTTCAAAAATTTTTTTGATTTACTTTATATATATGTACTAGTAAGTGGCCCGCTTACTTCGCTGCGGGGATAGTTTATATAAATTTTAGCAACAGGAGATAGATACAAAATAAATAAATTAGAAAATATTTCACAAAATATTAAAGCAAAGTATTTAATATCCTCTTTTCCACGCCACCATTGAGGTAGAGAATCAGGCGCGTCATTTTTTATTGTGGTTTCCCCAGTAGGCCTTATCCACTTATTGAATTTAATTTGCAATTATTAACAACTTTAAGAGCTTCTTTATAAACGACATTGGTTGTTTTTCCGTCAGGTGCTAATACAAATAAACTTTTTGGTGAACTGACTCTTGAGCAGGCTACATAAAATTGGCCATGAGAAAAACAATCGTGTCTTAAGTCTAGTCCGGCTAATTTAAGAGTTTGTCCCTGTGATTTATTAATTGTTAAGGCAAAGCAAACTTTTAAAGGAAATTGCAATCTTTTAAATTGAATTGGCAATTCAGAATCAGAAGGTATTAATGGAATTTTCGGTATAAAAACCGTTTCCCCTATACCATTGCCAGTAAAGATAATTGCTTCGACAACATTCTTATGAAGGACTTTAACTTGCAATCTTGTACCATTGCACAGTATTGGCGGTTTCAAGTTGCGAATCAACATTACAGGTGAACCAATCTTTAAAGTTAATTTATGTTGAGGCAGGCCAGCCGGATTTAATGAATTAAGAAAATCGACGGAGTAATGAACTGCATCTTCGATTTCAGTCACAGAATCAATAGAGTTATATGTAATTTCTTCACTTTGAAATGATTTGTATAAAAACTCGTTTATTTCCAATGCATTTTCATTTCTCGCAGTCAAAATAGCACGTTCTGAAAACCATTTGAGTGATTTTTGAGAGATATTTGTAATATCCGGAAATATTTTTAGAGTTAGCTCTTCAATACTTTTCACAACATGACACAAAGTTGATGGTAAAGTTAAGTTAAGTTAAAGTTATAAAACCCATGATGTTGGAAATAATCCATTTCCTATTTGAAGAAGCATTTCTGCAAATTCACCAGCTATGCTATCACCTTTTAAGTGCACTCGCATATTTTTCGTTCATGCAATTTTCTGTATTTTGGGCCACAAAATTGAAGACTTTAAGCACGCATTTATTTCATCTGCTCTTGTTCCTCTGGGGATCACTGGGAGAGTTTGTCGAAAATCACCAGCTAAGAGAACAGTTATGCCACCCATTAAGTATTCACTATCTCGAATGTCTTTCAAAGATCGATCTACAGCTTCAAAAACACCTTTATGGCCCATAGTATACTCATCCCAAACAATAAGCTAGCAATCTTTAGCACAGCAGCAATGTTAGATTGCTTTGAAATTGAGCAATGTGGTGTTTCTAAATAAATCAAATTAAATGGAATCTTAAGTGTAGAATGCGCTGTGCGACCACCATTGCGATACCGGAAGAAGCAACGGCCAATGCAATTTTTATACTC
Source organism: Scaptomyza montana (assembly GCA_018904305.1). Taxonomy (NCBI): domain Eukaryota; kingdom Metazoa; phylum Arthropoda; class Insecta; order Diptera; family Drosophilidae; genus Scaptomyza; species Scaptomyza montana. The sequence goes on from JAEIGR010000153.1 coordinate 185,148, forward strand.
GATACCGAAGGTAAAGAGTATATTGAGTTTGTGCAATGTCCGTCATGGTGTCCGTCCGTCTGTCCGTCTGTCCGTCTGTATGTGTCCAATTTTTTTCCACACCCTTCAAGCTAGAGACTTGAAACTTTCAAAATCTCTTTATCTATGGGATAGTAAATTAAAGTGTCAAGATGGGGGTTCTACGATAACTGGGGGGCTGGCAAATCGATAAATTCGATAACTCAAAACCGATAAATCCACATATTTCGCACATCCTTACAGCTAGAAGTACCAAATTTGGTCAGAAGATAGCTACTAGCCACCCCCAAAAAACTGAATCAAAAATTTTGGAGCCACGCCCCCCCATTCCGCCCCCAGCCTCACCGAATTTTAAAGTCAAAAAAGCCTATATCTCCCACAGTTTTTGAGCTATAGCCACCAAATTTGGTGCCAAGATAGGTGATGATGACTCCTCAAAAACTGCATCAAAAGATTGGATGCCACGCCCACCAATACCGCCCTAGCCACCCCCATGTGCCCCAACGCTTCGTCAAAAACGGGAATGCGTGTATCTTCCAGAGTTGTGGAGCTAGAGCCTCCCAATTTGGTGGGAAGATAACTGGTAACGACCCCCAAAAAACTTCATCAAAGTTTTGGAGCCTCGCCCACCCATTCCGCCCCCAGCCCCCCCGCATTTTGAAATCAAAAATGGCTATATCTCCCACAGTTTTTGAGCTAGAGCCACCAAATTTGGTGCCAAGATAGGTGATGATGACCACCTAAAAACTGCATCAAAAGTTTGGATGCCACGCCCACCAATACTGCTCCAGCCGACCCCATCCACCCCAACGCTTCGTCAAAAACGGGAGTGCGTGTATCTTCCAGAGTTGTGCAGCTAGAGCCACCAAATTTGGTAGGAAGATAGCTGGCAACGACCCCCAACAATCTGCATCAAAGTTTTGGAGCCACGCCCACCCATTCCGCCCCCAGCCCCCCGCATTTTGAAATCAGAAATGGCTATATCTCCCACAGTTTTTGAGCTATTGCCACCAAATTTGGTGCCAAGATAGGTGATGATGACCCCAAAAAAACTGAATGAAAAGTTTGGATGCCACGCCCACCAATACCGCTATAGCCGCCCCCAGCTGCCCTAACGCTTCGCAAAAAATTGGAATGCGTGCAATTGATGAAACTTTCACAGATTGCTTAGATCATGTCGGGTTTGTTCACTATGAAATTTCATTTCGATCGGAGCATTCTACGACATAGCCACCATACAAATTTACCATATCGTACTATCAATTGTTGTCTCTGTCGTGCACTTTCAAGTACCTACATGTCAAATTGTTGTTGTTGCACACGAACAAGTAAATGACGCTCAAGAGTAAAAATATTAGCGAAAAATTACCAACAACTGCACAGAAACATAAGAGGAGGGTGCATTGATTTGGCTGTGTGAATGGTATCATAGTCTTGGCATAGCCAAAATTAACTATGCGCCACTATGTTTTTTCTTGACTTTGCACTCTAACTCTCCCGATGCGCGTGGGTTCGATAGAACTCCTCTCGACGAACTAACTCGCGCCGTTCTCTTGCTCGGCACTCATCGCGCCGTGGCTCTCCCGACCGCTGGGTCTTCGGGTCGCGGCTCTCTCGTGCGTCTCTTCCGTCACTATGTCCCTCTCTTCTAACTGCTACATTTGACTAGTACGTGTTGGCTTCTTGCCGTTCTTATTCCTATTCTTATTGTCGAACTGAATGTTGGCTTCTTGCCGTTCTTATTTATATTCTTATTATATATAATTATGAGTTCACGACCAAGTGGGAATTAAAAAAATAAAAAAGACATTTGTCTTTAGTTTATTTCTTTAGTGTGTTGAACTAATTTTAAAAGATACAAAACACTTCCTCACTTAAGTCTATCTACTTTCTGATCTTACTCCGAACTAAACTTCAATTGTTCTTGCTGCGCAGAGCAAACCTCCGTTGAGAGCTTTTCTTATTGTCAAAGCTTTTATCAAAAAGTGCCAATTCGGCGATCTCACGCTTGTGGCTTGATTTTGGAGATATGTTTATGTCTCAGGCTTGTGGCGTGATCTTAGAAATATGTTTATATTTTATGTTTATGTCTAATATGCTTCCTGTGTTGGGGTTTTAGGGTGTAATATGATATCTTATTGTTGGGCTGTGTGCTATGTGCTGGGGTGCGTTCTCTGTGTAACATATTTGAGATATGAATATGTGTGCATATTGGATATCTTACTCGCCCACACTTAAAAAATTTGCTTTACGTTAGACTGCTTCTATCTTGGGATACAGTGCGGGTTGATCTTGTTCATCTATTGGTAATTCTATTTTATCGTTGTTTATTTCTTTTGTTCTTTAGGTTTTCTATACTTAACAATAAGTGTTTTGGGTAAACTTTTGAACTTATAAATTAAGTACAATAATATGCTTAATATGGTAATGGTTAATGATGTCAATGTTATTATTTGAAATGTATTATAATATTTTGTATGTTCCAAAATTAATTTCTTAGTTTGAATATATGACAATGGTTCGAGTTTTGTTACGTTATTACTGACATAAATGTTTTGTGTAAAATCTAGTCTTGAATTTGATAATGATATTTCGTTGATTTGTACTTCACAATTATAGATTTTTATAATATTGTTTCCTTTTATTTTAATTTCATTGTTCATACAACTTTGATTTACAATGGTTTTGGATTCATGTTAAGATTATGTTTGGTTCTATATAATTTGTTTCAAAGTTTTTAATTGTTTTGGTGTATTTACATTCTGTTTTGCTTTGTTTTACAATGCCTACTATGCAATTATTCATTATTTGTTTCTTAGTAAGTGTGCCATATACTTTATTATTATTTATAAAATATTTTTCTTGAATATTTTCTGTTACAATATTATCGTTCTCAACTGGGTAGGGTATTATTTCGAAAATAGGTGTTTTGCTAATTTCTTGTGGAATATGTGATATTATATAAATTTCTTTTGTATCAGTTTTTAACCAAGTTGATGTTTTAATATTAAGAATTTTCTCTGGTGTAACATGCAATAAGTAATCGTGCTTTAGTAATTTAGGGTTGAATATGCCTAATCTAGTTAGTTGCATTCCCATCTCTATGTCTTCTAAGTATTCGGTGAAATGTTCTAAATTTAAAATTAATAAATCAAGTTTCTTGTTCTTTTCTTCTTTTGTTTTAAATGTGTTCATGGTCTCAATTGCTTTGTACATTGTTTCGATTATTTGGTTTAGTTCGTTAACTTGAACGCTGTTCTCGGCTAAGTTACTTATCTTCTGTTCTAGTTCGTCTCTGTCCTCTGTATCTAATGTTCCGAATAAGTACTTATATGTTTCCTACTAAATTTATTAGTCCTCTCTTTTGTCTTTTGATGATTGTTATCCCGTTCATTTCCCTGTTTAGTTTTTCAATAAGGTAATTTATTTTAGTTGAATTTTCGTAATCCTTGGCTTGTATTAATAGGTTATTGTAGACCATTTCTATTTTTGTTAAATTTACAGTTAGATAACGGTATTAAAAATTTGTTGGAATGTCCAGTGTTCCTGTTTTAAATATTAGGTAGCCGTTGTTTGCTTTTATGGGGTTTATTTCGATACTTTGTCCGTTAATTGTCACCGTTAGCAGTGTTATTATTATTAGAATTCCCTTCATTAGTTGGTTCTCTGTAATTAATGTATTTACTTATATTAGTTTTCTTTTTCTTCTTGAACTTTGATTTGTAATGGGTGACTTTTCTACCTCTATTGGTTTCTTCAAAGTGTTTTTCGTCTAGTTGTCTTACCTGACCTGTCTTTTTGAATGGATTGGTTATTTTCGATTTGACTAATGGTGAAGATCTATACTTTGTATCTATTTCAAATTCTTCTCTTGATTCATTTAGTTTTTCAATTTGTTTCTTTTTCTTATCTTGTGTGTCATACTTTGGTGTCCCTGCGTACATAAATATATCTGCGGGTGTTCTGTTTAATGTGTTGTGTTTAGTTTTGTGATTATAAGTGTACTAGCGGGTCCCCCCCTGCTCGCTTCGCTCGCCAACCCCCCTCGCGCTGCGCGCTCGATTTTCGAATGCAAGCAATTATAACGTTTGAAAATAACCGTGTGTTGAAGCCCCTGTGTATTCACTTGCACATCTTATGAAATCCTACATTTCCGTTTATACGACATAGTAAGTGCCCCGCTTACTTCGCTGCGCAGATAGTTTATATTATTTAAGCAATAAAAGATAGATGTAAAATAAATAAATTAGAAAATATTTAACAACAAATTAAAGCAAAGTATTTAATATTCTCTTTTCCACGCCACCATTGAGGTAGAGAATCAGGTGCGTAATTTTTTATTGTGGTTTCCCAGTAGGCCTTATCCACTTGTTGAATTTAATTTGCAATTATTAACAACTGTTAAGAGCTTCTTGATAAACGACATTGGTTGTTTTTCCGTCAGGTGCTAATACAACTAAACTTGTTGGTGAACTGACTCTTGAGCAGGCTACATAAAATTGGCCATGAGAGAAGCAATCGTGTCTTAAATCTAGTCCGGCTAATTTGAGAGTTTGTCCCTGTGATTTATT
>JAEIGR010000157.1:0-173274 GCA_018904305.1 Scaptomyza montana
GCAAAAATATAATGATCATTGTTTTTTCGTCTTGCATATCGCATGAAACTTGCATTCCGTTATTTTCAGCAAAACGACTACCCAAAACAGAATGTTCGGTTGTTTGTGTGTCTGTATAACTACCGAACCTTCTAGAGGTCTGTTTTGGGTAGTGTTTGCTTAAAATAACGGAATGCAAGTTTCATGCGATATGCAAGACGATGGAACAATTTCGCATTCATTCAATTCATTTGTTCATTTAACGTGAAAGGCCTTTCACGCGTGGTTGCTAAAATTTATTAAATATAAAGTGGTCAGCTAAAATTTATAAATATAAACAAAGAAAATAAATAGAAAATGAGTGTATACAGGTCAAGCCGCTATGAGGCTAAACAAATAATTAATTCGATTATAGCCAAAAAACGACGCTTAAGTGAGAGTTTGCCATCGTTACCAATATCATTAAATGTTGAGATGCAATTGGACCGAAATTATATGGATAATGATAATGATGGATACTCAACAGACAATAGTGTCGATTCTGAAGACTCTGAAAGTGAGGTTAAATCTCTGCGTGAGGAACTAGCTTACTGGGCAGTTGTGTTCAATATTTCGAGCTCTGCTTTAAATGAACTTCTTAAAATCTTGCGACGTTTTAATTGTGATTTGCCATGCGATTCCAAAACTTTAAAGAAAACTCCCAGAGATGGTTCTTGTGTCACAATGAACGGCGGCGAATATATACATTATGGAATCGCTGACTGCTTAACAGATTTTCTTGAAAATTATTCTTTTAATGATAAGGCAATGTACATAAATGTAAACATTGATGGCCTGCCTCTCTTTAAAAGTTCAAGAATGCAGGCTTGGCCAATATTAATTAATATTCATAAAACTTCCCCCGTATTGCTAGCTGGTGTTTTTTGTGGAGACAGCAAGCCAAAGATGTAAACGAATATCTAAACTTATTCGTTTCTGAGCTTAGTACTCTTATATGTAATGGTTTTTTTATAAGACGAATCATTTTGAAATTAAGGTGAGAGCCTTTATTTGCGATGCTCCCGCAAGAGCATATGTACTTGGAACTAAAAGTCATAGCGGATACTTCAGTTGTACCAAATGTCAACAACGAGGTGAAAACTTTCAAGGTAGGATAGTTTTCAGGCTTGAAAACAGCTCACCAAGAACAGATCAGCAATTTAGGAATAGAATAAATGCCGAGCATCATAACATTATACTCCCACTCAAGTTAGAAGAACTTCCCTTAGACATGGTCCGTCAGTTCCCGTTTGATTACATGCATACGGTGTGCTTAGGGGTAATGAAAAGTTTGTTAAATGGTTGGATTAAAATTAGATGCAAGAATTACTCCCTATCAAAACAAAATATTGATATTTTAAATAATAAGTTAATGTCTCTAAAGGCAGATATTTGTAAGGAGTTTGCCAGGAAACCGAGAAGTATTTTAGATATGGATAGATGGAAAGCCGTTGAGTTTAGGCAATTCTTACTATACACTGGGCCAGTAGTTTTGAAAGGTGTTTTGACAAAAAGCCGATATGAGCATTTTCTTCAACTAAGCATTGCAATAAGAATTCTGCTTAGTGACAAGTACAGCTTGACTAAAAATGAATGTGCTAAAGAACTTCTTGGTAGTTTTATAAGTAAATTGCCAGAGCTTTATGACGAAACATTTCTAAAATATAATTTTCATTGTCTATCGCATTTGGCAGATGAAGTTATATTTTACCAAGAAAATCTACATTCCTTCAGTGCTTTCAAATATGAAAGCTATTTGTGCAAAGTAAAGAAAATGGTAAGAAAAGGAACGCATGTAGCTATTCAAGTATATAATCGCCTTGTTGAGCACAGCATCAATAGCCTAAGAAAAAAGACACTGCAAAAGAAGTTTTGAAAACCAGTTTTGGAGGAGAAATTTGCTCAATCAAAAATAAATACATATATATGTCCATAAAAGCTCCCGACAACATTTACATTGTTAATTCTAAAGTTTATAAAATTGATCATTTTGTAGAAGAAAATAATGAAGTTTGTGTTATATCAAATGAAGTTTTTCTATTCGGTGATCTATTTACTATACCATTAAAATCAAGCCTTTTGGGCATAAAATATTCTGAAACGCTTATACTTAGTGAAATACAGAGTGTTCACAAAGTAACAGACGTTGCATAGAAAGGCATTATTCTTACTTCGTCGTCACCAGGTTCCATAATTGTTATTCCTGTAATACATAATGAACGACTTCACTGAAAAGTTTTTAACTAATAATAATAATACCGAGTCAACGGAATCGTTACCGGATAATGGATCTGCTGAACCAACTTACACACAGCTGACGTCCAGCAATGCATATCCTTCCAGTGAGTATAATTATAGAAACTTAATTTGAGTAACAATAAACTTAGTGCATTTTTCTATTTTTTTTCCAGATTTACAGCATTTTATTTACGAGCAATTGGTGAAATTAAATAAAAATGGAGAAGTGCTGCTTATGGAAATTAAAGGTATGAAATTATCACTTTTTTTAAAGGTTATTTCAAATCAATATTGTTTTAGATCTTAAGGAACGCTTAAACAGATTGGAAGACGAAAACCATAAGGTTCAAAGTCGAATACTAACTGCGGTGGTAGCACAACGCAAGCTTGTTCATGGAAATAAACCACGTTTGTTGCTACCATCAAAGCCGTTCAGCAAAATTGAAGACTTTGAAAATTTCGAGGCTGAAATTAATAATTCCGCAGAATTTTCTGAACAACTGGTAAGACTTCACTTTCAAAACTATACGAATAATAATGAATTGTTGCAACTTTATTTTATTTGCAGGAAGCAGAAATGTTAAACTTTCATATTTCGGATCCAGCAAAATTTTTAAGAACCATTTGGCGCAAAATTTTAATTGACGAAGCAGCTGTCAATTATTCGTGGAAGGGAACCCAAACTAAAAAGAGTGTTCTCAGCCTGGCAGTAACAACTGCACTACGAAGTAAGTTTCACAAACCTTTTAAAGTTTTAACAAAATTTTTAATTTATAATTCTATTTCACCCTTATACATAGGCGCTTTCAATCAAAAATTTAAGGTTGATGAAAATTTATTTGCAACTATAAGCAGTAAATGGTTCCAGACAGCGAACGATAGAATAAAATATTATAAAAAATCAAATAAACATGTTTAAATATATAGAAGTGTATGGTAGTTTTAAGTTTTACCTTATAACATTTATAAATATATAGAAGTATAGTTTTAAGTTTTCCCTTCATTCAAATTTTGTTAACATTTTCTAAATAAACATATTTTCTTATATATAATAAAAAAAAATTAAATAAAAATATTCAAATAAGTATTTTTAAGACTCATTTTAGACTCCCAAAACTCCAATGATAAGTGCTCTTTCTGCAATTAAATCTGCACTCCAATCAGCGTCTGAAAAGGGGATTTTAGGAGCATTTTCTGTGCTTCAATAGGAGGGTGAAAGCACATATGTCTGTGTCAGAAAAGAGTCAGATTAGACTCAGAAATTATGCACTTATAAGGAATACCAGTTTCATAGAAAAAAACGCTCATTCCGGACTCTTTTTCGTACACATTATGATGGTAAATGCTCATAAAAAGGGTCATAAAACTATCAGAAAACGCACATATTCCTTGCTGGGTTATTAATAATAATGAGATGGTGTGCTCTTTATCATTTTTCACTAGAATTAATACTCGATCAACGTATTCTTTTATAACCAAGTCATTCGCCTCCTGCGGTTGTATACAACATATGATTCGTTTTTTCTGTATATTTAAATTTCCATCCTCATCAACGATAAAACCCACGAATTCTTTTCCATTTCTGTGTAAATACTCCAAATGCTTCCTATCGCTTGAGTAGTGTCCAAACTTATCTAGAGTCATATTGACTTAACATCGATCTGATTTCACAATTGGTTTTTTTCTTGATGTAACTGCTTGCTTACAAACTCATTATTACTGTTTATTCTTGAAATGATTTCATTGCTAACTTTGTTAACATCATCTAATAACTTAGTTACTTCGTTAGTTATTTCATTCATTTTGCTTTCCATATCCTTTAACTTATTATTTCTTTGTTCAACTAACTGAGCAATATAAGCCGTTTGACTTTTTTTTAATTCAAATACTTCAACATCAACGTATTCTTTGATTACCAAATCATCGTTATTTATGGGGCTGATTGAATTTTTAATGCGTTTGTTTTGGGCATTTAGGTTACCATCCTCATCAATATGAATCCCACTCACAGCTTCAATCCCCCTTTTCAACTTGTCTGAGCGTTCTTTATCGTTCGAGAAATGACCAAACTTGTCAAGAGACATATTAATAATAAGAATATTTAATGAGTGTATATCATATTTATTAAAAAATTATGTTTGCCTCTCGCAGCTCTTCAATTATCGATACAATTTCATTATTATGACTACTGTTACCAGCTGCCTGTGAAGCGATCAAAAGCTTAAGTCTATTTACAATTTCATTAGGATTATCCCAGTATACATAATTTGGTTTATGTTTGTTGAGCATCATAAGAGTTCCGCCTTTATGTGTAGATTTTTTATTATTCAAAGGTGTGGACACTGCACTTGGCTCAACAACTTTCGGGAAAAGTTTTTTTATTATATCAGTATACTTTTTGGAGCGATTACCTTTCAGTGCTTCATTAGGCTGATGATTTCTTCTATGAGCATTTGTTTTTGACAAGATTTCCTTATATGTATCCAGATCCAATTGGTTACAAGCATGTGGATTTTTAAAAAGATTAAAGAATACAATCCAGGAGTAAGATTCCACTTTTCACCCGTTTCCAGTTCTAGCCTTTTGTTGTTTACGTTTATTTTAGAGCTGCCTAATTTAGTTTCTCCTTTATTTTTAGTTGGTCCAAATGCTTTATCTAACTGTCCCTCTCGCTCTAACTCATTTAGACTAAGATTAAAACTATCATCTCTTGCTACATTTGACTGATTATAATCTTTATTGCCTACTGTAGCAGAGTTAATATAGTTTTGTTCACTCGATATAAGCGAATCATGGATTGACTGTTTTTCATCAATTTCCCCATCTATTGCGTCATAAAATTCGCTAGTATTATTTTCATTCTCCACCACCTCATTTACACTTTTATCTTTTTCTTCTTTTTTGATTCTGGGATATGGCTTTATTTCTTTATTTCCTTTAATAATCTTTTTGAGTGGTTCTGTTAATGGCTTAAATGTTTCCTCCAACTGGTATTCATTTGCGGCTTTGCCTAATTTAATACTTCGAAATTTTCTTTTTAGCGCGTTTCTTTTTTTTGTTAGCTCCTTTAGTATATGCTCATTCATTTTAGTATATTTATGATAGTAAGCCAATAAACTTGATCAGCGAGCGTAAAAGAGGGTGGTTTTAATAACAGGTTGTTCTGCCCTTGTTTTACTGTTATATTGTTGTAGTTTTTCATAAACAAGGTGTTGTTTTGATGTTATTTTTTTTTTTTTTTTTTCGGAAACAGCTTTTTGTTTTGTTGTTATTTTTTTTTCAGAATCAAGGTGTTGTTTTGCTGTTATTTTTTATGTTTTTCAGATACAGCTTGTTGTTGTTGCTGTTATTTTTAATGTTTTTGGTTTTCAAGAAACAGGGGGCCTGCTATATGTGAACTAATCAGATACTCCAAACAAACTGAGATAGTTTACAGACAATATTTATATATATATACTCATAAATGATAAATCTTTTTTTTCTTCTTTATTAAACCATTTAAATGTAAAGTATTTATTTTGATATAAAAATTATTTTAAAAAAGATTTTGAGGTGAGCATTAAAAACTTAAGACATAAGTGACCGCCGTTTAAAATACCAAATCGTTGTACTTGATTATAATTGTATTGAATGTTCTCGCCCAAATATCTTATAAGTTCTATAGGGGGTGGCAAATTTCCAAAACTATCAAAATATCTGCATTCCTGATCCGCCTTATAGTAAGCTACCCAATGAGTTCCAGCTCCAGTTGACGAGTCCAAATTAACGATACCGCATTCTCTTTTTCTAACATGTTTCGGTAAGGAGTTTCTCATATAAACCCCTCTAAAATGTGGGATATGTTTGCGTGCAAAGTTTATAATATCAATGTTCGAAAGCGGTTTATTGGGCAGCTCATTCATAAAAAATTAATTTTTTTATTTGTGGTTATACCAAAACCTTTTTGATACGGTTTTAAATAGAGACCACTACCTAAAGCAATGGCTTCCATTTTTCTGTTATGACGTTTATTCTCTTCTAGCTCTTTTTTAGCATTCTTAGCATTATTAATGCTTTTAGCAATAGCTGCTCCACCAGATGCCATTCCTCCTAATGCACTGAGCGCTGTCAAGATTGGCACAAGTGGTAAAAATCCTCCAATTTTAGGAACGTTGATTACTCTAGGAATAACAACTGTATTTTTCTTATTTCCAATGGTCTTCGACAAAGCTTTTCGGGCTACTTTAATCGCAGCTTGAATGCCAAGTGGTTTTTCTTTCTTTAACACTCGGGTTGCGTCTCGAACGATATTCATAAAATTTTTCTTGTTTTTACATGACTTTTGTTTCTTTTGTTTTTGTGGGAGGCCCATACCAAATTTTTTCTTTGCTTTCATTGCGTTTGTAACGAAATATGCAGAAGATTTTTCACCGAGAGTACTATCAGATGCTTTTTACACGCTCCCACGCTCTTTCAGCTAGGATTGAGTCAGCTTTATGTCGATTTTCCAGATCTTTATATTTAGAATAGGCTATATCGTGCTCTCTACAAGCGGCATCCAAGGGATTTATTCCTTTGTCACCACGTGCTAAACGAGCTTTAAGCTTTGTTCCTGGACCACAAAACTGATATCCCGGTATGTGCAGCTCAACTGGTAGGGAGTTTATTATTTTATTGACAATACTTCTTCCTAGGTAGAGTGGTGGTTTGTTACTAGTAGTTTTATAAAAGCGCAACACCATTTTATTTGTTGTTTATTCTTCAATGGGATTTTAGCAAGTAACGATCTACTCAAAAAAGTTAGATTAATATGCGTTTAATCAAACAAAAAAATGACATAGAAGTAAAAAATATCGATTGTAAAAATGGTGATGTCAAACAACTTAGACATAGTAGCTTGTTACCCAATTCAATAAGAGCTCTAATTGTCGGACCTTCAAATTGCGGGAAAACCAATGTTATGATTAGTTTGATTGAAAGCCCTAACGGATTAAAGTTTGAGAATACTTACTTATATTCAAAATCATTATATCAGCCTAAATATGAATACTTAAAAACACTTATAAAACCAATAAAGGAATGGGTTACTTTACATTTTCTGAAAATGAAAATGCTGTTGCACCCAGCGATGCCAAAAGAACTCTATAATGATTTTTGATGACGTAGCATGTGAAAAACAGGATAATATTCGTGCATACTTCTGCATGGGCAGACATAAAAATATAGATGCGTTCTATTTGTGTCAAACGTACACACGCATCCCAAAGCATCTTGTGCGTGACAATGCAAACCTAATTATTATGTTTAGGCAGGATGAAGTCAATATGAAACATGTGTATCAGGATCATTTAGGCGTAGACATGTCGTTTGATGCATTTAAGAATATTTGTCAATTTTGTTGGAGAGAAAAATATGGATTTTTATTAATATGTAAAGATGATCCGCTAGAAAATGGACGTTATAGAAAGGGGTTTGCTGATTTTATTCAAATTTAAAATATAATAAAATAAAATAAAATAAAATAAACTAGTATTATTCATTCACTTATCAATAATCTTTCGGAATGGCAACAACACTAACGTTGACGGGTAACAACTCGATTTTAATAGCTAATTATCATCCTCCCATAGAGTTAAGTGGGAGCTATGAATGTGCACTAATTGATTTCCATATGTACAACTCGGTTCCAAATGTGGACTACGATAATAATTTATTCCATATTGGGGAGCATATTTTCGAGATACCTGTGGGATCATATGAGCTAAGTGATATAAGTGAATTTATTAAAGAGAAAATGAAGAAAATAGAGCCCAATGAATTAAAGCACCCACTAATCGAGAGCAATAATAATACCCTTCAAGTGGTGATTTCATCTAAAAAAGATTCAATATATTTTAACTAAGAGCGTTCCATTGGCCAATTATTTGGATTTAATAAAAGAGAACTAAAGCCATATGCAACACATATATCAGATCAACCGGTTGACATACGTTGTTTATTAATTCTTTTGTTTCAATTTTTATATTTTGCCATTAGGCGTTCTAGTCTTGTCAGACGCATGCTATAGTAAAAGCATCCACATGTGTCGACTCCCTCTGTAGTTAAATCGGATGACCAGCTGCACGCTGAAAGATGCTCGCCAAATTTAGATGTAACTAGATGGCAGTTTTCGTACGCCAAGAAAAATTCTCGATATTCTTCAAGCAGTTCATGATGTTCAGGAAAAATCATTTCCTCAAACTCGTTTAAAAAATCATCGATTTTCTTGACAATTGTTTTAAATCCAAAGTTAGAATTCAGCTCCATTTTGTAGTATACTCGGCAAACGTTTATTAAAGACTGACTTAAATGATTATTTTCACTTTCCTCATAGCATTTCATTTTTTATTTAGTTTCATATTATGATGAAATTGTGTCCTAAAAATATTGACATCCCTTTTTACTTCTTTACCCATCTTTTTTGAAATTTCAAACAGTAACCGAGTAATATCAATTTCTGACTCATAATCATAACTTGTTTCTAAATCTGAAAGTTGTATACTATATTGACGCATCTCTACACACTTTGGAATAATATAGTTATATTATATATTCTTTATTTGATTTTTCAATAATGTGTTCCAACACAAAAATTATTTTAAAAAAATTCCTAATCTTATAAGCGTCCTCCATGAGTCGCTATCAAATTCAACTCTATTACCATACTGATTGAGTATTAATATTCGTTGCCTATCTGATTTTCGAATTTTAAAATGACACTTAACGGTCTCAAGCATTGGATGTTCAATTATTGTGTCATTCAGAAGTCAAAGTGCTCTAGTTTCATTTGGATGTACTCCTTAAAAGTTAATAATTGAATCCACTCCTCTTTTTGCAATCCAATAAAGTTACGTTTATGTTGCTGCAGCCAAACCATAGGTGTGAAATCTCTACTCGTAGGAAACCCACACTTTAGTTTAAGCCTTAGGCTAACAAAATAATCAAATCCAAAAATTATTTCATGATCTTGAATTTTCTTTGAATTTTTAGTTTTTTTCAAGTGTAGCGTATCCATCCTCTCTTAACTGCTTTTTCAAACTAAGAAAAAATAAGATAAACCATAATATTTAAGGTTTTGATTTTTGTATAATTTCTCAGTACATCATAAACGCTGGAGGTAAAATGGTTATTCTAGATAGAAACTCATGTATTTTAGTTGACTTTCAATATGTATTTGGAAACGAAAGACAGATGTTTGTCAAAGAGTTGGCATTTATGCAAGCTGGGTCCGTCACACCCAATTTTTTTCACTTTAAACCACCCTACCACATGAGGGAGCTGGATGAAGTGACTAGGAAAACCTTAAAGATAACCAAACAGTATGTGGACGGCTTAGATTGGTCTGAAGGTGACATCTCTTATCTAAGTCTTGGCGAAATACTAAAGCCATTGAATAGTTACGCAACTGTAGTAGTAAGAGGAAGAGCTAAAAAAGAGTTCTTAAGTAAATTTTTACACACAAAAATAATAGATGTAAATCTTGAACAGAGCTTAGCGCAATATCCAAACTTTTTTACAAATTGTAGAATACACAAGGAAATAGTAAATTAATGTGCACTAAATAATTTATTTAAATTATTTCTTATCTCAGAAAACTCTCAATTTGAGGTATCTGAAAATTAAAATGTTTATGCTAGTATACTCGAATAAAATAAAAATTGTTTTCTTAGTAATTTCATCATGTTTCTATTTATTATTTAATTAAGAGGGGGTACATAATATTTAATATAATTAATTTCAATGATTATCAACTACAACTTAATTCTATATTAAATTGGTTTTAAACGATGCGTTGAACTATTCCAGTCAAAGGTGAATAATCTGCTAATCGATCATGCCTAAGCAGACAATATACCTTATATACAGTTTCTAGATCGATCGAAACTCTTTTTATCGATTGGCCCCGTTTTAACTGTTTCATTCTGATGTGACAAGTCTACAACAACCATTGGTGCTTTCTCTTTAAACTCTATAGGTGTTAGTAATGGCTCAGATTCCTTCATATAGTAGCTTGCTTGAATATAGTAGCTTGCTTGAAATCCTGTATACATATCATACAAACTTGCGTATCGTTCATGCTTAAAATTAATGTTCATGTCATCATACGGAAAGTTCTCCGAGTTAAGATACACTTTTAAATTCCTCAAATGATTATGTGTTAGTTTATCATCCACTACAAAAGCTATTATCGCAAATCGAGGGCGTTCTCTATTAGCTGCTATCTTAACATTAAAAACATGTTGTGTGTCTTCAGGTAATGTTGGATTCAGATAACAATCCCATCTGCGGAATGCAAGTGGAAGTGAGCCTCCACTCTTAGTCAGACTAAACATTTGTAACTTCTTTTCATCACTCAGAGTTACATGTGGTATTTTCCATACAATGTTAGAAATATTTAGCTTATACTCCTTAGTTCCAATTTTAGTGTAGTATACATCTTCCATATTTTTAGTCATGAGTAATATCAATTCATGTTTACAATTTAGTAAGACCTTGTTATAATCTTCAGCAAATCCAAGTAAGTATTTAAGAGGTATAGAAAAATTAAAGTATCCGTTCGACAGCTCTCTATCATTTCCATTGAACCAGCCAGAATTCTCTAACATGCAGCTCTCCGTTTTGTTTAAGGAAGCGTAGTTTTTTAAGGTTGTTGAAATACCAACAAATCGAGTACGATCAATTTCAATTCCATTTAATTCATAACGAACCTCGTCAAAGAGATAACTCATACAATTGTTTTTAAGTTTTCCATCTTCAGCAAGCGAGTTATCCGCCAAACAAATTGTGCCCTCAACATTAATAAAACTTTCACAAGGCAATACATATAAGTCCTGATTCTGAATAGTAATCCTAACTTCATCATTGCTTTTAAATGCTTGTAGATAGGGAGAGTAACTATGATATTCTTTCTTGATTATACTCTCATCCGAATAGGCTTTCTCTCGAACATTCAATACACTACTCATTATTTTTTTATTTTTAGACCCAGAGATTTTAAAAATAATTTGTTCTCAGGTGTTAGTACTTTTTTCGTCGACCTGTATGCTTCTGAAGTAGAACTCAAAGTGCTCGCTGGGGGTGGATAGCGCACGTTTTTATTATTATAAATAATCATTATCGACGCCTCAAGTGTAAGCGAAGTGTTACAACCTCTTTTCTTAAATTAACCAAATTTCCGTTCTGATCAACGATCCATATTATTAATGACTGTATCTCGGTCGTATTAACTGGCAAATAAATAAGATTATTTGGTTTCTCACTCAATTTATAGCCTGGCGGAACGTTGAGTGCAAACTCATGCAGAGCATGACTTGATACCTCATTTACATATGAACCGCTAACAATGTTACATTCCAGACGAATCGTATTTACTTTTGAAATGTCAACTGGTTGATCTGATATATGCGTTGCATTTTAGTTCTCTTTTATTAAATCCAAATAATTAGCCGATAGAACGCTCTTTGTTAAAATATATTGATTCTTTTTTAGATGAAATCACTACTTAAAGGGTATTATTATTGCCCCCGATTAGCGGGTGCTTTAATTCATTGGGCTCTATTTTCTTCATTTTCTCTTTAATAAATTCACTTATATCAATAAGCTCATATGATCCCACAGGTATCTCGAAAATATGCTCCCCAGTATGGAATAAATTATTATCGTAGTCCACATTTGGGACCGTGTTATACATATGAAAATCAATTAGTGCACATTCATAGCTCCCACTTAATTCTATGGGAGGATGATAATTAGCTATTAAAATCGAGTTGTTACCCGTCAACGTTAGTGTTGTTGCCATTCCGAAAGATTATTGATAAGTGAATTAATAATACTAGTTTCTTGTATTTTATTTTATTTTAAATTTGAATTAAATCAGCAAACCCCCTTCTATAACGTCCATTTTCCAAAGGATCATCTTTACTTATTTATAAAATCCATATTTTTCTCTCCAACAAAATTGACAAATACTCTTAAATGAGTAAGGCGTCATATCCACGCCTACATGATCCTGGTAGACATGTTTCACATTTACTTCATCCTGTCTAAACATAATTATAAGGTTTGCATTATCACGCACAAGATGTTTTGGGATGCGGGTATACGTTTGACACAAATAGAACGCATCTATACTATTATGTCTGCCCATGCAGAAATATGCTCGAATATTATCCTGTTTTTCACATGCTACTTCATCAAAAATCATTATAGAGTTCTTTTTGGCATCGCTGGGTGCAACAACATTTTCACTTTCAGAAAATGCAAAATAACCAATTCCTTTTATTGGTTTTATAAGTGTTTTTAAGTATTCATATTTAGGCTGATATAATGACTTTGAATATAAGTAAATATTCTCAAACTTTAATCCGTTAGGGCTTTCAATCAAACTAATCATAACATTGGTTTTCCCGCAATTTGAAGGTCCGACAATTAGAGCACTTATTGAATTGGGTAACAAGCTACTATGTCTAAGTTGTTTGATATCACCATTTTTACAATCGATATTTTTTACTTCTATGTCATTTTTTTGTTTAATTAAACGCATATTAATGTAACTCTTTTGGGTAGATCGTTACTTGCTAAAATCTCATTGAAGAATAAACAACAGTAGTAGGAGAATGGGGGTTCTGTGACAGGAAGTAGCTGTCACTTTTATTACCCCCAATCACAATTTATGACCCCATTATTTTTTATGACCCTTTTATCGCCCCCTTTTTTTTGACCCTTTTATCGCCCCCTTCAATATGATAATTTATGACCCTTTTTTTTCATGATCGTGCCCGTTTTAATTAGACTAAGGTGGAGAACAAAGGATTAACATTCCTAGGCCACCACTTTACCAGCAGCATCTGTGAGAAGCAGTGATCAGAGGAACAGATTTGGTTATTTACCTAACTAGTGTTAGAGTCAATTGTGCGCCTCTTTGACGTGAGTGGCATTGTAAACCTGTTTATGGTCATGAGGTGCAGTGTGCACAGGAAGAAAGGATAGATAAGAGAGAGTCAATTGTGCGCCTCTTTGACGTGCGTGGCATTGTAAACCTGTTAATGGTCATGAGGTGCAGTGTGCACAGGAAGAAAGGATAGATAAGAGAGAGTCGATAGGGCGCCTCTTTGACGTGAGTGGCATTATAAACCTGCAACACACGTCAAAAAATGAATGTTTATGGTTGTGATAACCAGTGATCAAAGGAAGTAAGGATAGAGAATAGAGAAAAGCGAACGCTTGTTCGATGTACTGGGGTTCTGTGAACAAGAGATGGGAATTTTCCTACGCAGCAGCGGCAGGATCAATACATTGCTTCTAATCAAGAGTATTGATACTTGTAGCTTAAGATTCAAATGTGTTAGAGGGGGAAAGTGCTAGAAGGAGAATGTGTGTTAGAGGGGGAAAGAGTTATAGGGGGAAAGTGTTAGGAGGAGAATGTGTGTTAGAGGGGGAAAGTGATAATGCTTGTATTAATTTAATAAGCCACGCCCCTTATACGATCTTGATTGGTTCCCACCGTCCTTAAGATGAAAACTATTTTCCAATCCTTTGGGCTTGATATTTAAATATTTAGCGCCATCCCTTTCTAACCTTTGATATTATATATATACCTGCTTTTATTTTGGTCAAGTGCAAGGAAAATCTTATATCCTGCATTGACTTCAAAACGCATAAAAGAGGTACTTTTGACTGAAAAAACCATCAGTAGCTCTCAAAATTTACAAGTGTAACTTTAAAAACTTTTCTTCCGTGTTTTAAAACGTTTGTGTTTTTAAATTTTTGAAAAATAAAAAAAAAAAAATTGTGTAAAATGTTTTCAAACAACATTGTGTGCACCACCACCGCAGCCAACGACTTAGCTGAGATTTTCGGCACCGATTCAAAACCGCACACTCCAGGATCGCAAACCACTACCACTACCTCTACCATCACAAGCAAAGCCACCACCCTTATGAAGATGTTTAACGCCACCTTCCCAAACACACCCTTCAACGCCACCTACAACAACACAGCATACCTACAACAACACAGCCTACACCACCACCTACATCAACACACCCATCACCACCACCTACACCAACACACACTCCGCCGCCACAAACAACAACACAGCATACGGCACCACCTACAACAACACAGCCTACACCACCACTTGCATAATACACCCTACACCGCCACCAACATCTTCACCGCAACACCCAAACCGACGACAAAGTGGTGCAACACATGTAAGGTTAACGTACTTTTTCAAAGTGGAATGGACATTTACGGTCCAGTATCCACAAAATGCGTGTTTTTATACTCTGAATAGTGCTGTGAAGCAGATTTCAGGTGGATTTAAAAACCGCATCCTCACGAGATGATGATGCAAGTCAAGTCACATCAAACACCTATGTGTGTTCTAACAGCTGGAAGAAATATAGAAGAAGTCTATAATCAACATGCTGAAATCATCCGACAAAAAATGGATGAGTTCCAGGAAAGGGACAGCGGATGGACAATGTCCCAAATTATAAGATTGTAGTGTAATCTTAACAAATACACCCCACTTAAAGTTTCAAATTACATTGAAACTCCAAAGGTGTTGAGGACTAAAAAGGCAATTCTGAATATAAAAAACACCAGGGACTGTAACGATTATAATTTTTATATTAAAAATTGAACAATAAGAATTATTTTCCAATATTTTTTATTTAACTTAATCAGTAACTCTTATTTTTGGACTTAAATGAATAAATTATTATTTAATTATTAAATTACAATTTTTTATAAAAAACTGTGAAATAACTCTTATTTTTCAATCTTTATTATAAAAATTAAAAATAAGAGTTTCTTTTCAATTTTTATTTTAGCAATCAAAAATAAGAGTTATTTTCCAATTTTTATTTTAAAAGTTGAAAATAAAAATTGATTTTAAATATCTTTTAACCGAGCAGCATAGCACAAAAGTTGATATATATTTATATTTATATATATATATATACAAATTGATTATTTTCAATTGTATTTCTAATTGCATTATTATTATATTATTATTCACAGGTAAATATACCCTATTCACCATGTTTTTTAGTGAGGGGTATAAAAATATAGCTGTATTAGCTGATAAGAATTTCTTCGAATGCTGTTTAAAGTAAACAATGACCAATTTTATTGTAAGACGTTTTACAATAAATAATAAATAAATAAATAAAATATATATCAACTTTTGTGCTATGCTGCTCGGTTAAAAAGATATTTAAAATCAATTTTTATTTTCAACTTTTAAAATAAAAATTGGAAAATAACTCTTATTTTTGATTGCTAAAATAAAAATTGAAAAGAAACTCTTATTTTTAATTTTTATAATAAAGATTGAAAAATAAGAGTTATTTCACAATTTTTTATAAAAAATTGTAATTTAATAATTAAATAATAATTTATTAATTTAAGTCCAAAATAAGAGTTGTTGATTAATTTATTGATATAAATTGAAAATAAATGTTTATACGATTTTTGGATTCCCAGCAAAAAAATAGTATATGGTTGTTTTCGCATTAACCTTATCCCTATATTTCGCTTTGATTTTTTTCAACTCCATAACTCTTATTTGCGGTCCCTGAAAAACACAGATGAATATTGTTTTAAACGGGCTTTAATATCAGCCCTTAAAGTCCCACTCAACACCACCAATCCTAGTAGATGTTTGAGCTACGAAATCAATGTTAATAGCTCAAGAATCTATGTAAGTGAAACACTTACATTAGATTTTGAGGAGTTGGAGTTTCCGCTTCCGCTTACACAAATTAAAGTGTTCGAAAGACGGAACTCCACTATTAGTATCAACGTGTTTGGGTTCGACGAAGAAAAAGGAAAAGTGGTTGGCCCGCTGTATTTAACGGAGGTCGAAAGGGAACGGCATATAAGTTTATTGCTTTTGGAGAGCGATAGAAGGGCGCATTTTGTATGGATTAAGAATTTATCAAGGTAAGATTCATAATTTAAAATAATTTTTGATTATTTATAGTACTAATACATTTTGTTTTGTTTTGAAATTTATAGACTGGTTCGCTCACAGGTAACCGCACACAAAAACAACCTTTTCTTTTGTAACACCTGCCGCAACTTCTCCCACAACGAAAAGTTATCTTTGGAGCACCGGATGAATTGCGGCAAGATGGTATCTACAATACCAAAGGAAGAAAAAGCAAGTCTTAAATTTAAGAATTTTAATCGTAGTTTAGATGTTCCGTTTGTAGTGTATGCAGACTTCGAATGCATTTTAACCCCCCTCAATTCGAAAGTGAGTGAGAATGTTACAGCTACATCATTGCATGTGCCTATAGCATTCTCGTACTATATTTAGTGCTCCTTTGACTCATCCTTAGATAAGTTTGTTTTAGAGACTGGTAAGGATGCAGGTGTCAAATTTGTCACATCTCTCGTTAGAGATGTAAGTGAAATTTACACGACCTACCTCTCTAATATTAAACCAATGAAAATGAGTGCAGAGGAGGAAAATAGTTTTCGATATGCAGTTAATTGCCATATCTGTAAGAAAATTCTGGGGGCGGACCGAGTACGTGATCATTGTTAGCGAACTTAACAAAGTGGAGGGTGATATTAAAGTACTCCCACTGAATAAGGAGTTGTATATATCACTCTCCAAATTTACATACATAGCGTCCCATGAAAAAAACTTAGAAATTAGATTTTTAGACACATTTCGCTTTATGGCAACCAGCTTAGATGCTTAAAGTAGTAATCTAAGTACTGAATGTTTCGAGAGCGTTAAGCGTTTTTATCCTTGTGAGGAGGAGTTTAATTTATTGCGTAGAAAGGGAGTCTTTCCATACGAGTTTTTGGACTCAGAAAGCCGACTAGCTGAAACCTGTCTACCTCCAAGGGAGAAGTTCTTTAATAGTTTAACTAATAAAGAATGTTCGCCTGAGGATTATTTACATGCACAGCATGTATGGAAAGTTTTTAACTGTCAGACATTAAAAGAATATATGGAGCTTTATCTCAAAACAGATGTTCTTTTATTGACTGACGTTTTTCAAAATTTTCGCGCAATATGCAAGAAAATTTATTCTCTTGATCCTGCCCATTATTATACCACACCTGGTCTATCATGGGATGCTATGCTGAAAACAACCGAAATAGAGTTAGATCTGCTTACTGATATTGATATGTATAGATTTATTCAGAATGGTATTAGGGGTGGTTTGGTTCAGTGCCGTAAACGGTACTCTAAAGCCAACCACATGTATATGGATGCGTATGACGCAAGCAAACCATCTGAATATTTAATGTATCTGGATGCAAATAATTTATATGGCTGGGCAATGTCTCAGAGTCTTCCATACACTATTTTTCAATGGATGAGTGACGATGAGATTGCTGTATTAAATGTTGCTCAAATAGAGGAAACTTCTGAATACGGTTATATTTTAGAAGTAGACCTTTTATATCCAGATACATTACATGATTATCATAATGATCTACCTTTTTGTCCGTTAAACCAAAAACCCACACCAGAAGCAAAGGTGTGTAAACTTGTTGCTGACCTTAGGGCAAAAAATAAATACCCTATACATTACAAAAACCTTCAGCAATGTTTACGTAATAGTTTAATATTGTCGAAAATACATCGAGTTTTAAAATTTAAACAGGCTCCTTGGCTAAAAAAATATATTGATCTTAACACTTCCCATAGAACTGTAGCGAAAAATAATTTTGAAAAAGACTTTTTTAAACTGTTAAACAACGCAGTCTATGGGAAGACAATGGAGAACGTTGAAAAACGTAAAGATGTTAAGATTGTCACTTCGTGGGAATCAACCACACGCAATCGATTAGGTGCACGTTCGCTTATTGCAAAGGCTAGTTTTCACAGCTCTGCGCAATTTGCGGAAGACATGTATGCTATTCAGATGAAGCGGCTCCATAATGTTTATGATAAGCCAATGTATTTAGGGTTAACAGTTTTAGAGCTATCCAAATGGCAGATTTATGACTTCCATTATGATTATATTAAACCTAAATTCCAAGAAAAGGTCACATTGAATTATATGGATACAGACTCGTTCATATATTCAATACAGACTAAAGACTTTTATGCAGATATTGCTGAAGATGTAGAAATGAAGTTTGATACGTCCGAGTACCCTGAGGAGTTAGCTAAGTTATACGGGATTAAGAGGTGCAATAAAAAAGTCTTGGGTATGATGAAGGATGAGAACTGTGGCAAACGAATGCTCGAGTTTGTTGGTCTCAAAGCGAAAATGTATTCATTGTCTCTTGAGGGGGGGGCTGTGTTAAAAAATCAAAGGGTGTAAAGAAGTCTGCATTAGATAAGCTTACTATAAATAGTTATAAAGAATGCCTTTTTGATAATAAGATATTTAATGATGAAATGATGTTGTTTAGATCTAAGATCCACAACTTGTATACACATAAGATAAAAAAAACTACTTTAAGCTCTAATGATGATAAAAGAAAAATAAGGTCTGACGGTATAAATACCTATGCCTGGGGTCATTATAAAATTGATTCCCACATATATTAATAGCTTTATATTTCTAAGCAAAAAAAAATAAAAAAAAATTAAGTAAAAATAACGAAAGAAAAAATAAGAACAAGAAAAAATTAAAAAAAAATAAATAAATACAATAGTAAAAATAATCTGTAAGTAATAATAACATAAAAAAACCTATTAAAAGCCTGTACAACCTGTAAATAATATAAAATTGGTAAAACCTGTAAAAGCCTTTAAAAAACTTGTACAAAACCTGTAAAAAAAAAAAAAATATCGAAACAAAATAAAAAAAAAACATATTGGTGTTATAGTTAAAAATCTTTCTTCTTTATTTAAAAATAACGAAATAACTACTTATCTTTAATTAATAATAATATAAATAAGCCTGTAAATAATAATAATAATATAAAAAACTTGTGCAAAACCTGTAAAAAAAAAACCTGTAAATAAAAATAAATTTTTGAAAATAAGAAATAAAAAAACATTTAAAATTCAGTATAAAAAGCATATTATGTATGTATATGTATATATATATATATATATATATAAAAGTTTTTTAAAAAATAATTAAAATTCAGTTTAAAAAAAATCCTTGGGAATATCCAGATCGTTGAAGATACTATCCAGCGAGCTCCTAAAGCTTGAGCTCAGTTCTGGGAACAGTTCCTCCGGTGTGCCCACAATTGACTCCCAATAGGGCGATGGTGTTCGCTCTCGTGGGGTCCAGATCCTCTGCTCGGGTGCTGGTGTCCTTGCTCGTCTCCTCCAGGGTGCGTCAAACGGAGCAGGGGATGTGAGTCTAATGACCCACTGGGCCATTCCGGGAAACCGGCGGCGTCTTCTCGATTCTCCCATAATTGATGGCTCATACACCTCGATAGGCGCCGGCATCTTCTGTTCTGTTCCCACCAGCTCCACTGCCGGCTTCAACCAGCTTAGTATGGTGTTCTTCTGCTGCTTTGTCACCATCTTCTTGGGCATCTTGGTTATTTTTGGCATGATGCTTCTTGTCTTTGATGACTTTGTATGATTAAACTATGCTCTGCACTGCCTTTTTATACCCATCAGCAGCACACACACACACACACACATACACATGCGCAATACAGGTATCAATACAGGTAACAATTATCCTGCCCACATTTAAAATAGGAAAGTGTGACAAAAAAAAAAGAGTGACGCGCCCAATAACTATAGCAACCAATAGAGTGACGCGTCCAATACCTGTTGCTTTCAATGGAGTGATGCGACCAATACCTGCTGCTTCAAAGAACGTAATTTTTATCTATCCAAGAGTTGTGCGCATTCGAGAACCCTAACCATTTAACAAGTCCTGCCCTTTTCGTTTTTCTATTATTTTCTCAACTAGGTAAGTGTGCGGAAACTTTGTTTTTGATAGTTCCTCCTTATAAAAACCGCCTTTCACTTCGATACCCTCATAGTCTTTCAATATGTATGTAGTAGGGTATGTATTTTGTATTATTTTAACTTGGAAAATTTCACTTGTCCAGTTTGGGGTATACCCTTTCTCAAATAAATGTTTATGTTTACTTATACGCACATAGTCATTTACTTTGAATTTGCTACCACCAAATATTTTTAAGTGACTGTAAACAGTTTTTAATCACATCTGTTCATTTGAGGAATTCACTTTTATAGGTGGCATTTTAATTTTTCTATGATATTGATTATTTTACTCTTTAATCAGCCGCTTATACATTTGGGTCCAATTATATGTTCCATTGAAGCTAAACTCTCTCCACATCATTTCCTTTAAAGTTCTATTAAAACGCTCAACAATCGATGCTTTAAGTACACTATAGCTTGAGTAATGATTAATGTTATGTTTTTTACACAAGTTTTTAAAATCAGTATTCAAAAATTCTTTTCCATCATCCGTTTGTAAATTCTTAGGAATTCTATTCCCTTTAAAAATGCCCGCGAACGCTTGTGTAACTTCTTTTCCAGATTTTGACTTCAATGCTACTCCCCACGCATATTTGGTAAACGTATCAATGATTGTCAAAAGAAATCGATATCCCTTATTAGATGAGGAGTACTTTCCCATTTCTATTAAGTCTGCCTGCCAATGATCTTCGATTCCCCTCATTACAACTCTTCTTCGCTTAAAATTTTTACGTGCAGGAGCAAGTAATTCTTTCACTAATTCCCGTTTGCTCATATTGGAATGTAGCACGTCTTGTTGGTTATATTTTTTTTTTTATTTATTTATGTCCTTTATAACGTAGTACAATGTTGTTGTTGACGACGTCTTTTTTTATTGTGTCGAGAGAAAAATTTTGAGAAACACATCTTTTTCACCATAGGTGCCTTCTCCATCAGTATCGTAATCCATACTATCCATATACACTTCCACGATTTAAATCCCATGTTTCTTGATATAGTAATAATCACATAAGATATAACCAACCGTGGTGGGGGTCAATCAGCATTTAACGGGTTTTGATAAATTGTATTTACTTATATATCATTTTTATTTATTAATATTTTTCTTTCGTTTTTGTGACGTAGGGGTACAGGCACCTCATCCGCTGTTATTACTTATTTTATAAATGGTAGGATTCTCAAAACAGCCAATTACAAATACAAAATATTTATCAAGTATTTCTTTTAAATTTTCGATACTCTTTATAGTACTGTTTAAGTTCTCTTGAAATAGATCAATTTTTTGGTTTCTCTCTCTTATTAATAATAATGAGATGGTGTGCTCTTTATCATTTTTCACTAGAATTAATACTCGATCAACGTATTCTTTTATAACCAAGTCATTCGCCTCCTGCGGTTGTATACAACATATGATTCGTTTTTTTCTGTATATTTAAATTTCCATCCTCATCAACGATAAAACCCACGAATTCTTTTCCATTTCTGTGTAAATACTCCAAATGCTTCCTATCGCTTGAGTAGTGTCCAAACTTATCTAGAGTCATATTGACTTAACATCGATCTGATTTCACAATTGGTTTTTTTCTTGATGTAACTGCTTGCTTACAAACTCATTATTACTGTTTATTCTTGAAATGATTTCATTGCTAACTTTGTTAACATCATCTAATAACTTAGTTACTTCGTTAGTTATTTCATTCATTTTGCTTTCCATATCCTTTAACTTATTATTTCTTTGTTCAACTAACTGAGCAATATAAGCCGTTTGACTTTTTTTAATTCAAATACTTCAACATCAACGTATTCTTTGATTACCAAATCATCGTTATTTATGGGGCTGATTGAATTTTTAATGCGTTTGTTTTGGGCATTTAGGTTACCATCCTCATCAATATGAATCCCACTCACAGCTTCAATCCCCCTTTTCAACTTGTCTGAGCGTTCTTTATCGTTCGAGAAATGACCAAACTTGTCAAGAGACATATTAATAATAAGAATATTTAATGAGTGTATATCATATTTATTAAAAAATTATGTTTGCCTCTCGCAGCTCTTCAATTATCGATACAATTTCATTATTATGACTACTGTTACCAGCTGCCTGTGAAGCGATCAAAAGCTTAAGTCTATTTACAATTTCATTAGGATTATCCCAGTATACATAATTTGGTTTATGTTTGTTGAGCATCATAAGAGTTCCGCCTTTATGTGTAGATTTTCTATTATTCAAAGGTGTGGACACTGCACTTGGCTCAACAACTTTCGGGAAAAGTTTTTTTATTATATCAGTATACTTTTTGGAGCGATTACCTTTCAGTGCTTCATTAGGCTGATGATTTCTTCTATGAGCATTTGTTTTTGACAAGATTTCCTTATATGTATCCAGATCCAATTGGTTACAAGCATGTGGATTTTTTAAAAAGATTAAAGAATACAATCCAGGAGTAAGATTCCACTTTTCACCCGTTTCCAGTTCTAGCCTTTTGTTGTTTACGTTTATTTTAGAGCTGCCTAATTTAGTTTCTCCTTTATTTTTAGTTGGTCCAAATGCTTTATCTAACTGTCCCTCTCGCTCTAACTCATTTAGACTAAGATTAAAACTATCATCTCTTGCTACATTTGACTGATTATAATCTTTATTGCCTACTGTAGCAGAGTTAATATAGTTTTGTTCACTCGATATAAGCGAATCATGGATTGACTGTTTTTCATCAATTTCCCCATCTATTGCGTCATAAAATTCGCTAGTATTATTTTCATTCTCCACCACCTCATTTACACTTTTATCTTTTTCTTCTTTTTTGATTCTGGGATATGGCTTTATTTCTTTATTTCCTTTAATAATCTTTTTGAGTGGTTCTGTTAATGGCTTAAATGTTTCCTCCAACTGGTATTCATTTGCGGCTTTGCCTTATTTAATACTTCGAAATTTTCTTTTTAGCGCGTTTCTTTTTTTTGTTAGCTCCTTTAGTATATGCTCATTCATTTTAGTATATTTATGATAGTAAGCCAATAAACTTGATCAGCGAGCGTAAAAGAGGGTGGTTTTAATAACAGGTTGTTCTGCCCTTGTTTTACTGTTATATTGTTGTAGTTTTTCATAAACAAGGTGTTGTTTTGATGTTATTTTTTTTTTTTTTTTCGGAAACAGCTTTTTGTTTTGTTGTTATTTTTTTTTCAGAATCAAGGTGTTGTTTTGCTGTTATTTTTTATGTTTTTCAGATACAGCTTGTTGTTGTTGCTGTTATTTTTAATGTTTTTGGTTTTCAAGAAACAGGGGGCCTGCTATATGTGAACTAATCAGATACTCCAAACAAACTGAGATAGTTTACAGACAATATTTATATATATATACTCATAAATGATAAATCTTTTTTTTCTTCTTTATTAAACCATTTAAATGTAAAGTATTTATTTTGATATAAAAATTATTTTAAAAAAGATTTTGAGGTGAGCATTAAAAACTTAAGACATAAGTGACCGCCGTTTAAAATACCAAATCGTTGTACTTGATTATAATTGTATTGAATGTTCTCGCCCAAATATCTTATAAGTTCTATAGGGGGTGGCAAATTTCCAAAACTATCAAAATATCTGCATTCCTGATCCGCCTTATAGTAAGCTACCCAATGAGTTCCAGCTCCAGTTGACGAGTCCAAATTAACGATACCGCATTCTCTTTTTCTAACATGTTTCGGTAAGGAGTTTCTCATATAAACCCCTCTAAAATGTGGGATATGTTTGCGTGCAAAGTTTATAATATCAATGTTCGAAAGCGGTTTATTGGGCAGCTCATTCATAAAAAATTAATTTTTTTATTTGTGGTTATACCAAAACCTTTTTGATACGGTTTTAAATAGAGACCACTACCTAAAGCAATGGCTTCCATTTTTCTGTTATGACGTTTATTCTCTTCTAGCTCTTTTTTAGCATTCTTAGCATTATTAATGCTTTTAGCAATAGCTGCTCCACCAGATGCCATTCCTCCTAATGCACTGAGCGCTGTCAAGATTGGCACAAGTGGTAAAAATCCTCCAATTTTAGGAACGTTGATTACTCTAGGAATAACAACTGTATTTTTCTTATTTCCAATGGTCTTCGACAAAGCTTTTCGGGCTACTTTAATCGCAGCTTGAATGCCAAGTGGTTTTTCTTTCTTTAACACTCGGGTTGCGTCTCGAACGATATTCATAAAATTTTTCTTGTTTTTACATGACTTTTGTTTCTTTTGTTTTTGTGGGAGGCCCATACCAAATTTTTCTTTGCTTTCATTGCGTTTGTAACGAAATATGCAGAAGATTTTTCACCGAGAGTACTATCAGATGCTTTTTACACGCTCCCACGCTCTTTCAGCTAGGATTGAGTCAGCTTTATGTCGATTTTCCAGATCTTTATATTTAGAATAGGCTATATCGTGCTCTCTACAAGCGGCATCCAAGGGATTTATTCCTTTGTCACCACGTGCTAAACGAGCTTTAAGCTTTGTTCCTGGACCACAAAACTGATATCCCGGTATGTGCAGCTCAACTGGTAGGGAGTTTATTATTTTATTGACAATACCTCTTCCTAGGTAGAGTGGTGGTTTGTTACTACTAGTTTTATAAAAGCGCAACACCATTTTATTTGTTGTTTATTCTTCAATGGGATTTTAGCAAGTAACGATCTACTCAAAAAGTTAGATTAATATGCGTTTAATCAAACAAAAAAATGACATAGAAGTAAAAAATATCGATTGTAAAAATGGTGATGTCAAACAACTTAGACATAGTAGCTTGTTACCCAATTCAATAAGAGCTCTAATTGTCGGACCTTCAAATTGCGGGAAAACCAATGTTTTGAATAGTTTGATTGAAAGCCCTAACGGATTAAAGTTTGAGAATACTTACTTATATTCAAAATCATTATATCAGCCTAAATATGAATACTTAAAAACACTTATAAAACCAATAAAGGAATGGGTTACTTTACATTTTCTGAAAATGAAAATGCTGTTGCACCCAGCGATGCCAAAAAGAACTCTATAATGATTTTTGATGACGTAGCATGTGAAAAACAGGATAATATTCGTGCATACTTCTGCATGGGCAGACATAAAAATATAGATGCGTTCTATTTGTGTCAAACGTACACACGCATCCCAAAGCATCTTGTGCGTGACAATGCAAACCTAATTATTATGTTTAGGCAGGATGAAGTCAATATGAAACATGTGTATCAGGATCATGTAGGCGTAGACATGTCGTTTGATGCATTTAAGAATATTTGTCAATTTTGTTGGAGAGAAAAATATGGATTTTTATTAATATGTAAAGATGATCCGCTAGAAAATGGACGTTATAGAAAGGGGTTTGCTGATTTTATTCAAATTTAAAATATAATAAAATAAAATAAAATAAAATAAACTAGTATTATTCATTCACTTATCAATAATCTTTCGGAATGGCAACAACACTAACGTTGACGGGTAACAACTCGATTTTAATAGCTAATTATCATCCTCCCATAGAGTTCAGTGGGAGCTATGAATGTGCACTAATTGATTTCCATATGTACAACTCGGTTCCAAATGTGGACTACGATAATAATTTATTCCATATTGGGGAGCATATTTTCGAGATACCTGTGGGATCATATGAGCTAAGTGATATAAGTGAATTTATTAAAGAGAAAATGAAGAAAATAGAGCCCAATGAATTAAAGCACCCACTAATCGAGAGCAATAATAATACCCTTCAAGTGGTGATTTCATCTAAAAAAGATTCAATATATTTTAACTAAGAGCGTTCCATTGGCCAATTATTTGGATTTAATAAAAGAGAACTAAAGCCATATGCAACACATATATCAGATCAACCGGTTGACATTTTAAAAGTATATACAATTTGTCTGGAATGTAACATTGTTAGCGGTTCATATGTAAATGAGGTATCAAGTCATGCTCTGCATGAGTTTGCACTCAACGTTCCGCCAGGCTATAAATTGAGTGAGAAACCAAATAATCTTATTTATTTTTTGAGTTCTACTACAGAAGGATACAGGTCGACGAAAAAAGTACTAACACCTGAGAACAAATTATTTTTAAAATCTCTGGGACTAAAAATAAAAAAAATAATGAGTAGTGTATTGAATGTTCGAGAGAAAGCCTATTCGGATGAGGGTATAATCAAGAAAGAATATCATAGTTACTCTCCCTATCAACAAGCATTTAAAAGCAATGACGAAGTTAGGATTACTATTCAGAATCAGGACTTATATGTATTGCCTTGTGAGAGTTTTATTAATGTTGAGGGCACAATTTGTTTGGCGGATAACTCGCTTGCTGTAGATGGAAAACTTAAAAACAATTGTATGAGTTATCTCTTTGACGAGGTTCGTTATGAATTAAATGGAATTGAAATTGATCGTACTCGATTTGTTGGTATTTCAACAACCTTAAAAAACTATGCTTCCTTAAACAAAACGGAGAGCTGCATGTTAGAGAATTCTGGCTGGTTCAATGGAAATGATAGAGAGCTGTCGAACGGATACTTTAATTTTTCTATACCTCTTAAATACTTACTTGGATTTGCTGAAGATTATAACAAGGTCTTACTAAATTGTAAACATGAATTGATATTACTCATGACTAAAAATATGGAAGATGTATACTACACTAAAATTGGAACTAAGGAGTATAAGCTAAATATTTCTAACATTGTATGGAAAATACCACATGTAACTCTGAGTGATGAAAAGAAGTTACAAATGTTTAGTCTGACTAAGAGCGGAGGCTCACTTCCACTTGCATTCCGCAGTTGGGATTGTTACCTGAATCCAACATTACCCGAAGGTACACAACATGTTTGGAATGTTAAGCTAGCAGCTAATAGAGAACGCCCTCGATTTGCGATAATAGCTTTTGTAGTGGACGATAAACTAACACATAATCATTTGAGGAATTTAAAAGTGTATCTTAACTCGGAGAACTTTCCGTACGATGACATAAATATTAATTTTAAGCATGAACGATACGCAAGTTTGTATGATATGTATACAGGATTTCAAGCAAGCTACTATATTCAAGCAAGCTACTATATGAAGGAATCTGAGCCATTACTAACACCTATAGAGTTTAAAGAGAAAGCACCAATGGTTGTTGTAGACTTGTCACATCAGAATGAAACAGTTAAAACGGGGCCAATCGATAAAAAGAGTTTCGATCGATCTAGAAACTGTATATAAGGTATATTGTCTGCTTATGCATGATCGATTAGCAGAGTATTCACCTTTGACTGGAATAGTTCAACGCATCGTTTAAAACCAATTTAATATAGAATCAAGTTGTAGTTGATAAACATTGACATTAATTATATTAAATATCATGTACCCTCTCTTAATTAAATAATAAATAGAAACATGATGAAATTAATAAGAAAATAATTTTTATTTTATTCAAGTATACTAGCATAAACATTTACATTTTCAGATACCTCAAATTGAGAGTTTTCTAAGATGAGAAATAATTTAAATAAATTATTTAGTGCACATTGATTTATTTCTTTGTGTATTCTACAATTTGTAAAGAAGTTTGGATATTGCGCTAAGCTCTGTTCAAGATTTACATCTATTATTTTTGTGTGTAAAAATTTACTTAAGAACTCTTTTTTAGCTCTTCCTCTTACTACTACAGTTGCGTAACTATTCAATGGCTTTAGTATTTCGCCAAGACTTAGATAAGAGATGTCACCTTCAGACCAATCTAAGCCGTCCACATACTGTTTGGTTATCTTTAAGGTTTTCCTAGTCACTTCATCCAGCTCCCTCATGTGGTAGGGTGGTTTAAAGTGAAAAAAAATTGGGTGTGACGGACCCAGCTTGCATAAATGCCAACTCTTTGACAAACATCTGTCTTTCGTTTCCAAATACATATTGAAAGTCAACTAAAATACATGAGTTTCTATCTAGAATAACCATTTTACCTCCAGCGTTAATGATGTACTGAGAAATTATACAAAAATCAATATCTTAAATATTATGGTTTATCTTATTTTGCGTTTAGTTTGAAAAAGTAGATAAGAGAGGATGGATACGCTTCACTTGAAAAAAACTAAAAATTCAAGGAAAATTCAAAATCATGAAATAATTTTTGGATTTGAGTACTTTGCTAGTCTAGAGCTTAAACTAAAGTGTGGGTTTTCTACGACTAGAGATTTCACATCTATGGTTTGGCTACAGCAACATAAACGTTACTTTATTGGATTGCAAAAAGAGGAGTGGATTCAATTATTAACTTTTAAGGAGTACATCCAAATGAAACTGGAGCACTTTGACTTCTTAATGCCTTATACAATAATTGAAAATCCAATGCTTGAGACCGTTAAGTGTCATTTTAAAATTCGAAAATCAGATAGGCAACGAATATTAATACTCAATCAGTATGGTAATAGAGTTGAATTTGATAGCGACTCATGGAGGACGCTTATAAGATTAGGAATTTTTTTAACATAATTTTTGTGTTGGAACACATTATTGAAAAATCAAATAAAGAATATATACTATAACTATATTATTCCAAAGTGTGTAGAGATGCGTAAATATAGTATACAACTTTCAGATTTAGAAACAAGTTATGATTATGAGTAAATATAAATATATATGAATAAATATTAAATAGCATACATAGAAAGATGAATAACAAATAAATAAATAAACTATACAACTTAAACAAAACTAACTCTTTTATTCGTTTTGAAGTCAATGCAGGATATAAGATTTTCCTTGCACTTGACCAAAATAAAAGCAGGTATATATATAATATTAAAGGTTAGAAAGGGATGGCGCTAAATATTTAAATATCAAGCCCAAAGGATTGGAAAATAGTTTTCATCTTAAGGACGGTGGGAACCAATCAAAATCGTATAAGGGGCGTGGCTTATTAAATTAATATAAGCAGATTCACTTTCCCCCTCTAACACACATTCTCCTCCTAACACTTTCCCCCTATAACTCTTTCCCGCTCTAACACACATTCTCCTTCTAGCACTTTCCCCCTCTAGCTCTTTCCCCCTCTAACATACATTCTCCTTCTAACACTTTCTCTCCCTAACTCTTTCCCCCTCTAACACATTTGAATCTTAAGCTGCAAGTATCAATACTCTTGATTAGAAGCAATGTGTTGATCCTGCCGCTGCTGCTGCTGCTGCTGCGTAGGAAAATTCCCATCTCTTGTTCACAGAACCCCAGTACATCGAACAAGCGTTCGCTTTTCTCTATTCTCTATCCTTACTTCCTTTGATCACTGGTTATCACAACCATAAACATTCATTTTTTGACGTGTGTTGCAGGTTTATAATGCCACTCACGTCAAAGAGGCGCCCTCTCGACTCTCTCTTATCTATCCTTTCTTCCTGTGCACACTGCACCTCATGACCATAAACAGGTTTACAATGCCACGCACGTCAAAGAGGCGCACAGTTGACTCTCTCTTATCTATCCTTTCTTCCTGTGCACACTGCACCTCATGACCATAAACAGGTTTACAATGCCACTCACGTCAAAGAGGCGCACAATTGACTCTAACACTAGTTAGGTAAATAACCAAATCTGTTCCTCTGATCACTGCTTTCAAAGATGCTGCTGGTAAAGTGGTGGCCTAGGAATGTTAATCCTTTGTTCTCCACCTTAGTCTAATTAAAGCGGGCACGATCATGAAAAAAAAAGGGTCATAAATTATCATATTGAAGGGGGCGATAAAAGGGTCAAAAAAAAGGGGGCCATAAAAGGGTCATACAAATTAATGGGGTCATAAATTGTGATTGGGGGTAATAAAAGTGACAGCTACTTCCTGTCACAGAACCCCCATTCTCCTACTACTAACAACAAATAAAATGGTGCTGCGCTTTTATAAAACTCCTAGTAAAAAATCACCACTCTACCTAGGAAGAGGTATTGTTAATAAAATAATAAACTCCCTACCAGTTGAGCTGCACATACCGGGATATCAGTTTTGTGGTCCAGGAACAAAGCTTAATGTTCGGTTAGCACGTGGTGACAAAGGAATAAATCCCTTGGATGCCGCTTGTAGAGAGCACGATATAGCCTATTCTAAATATAAAGATCTGGAAAATCGTCATAGAGCTGACACAATACTAGCAGAAAGAGCGTGGGAGCGTGTAAAAGCATCTGATAGTACTCTCGGTGAAAAATCTTCTGCATATTTCGTTACAGTGCATTAGGAGGAATGGCTTCTGGTGGAACAGCTATTGCTAGAAGCATTAATAGTGCTAAGAATGCAAAAAAAGAGCTAGAAGAGAATAAACGTCATAATAGAAAAATGGAGGACATTGCTTTAGGTAGTGGACACTATTTAAAACCGTATCAAAAAGGTTTTGGTATAACCACAAATAAAAAAATTAATTTTTTATGAATGAGCTGCCCAATAAACCGCTTTCGAACATTGATATTATAAACTTCGCACGCAAACATATCCCACATTTTAGAGGGGTTTACATGAGAAACTCCTTACCGAAAAATGTAAGAAAAAAAGAATGCGGCATCGTTAACTTGGACTCGTCAACCGGAGCTGGAACTCATTGGGTAGCTTACTATAAGGTGGATCAGGAATGCAGATATTTTGATAGTTTTGGAAATTTACCACTCCCTATAGAACTTATAAGATATTTGGGCGAGAACATTCAATACAATTATAATCAAGTACAACGATTTGGTATTTTAAACGGCGGTCATTTATGTCTTAGGTTTTTAATGCTCACCACAAAATCTTTTTAAAATAATTTGTATGTCAATCAAAATAAATACTTTACAAATTTTATTATTTTTGAGTATATATATATAAATATTGTCTGTAAACTATCTCAGTTTGTTTGGAGTATCTGATTAGTTCACATATAGCAGGCCCCCTGTTTCTTGAAAACCAAAAACATCAAAAATAACAGCAAAAAAAAAACATCAACAAATAACAGCAAAAAAACAAGCTTTTTCTGAAAAAAATAAAAAAAATAACAGCAAAACAACAAGCAGTTTCTGAAATACTACAACAATATAACAGTAAAACAAGGACAGAGCAAGCTGTTATTAAAACCACCCTCTTTTACGCTCGCTGATCAAGTTTATTGGTTTACTATCATAAATATATTATAATGAATGAGCATATACTAAAGGAGCTAACAAAAACAAGAAACGCGCTAAAAAGAAAATTTCGAAGTATTAAATTAGGTAAAGCCGCAAATGAATACCAGTTGGAGGAAACATTTAAGCCGATAACAGAACCACTCAAAAAGATTATTAAAGGAAATAAAGAAATTAAGCCATATCCCCGAATCAAAAAAGAAGAAATAGATAATAGTGTAAATGAGGTGGTGGAGAATGAAAATAATACTAGCGAATTTTATGATGCAATAGATGGGGAAATTGATGAAAAACAGTCATTGCATGATTCGCTTATATCGAGTGAACAAAACTATATTAACTCCGCTACAGTAGGCAATAAAGATATTAATCAGTCAAATGTAGTAAGTGATGATAGTTTTAATCTTAGTCTAAATGAGTTAGAGCGAGAGGGACAGTTAAATAAAGCATTTGGACCAACTAAAAATAAAGGAGAAACTAAATTAAGTAGCTCTAAAATAAACGTAAACAACAAAAGGCTAGAACTGGAAACGGGTGAAAAGTGGAATCTTACTCCTGGATTGTATTCTTTAATCTTTTTAAAAAATCCACATGCTTATAACCAATTGGATCTGGATGCATATAAGGAAATCTTGCCAAAAACAAATGCTCATAGAAGAAATCATTAGCCTAATGAAGCACTGAAAGGTAATCGCTCCAAAAAGTATACTGATATAATAAAAAAACTTTTCCCGAAAGTTGTTGAGCCAAGTGCAGTGTCCACACCTTTGAATAATAAAAAATCTACACATAAAGGCGGAACTCTTATGATGCTCAACAAACATAAACCAAATTATGTATACTGGGATAATCCTAATGAAATTGTAAATAGACTTAAGCTTTTGATCGCTTCACAGGCAGCTGGTAACAGTAGTCATAATAATAAAATTGTATCGATAATTGAAGAGTTGCGAGAGGCAAACGTTATTTTTATACTCGATACCGAAGGTAAAGAGTATATTGAGTTTGTGCAATGTCCGTCATAGTGTCCGTCCGTCTGTCCGTCCGTCCGTCCGTCTGTATGTTCGCAACTTTTTTCCACACCCTTCAAGCTAGAGACTTGAAACTTTCCAATTCTCTTTATCTATGGGATAGTAAATTAAAGTGTCAAGATGGGGGTTCTACGATAACTGGGGGGCTTGAAAATCGATAAATTCGATAAATCAAAACCGATAAATCCACATATATCGCACATCCTTACAGCTAGAACTACCAACTTTGGTAAGAAGATAGCTACTAGCAACCCCCAAAAAACTGCATCAAAAACTTTGGAGCCACGCCCCCCTATTCCGCCCCCAGCCTCCCCACGTTTTAAAGTCAAAAAAGCCAATATCTCCCACAGTTTTTGAGCTATAGCCAAATTTGGTGCCAAAATAGGTGATGATGACCCCCCAAAAACTGCATCAAAAGTTTGGATGCCACGCCCTCCAATACTGCCCTAGCCGCCCCCATCCGCCCCGTCACTTCGTCAAAAACGGGAATGCGTGTATCTTCTAGAATTGTGATGCTAGAGCCAGCAAATTTGGAAGGAAGATAGCTGGTAACGACCCCCAAAAACTGCATCAAAGTTTTGGAGCCACGCCCACCCATTCCGCCCCCAGCCCCCCCGCATTTTGAAATCAGAAATGGCTATATCTCCCACAGTTTTTGAGCTAGAGCCATCAAATTTGGTGCCAAAATAGGTGATGATAACCCCCCAAAA
Source organism: Scaptomyza montana (assembly GCA_018904305.1). NCBI lineage: Eukaryota > Metazoa > Arthropoda > Insecta > Diptera > Drosophilidae > Scaptomyza > Scaptomyza montana. The sequence goes on from JAEIGR010000157.1 coordinate 33,057, forward strand.
ACTGCATCAAAAGCTTGGATGCCACGCCCACCGATACTGCCCTAGCCGCCCCCATCCACCCCAACGCTTCGTCAAAAACGGGAATGCGTGTATCTTCCAGAGTTGTGGAGCTAGAGCCACCAAATTTGGTAGGAAGATAGCTGGCAACGACACCCAAAAATCTGCATCAAAGTTTTGGAGCCACGCCCACCCATTTCGCCCCCCTTTCCCCACCTTTTACAAAATTTTAGCTAGTCACCAAATTTGGTATGAAGATAGCAACTGACATTCCACAAAGATCTGCATCACAAATTTGGATGCCACGCCCACCCATACCGCCCCAGCCCCCCTTTCCCCACTTTTCACAAACTTTGAGCTAGAGTCACCAAATTTGGTATGAATATAGCAATTGACATTCCACAAAGATCTGCATCAAAAATTTGGATGCCACGCCCACCCATACCGCCCCCAGCCCCCCTTTCCCCACTATTACAAACTTTGAGCTAGAGTCACCAAATTTGGTTTGAAGATAGCAATTGACATTTCACAAAGATCTGCATCAAAAATTTTGATGCCACAACTACCCATACCGCCCCCAGCCCCCCTTTCTCTACATTTTACAAACTTTGAGCTAGAGTCACCAAATTTGTAAGGAAGATAGCTTGTGGCATCCCCATCTGCATCGGAAAATCTTTAAGGCAGCGTACACCCCGGCCGCATCCGTACCCCTCTGCAATCAGGCCTCTTTTTACCGGTTTTAATACTGGTATCGAGTATGCCGCAGTCGGTTGCGTCCGACTGCAACGTTTCCACTTGTTTAATAAATATGATATACACTCATTAAATATTCTTATTATTAATATGTCTCTTGACAAGTTTGGTCATTTCTCGAACGATAAAGAACGCTCAGACAAGTTGAAAAGGGGGATTGAAGCTGTGAGTGGGATTCATATTGATGAGGATGGTAACCTAAATGCCCAAAACAAACGCATTAAAAATTCAATCAGCCCCATAAATAACGATGATTTGGTAGTCAAAGAATACGTTGATGTTGAAGTATTTGAATTAAAAAAAAGTCAAACGGCTTATATTACTCAATTAGTCGAACAAAGAAATAATAAGTTAAAGGATATTGAAAGCAAAATGAATGAAATAACTAACGAAGTAACTAAGTTATTAGATGATGTTAACAAAGTTAGCAATGAAATCTTTTCAAGAATAAACAGTAATAATGAGTTTGCAAGCAAGCAGTTACATCAAGAAAAAAACCAATTGTGAAATCAGATCGATGTTAAGTCAATATGACTCTAGATAAGTTTGGACACTACTCAAGCGATGGGAAGCATTTGGAGTATTTACACAGAAATGGAAAAAGATTCGTGGGTTTTATCGTTGATGAGGATGGAAATTTAAATATACAGAAAAAACGAATCAGATGTTGTATACAACCACAGGAGGCGAATGACTTGGTTATAAAAGAATACGTTGATCGATTATTAATTCTAGTGAAAAATGAGATAAGTCACACCATTTCATTATTATTAATAAGAGAGAGAAACCAAAAAATTGATCTATTTCAAGAGAACTTAAACAGTACTATAAAGAGTATCGAAAATTTAAAAGAAATACTTGATAAATATTTTACATTTGTAATTGGCTGTTTTGAGAATCCTACCATTTATAAAATAAGTAATAACAGCGGATGAGGTGCGTGTACCCCTACGTCACAAAAACGAAAGAAAAATATTAATAAATAAAAATGATATATAAGTAAATACAATTTATCAAAGCCCGTTAAATGCTGATTGACCCCCACCACGGTTGGTTATATCTCATGATGACCATCGATGATCATTGGCAGGCAGACTTAGTAGAAATGGGAAAGTACTCCTCATCTAATAAGGGGTATCGATTTCTATTGACAATCATTGATACGTTTTCCAAATATGCGTGGGGAGTAGCATTGAAGTCAAAATCTGGAAAAGAAGTTACACAAGCGTTCGCGGGCATTTTTAAAGGGAATAGAATTCCTAAGAATTTACAAACGGGTGATGGAAAAGAATTTTTTAATACTGATTTTAAAAACTTGTGTAAAAAACATAACATTAATCATTACTCAAGCTATAGTGTATTTAAATCATCGATTGTTGAGCGTTTTAATAGAACTTAAAGGGAAATGATGTGGAGAGAGTTTAGCTTCAATGGAACATATAATTGGACCCAAATGTATAAGCAGCTGATTAAAGAGTAAAATAATCAATATCATAGAACAATTAAAATGCCACCTATAAAAGTGAATTCCTCAAATGAACAGATGTGATTAAAAACTGTTTACAGTCACTTAAAAATATTTGGTGGTAGCAAATTCAAAGTAAATGACTATGTGCGTATAAGTAAACATAAACATTTATTTGAGAAAGGGTATACCCCAAACTGGACAAGTGAAATTTTCCAAGTTAAAATAATACAAAATACATACCCTACTACATACATATTGAAAGACTATGAGGGTATCGAAGTGAAAGGCGGAAAAACAAAGTTTCCGCACACTTACCTAGTTGAGAAAATAATAGAAAAACGAAAATGGCAGGTACTTGTTAAATGGTTAGGGTTCTCGAATGCGCACAACTCTTGGATAGATAAAAATGACGTTCTTTGAAGCAGCAGGTATTGGTCGCATCACTCCATTGAAAGCAACAGGTATTGGACGCGTCACTCTATTGGTTGCTATAGTTATTGGGCGCGTCACTCTTTTTTTTTTGTCACACTTTCCTATTTTAAATGTGGGCAGGATAATTGTTACCTGTATTGTTACCTGTATTGCGCATGTGTATGTGTGTGTGTGTGTTTTTTTTTTTTTTAACTCATTTATTACGCGCTAAAATTAACTAACCTAAACTTAGTAATACTATTTGGTACACTATGACTACATTGGGAAAAAGATAGAACAATAGCATTTGCGGAACGGCCGTTAGGTAATGCGTCGCAAACGCTTTGGTTCCTCCTACTCCCGTTGTCCATTTCGCTCTCTCTCGGCCTTCCGCACTTCGGTCGTAACAGCCGCCGCGAAGACGCTGAAGGCTTCCCAGTTGTCCCTGTTGGCTAGCAGCAGGTTGTCCACCTCAATGGCGCAGCCAAAACTCCTCTCCAAGTCCGCGCGAAGCTCGGTGAAGCGTGTGCAGTGTAGCAGCACATGCTCCGCATCCTCGACGACCCCTCCTCCACAATGGATGCAGAAAGGAGCAGACTCATGGCCGAAACGGTGGAGATATCCACGGAAGCAGCCATGCCCACTAAGGATCTGGGTGATGTAAAAGCTGACCTGCCCATGCCTCCTGTTCAACCACACCGATATGTTCGGGATTAAGCGGTGAGTCCAACGCCCTTTAGTGGACGAATCCCAGCGCCTCTGCCAGTTGATCAGCGTGCTCGATTTTGCCGTGTTTCGCGCTGCCTTCTTGAGGGCCACTGAGAGGTCCTTGCCATGTGTCTCTTGGTGCACCTCGGCTATTTCCCTGGCGAGCTTCGAGATGGTGGCAATTCCGGCTAGCACCAGGCTCGCATCGTCCGAAATGGTTCGGAATCCGCAACACACTCTGATCGCCCCTAGGCGGTGGGTAGCCGTCAATCCACGGGAGTAGCTGGCATAGCGGAGGCTAAGCTGCCATATAGGCGCCGCGTACAACATCACCGCCCTAGTCACGCTGGATAGAAGTTGTCTTCTGCCCTGCTTAGGGCCCCTCGTGTTAGGCATAATGCGCGATAATGCCCTGTTAGTAAAAGCTGCCTTCGAGCTGGCATATGCCAGATGCTCCTTGAAGCACAGCCTGGTGTCCAGCATCACTCCCAGGTACTTTATTGCCCTCTTTGAAGAGATTGTTGAGTTTGCTACTTGGATAGTGGCTGTCTCAACCGCTTTCCGACTGCTTATAAGCACGGCCTCGGTTTTCTGAGGGGCAATCTGTAGTCCAACCGAAGAGAGCCACTGAATGACAACTTCGGTAGCTTGGTTACATCTATCCTCGGCTGTCTTGAGCTCCTTTGCCACCACCACTAACGCCACGTCGTCCGCAAAACCCACTATACGGACATCGTCTGGCATCGGAAGCCGAAAAACGCCATCGTACATGGCGTTCCAGTACTGACCCCTGTGGCACTCCTCCGGATACGCGGTACTCCTCAGTTGCCTCGCAGGTGTTGTAAAGTATGACTCTTTCCTGGAAGTAGCTCCTGATCATCCTCAACAGGTACTCTATCACTCTGAATGCTTCAAGCGCCTCCAAGATGCACCTCCACTTTGCCGAGTTAAAAGCGTTCTTGACATCCAGCGTTGCGATCAGGCAGTATTTTTTGGCACCACCTCTCCATCTACTGCCGGCAATCGCTTCCGAGGCTATCACAACCACCTTACCGATCGCATCGATCGTTGATATTGCCTTGCGGAAGCCGTACTGGTGTGGTGACACTCCTCCCGCAGCATCTAGGGCCATTTCAAGGCGCGTGCAAATGACTTGATCCAATACCTTGCCGACCGTATCTATAAGGCAGATAGATCGATGTGTGTGTGTGTGTGTTTGCTGCTGATTGGTATAAAAAGGCAGTGCAGAGCATAGCTCAATCATACATAGTCAACAAAGTCAACAAAAGAAGAATCATGCCGAAAATTAACAAGATGTCTAAGAAACAGCAGCAGCAGCAGAAGAACACCATGCTCAGCTGGCTGCGGCCGGCAGTGGAGCTGGTAGGATACAAGGAGCAGAGGATGCCGGCGCCTATTGAGGTGTACGATCCTGTCAACCAGGAAAGAAAGCGGAGATGCCGCCGCCGGTTTCCCGGAATGGCCCGCTGGGTCATACGGCTAACATCGCCAGCTCCGTTTGACGCACCCTGGAGGAAGCCGAGAGCATCGGTAGAGGTATACAGCCCGGATGAGCGGGCGCCATCACCCTATTGGGAGTCGAGTGTGGGCACACCGGAACCCCTGTTCACAGAGCTGAACTCAAGATTTAGGAGCTCGCTGGATATCATCCTCAACGGGCTGGATTTTCCCGAGGATTTTTAAACTCAATTTGAATTATTTTTGTTGAAAGTACGTTAATATTTAGAACAACTATCAATACATGAACTTGGTCACACTTAAGCTTCTTCTTATCACTCTCTCAACAATGTTCCGTGAAGTAAGACGCTGAAGCGCATATAATAAAATCTACTAATTGTAATAACTAAACGGCCGTGTGTTCTTTATTATCCAATCCATATAACAAAACTCCTAAGATCTCCAACAGGTTATGGGCCCAGTGCGATCGGAATAAGTAAACTTTTGTATGTGATTAAATAAAAAGAAACATGAGTGCGCAAGGGTTATACACGATCGACAAGTTAGACGGCGAAAATTATGCGGCGTGGTCAGTGCAAATGAAAAGCATATTGATTCACAATGACAATTGGCCAGTTGTGTGCGGTAGACTTGTGAAAAATGAGAGTGGCACGGTACAAGAAAAAGCTGATTTTGATACGCGTGACGAAAAGGCATTAGCTAGTATATTGCTGGGTGTAAAGGCGCCTCAAATCAATTTAATAAAGAACTGTTCGACTTCAAAAGAGGCTTGGGAGAAGCTCGCAAGTGTGTATCAGCCGCGTGGACCTGCAAGAAAAATCCAATTGTTCAGAACGTTGCTCCGTTTGAGTCTTAGTGACGCCACTCGTGTGCAAGAATATATAAGTGAGTTCGCGGACATAGTGGACAAGTTAAAAGAAATTGAAATGGAAATTCAAGAAGACATTCTAACAATTGTGCTATTGTCGGGACTGAGCAGAACATTCGAGAATTTTGTAGTAGCGATCGAAATACGTGAGGTATTGCCATCTCTGGCGAATCTGAAAATCAAGATAATTGAAGAGGGAGAGAGGCAAATTGTGAGCAAAGCGGAATCAAGCAGCGATGTACAGCAAGTGTATGTATCGCGTACGGCATATAAAGGCAAAAAGAATGCGCAAGAAACAACGGTGTCTACGAAAAAGAAGAAGTGTTACAAATGCGGCAGTGAAGATCATTTAATTGCTCACTGCAAAAAGAGGAATGATCATAAAGAGAAACTAAACGAAGAGAGTCAGTTTTCTATGCTTGCGAATGTGCATAAAACAGACCAACTTTCAAAGTCATCGTGGTGTTTAGACAGTGGCGCGACTGCTCACATCTGTTGTGACAAGTCAATGTTTGCGTTTATAAGAGAGCATAAAGAGAAAATATCCCTCGCGGGGGACAATTGTGTGTATGCAAGCGGCATTGGAAGCGTGCGTTTAAAAACGGGAGACTCTACAATAGAGCTATTAAACGTATTGTATGTCGGTGAGTTGCAAGCGAACTTTATATCTGTGTCAAAAGCCGTAGAGAAAGGCATGAAAGTGTATTTTGACAAGGACAGCGCAGTTAGAAAGAACACAAACAATGTGAAAATATTACATGCCATAAAGAACAATAATTTGTTTATCGTTAACATAAAAAATGAAAAGTGCATGTATGTAAAGTCAAACAGAAGTGACTTGTGGAAGTGGCATTGTCGTTTTGGTCACTTAAATATGGCAAGCCTTAAGAAAATGGCTAGTGACAATATTGTGCGTGGGCTAAAACCGTTCGGCAACTATGTTCAAGACGAGGTATGCGCAACGTGCGCAAAGTGCAAAATATGTGTAAAACCGTTTGCGGCGGCAGAGAACCGTGCCCGCATAACGTTAGGTTTAGTGCACACAGATATTTGCGGTCCAATGAATATAGCATCGGCCGGCGGTGCAAGATATTTTGCAACCTTCATTGACGATTTTTCGCGTTATACATTTGTGTATATTCTAAAGAGTCGCGATCAAATAATAAACGCGTTTAAAGACTTTGTGGTATTCGCGGAGAGGCAATCCGGTAAAAAGTTAAAGGCTGTGCGCAGCGACAACGGGCGCGAATACATAAGTGCAGAATTCGAAAAATATCTTAATGAGAAAGGTATTCAACGGCAGCTGACAGTCCCATATACCCCGCAGCAAAATGGGGTTGCTGAGCGGGCCAACAGGACACTAGTGGAGATGGCCAGAAGCATGCTGGTACACTCGGGGCTGCATGAGAACCTTTGGGGCGAAGCTGTACGAACTGCTCTATATATATATGAAACAGATCAGTTACGAGAGCCTTAAAAAATAAAACGCCGTTTGAAATGTGGACTGGAACGAAACCAGTAGTTTCACATCTAAGGATCTTTGGGTCAAAAGCTGTAGCCCTAAAGAAGACGCACAAGAGGAAGTTCGATGCAAAGGGCATCGAATATACAATGATCGGCTATTCGTTGACCGCCAAGGCATACAGGCTGTTATGTCCAGAAACACATAAAGTAGTAGAATGCAGAGACGTTATCTTTTTAGAAGATGATTTTGGAGCTACAGCAATAAACGAGAAGGATACGGTTTCCTTAATAGTCGAGAACTTGCCACGAAATAATATTGTAAATCATATTGAAGAGAATATTGAGCATTTACAGGTAGCCCCCGAAGTAGGATCTGAGGATTCTGAAAGCATTGAAGACTATGAAAGTGCTGAAAGCAACGAAGCGAATCCGTCAGCAGTAGCGGGAACGCGTGGCCCAGGGCGGCCAAAGAAAATAAGGACAGGAAATCCAGGACGACCTCGCAAGGAATATAACATTGTGAATATGTTAAAGGCGGAAGATGTGTCGATTCCTGCAAACTTTCAGGAAGCTATTAAATCAGACAGGTGTTCTGATTGGTCAGCCGCCATCCAGAAGGAGTTGGATGCACTGCAGGCTAATGAAACATGGGAGCTTGTCAACTTGCCAAAGGGCAAAAAGGCTATTGGCTGCAAGTGGGTGTTCGGCACAAAAATAGACCGGGATGGATATGTGGACCGCTACAAGGCAAGACTAGTTGCCAAGGGATGCGCCCAGCAATTCGGCATAGATTACTTTGAAACCTTTTCGCCGGTTGTGAGATACTCATCAGTGAGGATGATTATAGCACTGGCGGTGGAACATAAAATGTTTCTGCATCAGATGGACGTGTCGTCGGCTTACCTCAACAGCGAGCTGTCAGAGGAGGTATATATGAAGCAGCCTGAAGGTTACATAAGTATTGAGCGTCCAGAAAAGGTAGTGAGGCTGAAGAAATCTCTGTACGGGCTCAAGCAAAGCGGCAGAGAGTGGAACGCAAAACTCGACATGGTTTTAATAAGACTAGACTTTCTCCCATGTATCAGCGAGCCATGCGTTTATGTACGCAACAGGAAAGGTAATATGAACATAATTGCTGTTTATGTAGACGATCTTTTATTTGCAAGTACGTCTAAAGATGAAATGCTAGATACCAAGGCATCTATAGCGAATGTGTTTGCTGTTGTGGATGGGGGCCAGCTCAAATACTTCCTAGGCATGGAAATAGAGCGTGAGGGCGAGACTGGCAGCATAAGCCTCGGGCACAAGCAGTATATAGAACAGATGCTATATACATGGGGCATGACGATGTGCAAGCCTGTAGCAACACCTTTGGAGGCCGGGCATCAAGTCAAGTGTGATAATACTACCTGCGAGACCATTAATGAAAATGGTTATCAGTCATTAATCGGGTCTTTGATGTATCTGGCTATAACTACCAGGCCAGATATCTTACACTCGGTGGCGAAGCTGGCGCAAAGGAATGCCAATCCACACAAGGAACATGAGGTTGCGGCAAAGCGAATCTTACGATATCTGAGAGGAACAGCAGATATGAAACTCCATTATCAGCAAACTGGTAGATTGATACATGGATACGTCGATGCAGACTGGGCGAACGATACATCGGATCGGAAGTCATACAGCGGATATGTCTTCTTAGCTGCAGGTGGCCCTATATCATGGGAATCGAAGAAACAGAATCTGGTAGCATTAAGCAGCACAGAAGCAGAGTATGTGGCATTGTCAGTTGCAGCAAGAGAAGCTGTCTACTTAAAAAAGCTGTTACATGAAATGGGTTTTGGTAAAATAGATTCGGTTTTATTGTTCTGCGATAATCAAAGCGCTCAATGTTTAGCTAAAAATCCAACTTTGCACAATCGTAGTAAGCATATCGATATCAAATATCATCATGTTCGTGAATTATATGATAAAGGAGAAATCGATGTAAAATATGTAAGCACTGATAATATGGTGTCTGACGTCTTAACCAAGAATTTACAAAGGATTAAGCACGTCAAATGCATTCAAGAAATGAATTGTTATTAGTACTTAAGTTCAGAGTATATAATCATTGAGAAGGAGTGTTGAAAGTACGTTAATATTTAGAACAACTATCAATACATGAACTTGGTCACACTTAAGCTTCTTCTTATCACTCTCTCAAGAATGTTCCGTGAAGTAAGACGCTGAAGCCCATATAATAAAATCTACTAATTGTAATAACTAAACGGCCGTGTGTTCTTTATTATCCAATCCATATAACAAAACTCCTAAGATCTCTAACAATTTTTTTTAAATTTTTTTTATATACATATATATATACATACACATATACAAATATAAAATAAAAATAAAATATACTTTTTAAACTGAATTTTAAATGTTTTTTTATTTATTTTATTTCAAAAAATTATTATTATTTACAGGTTTTTTACAAGCTTTTTACAGGTTTTCATATAATTATTATTTTTTACAGGCTTTTTTACAGGTTTTGATATTATTATTACTTAAAGATAATTAGTTATTTCGTTGTTTTTTAATTATTGGATGTAGATGTACTAACGAACAGTACAGTCAAGTGGCCCAACGATACCAAGCACCGGCTTGTTAACGCGCGGACCCACGCACAAAGCGACCCACCTCCCGCCCATCCGACCGAGGGGCGCTCCGATTATCGTGCGGTTACGATGATCGCGAAGATGTAGACAAATGACACAAAACTAACTTTTTAATAGAGTACTCCTACTTACACTGTGTATTAAGTGGGAAAGATCGTTATAAATAGAACACAGAATACGAAAAGGGTTATGAAGAGCATAATTAGAATTACAAGTTTGAAGAGATATAGGTACAAAATTTCTTGTATTTCTAATAGGAACAGCAAAGTTAATTTGGTTAATTAATTCAGAAGAATCAATTTCACCATTAATTAATTTGTGAAAAAAGGAAAATTATAGCATTATTCTACGATCACTCAGAGAAGGAAGATCTATTAGTAAAAGTCTACTACGATAAGACGGCAAATTATTGTAAGTGTCCCAGTTAAGACCTCTAAGTGCGAAGAGCAGAAATTGTTTTTGTACCGATTCTATTTTATTCTGATGAATTTCGTATTTCGGAAACCATATACAAGATCCATATTCCAGAATCGGTCGTACAAGAGAAGTATACAGAGTTTTTGTTAAGTAGGGATCGTTAAACTCCTTCGAGCAGCGCTTAATGAACCCCAAGACACCAGATGCTCGATTGGAAATTGAAGAAATATGCTTGTCAAACTTAAGCTTTGGGTCCATAACGATGCCCAAATCGTCAACCCATTCAATTCTATCTAGTGGTTTGTTGTCAAGAAAATATATATTAAAAAAGGGCAAATATCTAAAAAATGACATTACTTTACATTTACTGCAATTAAGATTTAAAAAATTAACTTTACACCACATTTGAAAGTTGTCTAAATCTCTTTGAAGCTGTTGAGCAGCAAGGGGAGTTGCAGCCGACGTGCATAATATTACATCATCAGCGTACATCAAAACCCGAGAGAACTTTATAACTGATGGAAGAACTTTATAACAAAGGACCAAGATGACTACCCTGTGGAACGCCTGAAGTGACCTGAACCGTCTTGGAAACGGACCCTTTAAATAAAATCCTCTGAGTTCTAAGAGTTAGGTAGTCTTTAATCCAAAGAACTAGAATATTTGAAAAGCCCAAGAGTTCTAGTTTATGTATTAGGAGACGATGATCTACAGAGTCGAAAGCCTTACTAAAATCAGTATAAATAACATCAGTCTGCAATTTGTCCTGAAAACCCTTGATAACAAATGAAGTAAATTCTAACAAGTTAGTGGTAGTAGATCTTTGTTTCATAAATCCGTGCTGGCACGGTGAAATAATAGATTTGCAAAGGTGTTGAAGATGGGAGGTTATTAATTTTTCAAAAATCTTAGGAATAGCAGACAACTTGGAGATACCCCTATAATTTTGAACATTAGATTTGTTTCCTTTTTTATGGAGAGGAATAATAAATGACTCTTTCCAAATTTTTGGAAAGGAGCCTAACTCCAGGGACAAGTTAAACATTTTAAACAACGGCTTTAAAAGACCATGAGCGCAGTGTCTAAGCACACAGCTTGGCAATCCGTCAGGTCCTGGGGAAAATATAGGTTTCAAACCATGTAGATTATTTAAAAGTGAGTTTTCAGTGATTTTTCAGTCCAAAGATGCGATTCGAGCCATTAACCCGATAAGGGTAAGGCAAATCGACTTGAGATTGAAATGAGCTATAAGTCGTTTGAAAAAATTGGGCAAATATATTTGCAATCTCCTGATCAGAATTGGCCTTCGTTTCCTCAAAGAATACTTCCGTTGGGAGTGTCGATGACCTACGCTTCGTATTAACAAAATCAAAAAACCGCTTTGCATCCTGCTGAAACTGTAATCAACACCGAGTCAGGTAATTCTTATAACATTGGTTATTTAAGATATCAAAACTGGCACGAGCAATCAAGTATGCAGAATAGGCTACCGATGAGCCGTTTTTTCTAAATCTCTTGTAGAGTTTAGATTTTCGATTTTTGAGAATTGTCAACTCTCGGGTAAACCACACAGGTTTGTTAGACCTGTTTAGCTTACCAACCGGGACACATAAATCAAATAAAGAATGTAAGGTATTATAAAAAATACTTATTGTCACGTCCAAGTCGTCAGACTCATAGAGGGGAGACCAGTCAGTTTGGGATAAAAACAGAGCGAGTCCCTCAAAATCAGTTTTCCGAAATTGACGAACTCGACTCAAAGGCATCTTGATATTGCAACGCGTCCGGGAAGGTAAATTAATCAACAGCTCCAACGTAGGATGGTATAAGTCTTCGGGATAAGATATAGGCTGGGAACGGGAAACGGATGAAGATGATGGATCCAAAACAAAAATCAGATCCAGCATTTTATTAAGAGAATTTGGGATAGCATTAAAAAATAAAGAAGAAAGTTTTTAAACTATAACTCCAATATGTTTTTTTTTTTATTTTTTTTAAAAATATTATTATTATTTACAGGTTTTTTACAGGCTTTTTTACAGGTTTTGATATCTATTATTATTATTACTTACAGATTATTGTTGTTGTTTTGTTTTAGATATATACGGATTTTTATTTTTTTATATTTTTTTATTCAAAATTAAGGTATATCTGCATTTTTTTTACTTACTTTTATTATAATTTTTTTTTTTTAATTTTTTATTTATTTTTATTTAACAATATAAAGTTATTAATATATGTGGAAATCAATTATATAATTACCCCAGGCATAGGTATTTATACCGTCAGACCTTATTTTTCTTTTATCATCATTAGAGCTTAAAGTAGTTTTTTTTATCTTATGTGTATACAAGTTGTGGATCTTAGATCTAAACAACATCATTTCATCATTAAATATCTTATTATCAAAAAGGCATTCTTTATAACTATTTATAGTAAGCTTATCTAATGCAGACTTCTTTACACCCTTTGATTTTTTAACACAGCCCCCCCCTCAAGAGACAATGAATACATTTTCGCTTTGAGACCAACAAACTCGAGCATTCGTTTGCCACAGTTCTCATCCTTCATCATACCCAAGACTTTTTTATTGCACCTCTTAATCCCGTATAACTTAGCTAACTCCTCAGGGTACTCGGACGTATCAAACTTCATTTCTACATCTTCAGCAATATCTGCATAAAAGTCTTTAGTCTGTATTGAATATATGAACGAGTCTGTATCCATATAATTCAATGTGACCTTTTCTTGGAATTTAGGTTTAATATAATCATAATGGAAGTCATAAATCTGCCATTTGGATAGCTCTAAAACTGTAAACCCTAAATACATTGGCTTATCATAAACATTATGGAGCCGCTTCATCTGAATAGCATACATGTCTTCCGCAAATTGCGCAGAGCTGTGAAAACTAGCCTTTGCAATAAGCGAACGTGCACCTAATCGATTGCGTGTGGTTGATTCCCACGAAGTGACAATCTTAACATCTTTACGTTTTTCAACGTTCTCCATTGTCTTCCCAAAGACTGCGTTGTTTAACAGTTTAAAAAAGTCTTTTTCAAAATTATTTTTCGCTAAAGTTCTATGGGAAGTGTTTAGATCAATATACTTTTTTAGCCAAGGAGCCTGTTTAAATTTTAAAACTCGATGTATTTTCGACAATATTAAACCATTACGTAAACATTGCTGAAGGTTTTTGTAATGAATCGGGTATTTAGTTTTTGACCTAAGGTCAGCAACAAGTTTACACACCTTTGCTTCTGGTGTGGGTTTTTGGTTAAGCGGACAAAAGGGTAGATCATTATGATAGTCATGTAAGGTATCAGGATATATAAGGTCTACTTCTAAAATGTAGCCATACTCAGAATTTCCTACTATTTGAGTTACATCTAATGATGTAATCTCAACGTCACTCATCCACTGAAAACCGGTGTATGGCAGACTTTGAGACATTGCCCATTCATACAAATTATTTGCATCCAAATACATCAAATATTCGGATGGTTTTCTTGCGTCATACGCATCCATATACATATGGTTGGCTTTGGAGTACCGTTTACAGCACTGAACCAAACCACCCCTAATACCATTCTGAATAAATCTATACATATCAATATCAGTAAGCAAATCTAATTCTATTTTAGTTGTTTTCAGCATAGCATCCCATGATAGACCAGGTGTGTTATAATAATGGGCAGGATCAAGAGAAAAAATTTTCTTGCATATTGCGCGAAAGTTTTGAAAAACTTCAGTCAATAAAAGAACATCTGTTTTGAGATAAAGCTCCATATATTCTTTTAATGATTGACAATTGAAAACTTTCCATACATGCTGTGCATGTAAATAGTCCTCAGGCAAACATTCTTTAGTAGTTAAATTATTAAAGAAATTCTCCCTTGGAGGCAGACAGGTTTCAGCTAGTCGGCTTTCTGAGTCCAAAAACTCGTATGGAAAGACTCCCTTTCTACGCAATAAATTAAACTCCTCCTCACAGGGATAAAAACGCTTAACGCTCTCGAAACATTCAGTAGTTAGATTACTACTTAAAGCATCTAAGCTGGTTGCCATAAAGCGAAACGTGTCCAAAAATCGAATTTCTAAATTTTTGTCATGGGACGCTATGTATGTTAATTTGGAGAGTGATATATACAACTCCTTATTTAGTGGGAGTACTTTTATATCACCCTCCACTTTGTTTAGCTCCCTCACGAAAAGATGGGAGTCATACCGCGAAAAATTGTAAAACAAAACGGGAACAAAAAGTGCAATTTGAAAATTAATGTTACAACTATTATGGGCTGGACCTCTGTACTGACCCGTTAAATGACAATGGTCCCTCACTCGGTCGGCCCCCAGAATTTTCTTGCAGATATGGCAATTAACAGCTTTTTGAAAACTGGTTTCCTCCTCTGCTCTAATTTTCATTGGTTTAATATTAGAGTGGTAGGTCGTGTAAATTTCACTTACATCTCTGATGAGAGATGTGACAAATTTGACACCTGCATCCTTACCAGTCTCTAAAACAAACTTGTCTAAGGATGGGTCAAATGAGCACTTTATATAATATGAGAATGCTATACGCACATGCAATGATCTAGCTGTAACATTCTCGCTCACTTTCAAATTGAGGGGGGTTAGTATGCACTCGAAGTCTGCATACACTACAAACGGAACATCTTAACTACGATTAAAATTCTTAAATTTAAGACTTGCTTTTTCTTCTGTTGGTAGCGTAGAAACCATTTTTCCGCAATTCATCCGATGTTCCAGCGATAACTTCTCGCTGTGGGAGAAGTTGAGGCAGGTGTTGCAAAAGAAAAGGGTATGATCGTGTCCGGTTACCTGTGAGCGAACCAGTCTAAAAGTTTAAAAACAAAAGAAAATTTATTAGTACTGTAAATTATCAAAAATTATTTTTAAATTATGAGTCTTACCTTGATAAATTCTTAATCCATACAAAATGCGCCCGTTCATCGCTCTCCAACAGCAATAAACTTATATGCCGTTCCCTTTCGACCTCCGTTAAATAAAGCGGACCAACCACTTTTCCTTTTTCCTCATCGAATCCAAAAACGTTCATACTGATAGTGGAGTTCCATCTTTCGAACACTTTAATTTGTGTGAGCGGAAGCGGAAACTCCAACTCCTCAAAATCTAGTGTAAGTGTTTCACTTACATAGATTTTTGAGTTGTCAATATTAATATTGTAACTCGAACATCTTTCAGCATGGTTGGTGTTGCGTGCAGCTTTAAGGGCTGATATTAAAGCCCATTTAAAACAATATTCATCCTCGTTTCTCACATTTATAATCGCCATTTTATCCCTCAGCACCTTGGGAGTTTCAATACAATTTGAACTTTTTAAATTAGTGTATTTATAAACATTACACTCCAATATAATAATCTGGGACATTGTCCATTCGCTGTCCCTTTCCTGGAACTCATCCATTTTTTGCCGGATGAGTTCAGCATGCTGACTATAGACTTCTTCTATATTTATTTATTCTAGATTTAACTTGCATCACCATCTCGTCTTGCTGGAATTTAATATATTCTGCAAATAGCTCAAAGTTTATCTTACACGATGTGTGTAAAGACAAAACATTGGTTATTATTGGAATGAGCTCCGATGAGGCATCAGTGAGGAATTCCTGGGGATCAAGAATTTCCTCACGCCTATTCTCAAACGATAACGTTAGAATGCGGTTTTTAAATCCACCTGAAATCTGCTTGACAGCACTATTTAGAGGTATGAAAACACGCATTTTATGTGTACTGGACCTTAAATGTCCATTCCACTTTGAAAAAAGTACATTAACCTTACATGTGTTGCACCACTTTGTCGTCGTATTGCGGGTGGCGGCCAAGACGTTGGTGGCGGTGTAGGGTATATTGTTGCAGGTGGTGGTGTAGGCTGTGTTGTTGTAGGTGATGCCGTACGCTGTGTTGTTGTATGTGGCGGTGGAGTGTGTGTTGGTGGAGGTGGTGGTGATGGGTGTGTTGGTGTATGTGGCGTTGGTGGGCGTGTTGACGTATGTGGTGTTGAAGGGTGTGTTGGGGAAGGTAGCGTTAAACATCTTCATGAGGGTGGTGGATTTGTTAGTGATCGTGGAGTTGGCGGAAGTGGTTTGCGATCCTGGAGTGCGGGGTCTCGTTTCGGTACCGAAAATCTCGGCTAAGTCGTTCGCTGCGGCGGTCGTGTACACAACGTTGTTGTTTGCGTTTGCAGACATTTTATTTTTTTTTTTTAATTTATTTTTTATTTTTCAAAGATTTAAAAACACAAACGTTTTAAAATATGGAAGAAAAATTTTTAAATTTACACTTGTAAATTTTGAGAGCTACTGATGATTTTTCAGTCAAAAGTACCTCTTTTATGCGTTTTGAAGTCAATGCAGGATAAAAGATTTTCCTAGCACTTGACCAAAATAAAAACAGGTATATATAATATAGATATATATAATATCAAAGGTTAGAAAGGGATGGCGCTAAATATTTAAATATCAAGCCCAAAGGATTGGAAAATAGTATTCATCTTAAGGATACAAGCAGGATCACTGGGCGTGGCTTATTAAATTAATACAAGCAGGATCACTGGGCGTGGCTTATTAAATTAATACAAGCATTATCACTTTCCTCCTCTAACACAAATTCTCCTTCTATCACTTTCCCCTATAACTCTTTCCCCCTCTAACTCACATTCTCCTTCTAGCACTTTCCCCCTCTAACACACATTCTCCTTCTAACACTTTCCCCCTATAACTCTTTCCCCCTCTAACACACATTATCCTTCTAGCACTTTCCACCTCTAGCTCTTTCCCCCTCTAACATACATTCTCCTTCTAACACTTTCTCTCCCTAACTCTTTCCCCCTCTAACATATTTTAATCTTAAGCTACAAGTATCAATAATCTTGTTTAGAAGCAATGTATTGATCCTGCTGCTGCTGCTGGTGCTGCTGCTGCTGCTGCGTAGGAAAATTCCCATCCTTTGTTCACAGAACCCCAGTACATCGAACAAGCGTTCGTTTTTCTCTATTCTCTATCCTTTCTTCCTTTGCACACTGCTACTCATGACCATTAACATTCATTTTTTGACGTGTGTTGCAGGTTTAGAATGCCACGCACGTCAAAGAGGCACCCTCTCTATCCTTTCTTCCTGTGCACACTGATACTCATGACCATAAACATTCATTTTTTGACGTGTGTTGCAGGTTTACCATGCAACGCACGTCAAAGAGGCGCCATCTCGATTCCAGATCCTTTGATCACTGCTACTCATGATCATAAACATTCATTCTTTATTTTGCTTTTAGGTTTACAATGCAACGCACGTTTAACAGGCGCACACTTGACTCTAACACTAGTTAGCTAAATAGCCAAATCTGTTCCTCTGATCACTGCTTCTCAAGAATCTGGTTTTTGTTGTCCTTAAGAATGCCATCTATGATTGTGGCTTGCTTGCAGGTGTATAATGCACCGCACGTTTAACAGGCGCACACTTGACTCCAAATCCTATGATCACTGATTCTCACAGATGCTGCTGATAAAGTGGTGGCCTAGGAATGTTAATCCTTTGTTCTCCACCCTAGTCTAATCAAAGGAGGAACACGATCATGGGAAAAAAAGGGTCATAAATTATAATATTGTAGGGGGTCAAAAATCAAGGGGTCAAAATCAAGGGGTCGAAAAAAGGGTCATAAAATTTAATGGGGTCATAAAATTTAATGGGGTCATAAAATTTAATGGGGTCATAAATTGTCGGCATCCCTTTGGGGTAGAACCGCCATTCTCCTACTTCTCAATATTATAATTTATGACCCTTTTTTTCCCATGATCGTGTCCCTCCTTTGATTAGAAGGATTAGGAGAACAAAGGATTGACATTCCTAGGCCTCAACTTTATCAACAGCATCTGTGAGAATCAGTGCTCACAGGATCTGGAGTCAAGTGTGCGCCTGTTAAATGTGCGTTGCAATGTACACCTACAAGCAAGCCACAATCATAGATGGCATTCTTAAGGACAACAACAACAAGATTTTTGAGAAGCAGTGATCAAAGGATCTGGAGTCTAGAAGGCGCCTCTTTGACGTGCGTTGCATTGTACACCTGCAAGCAAGCCACAATTATAGGTGACATTCTTAAAGACAACAAGTAAGAAGGCTCTAGTCGGGAGAGCCCGACTAGAAGATATTTTTTACATTTTCCAAATTCGATATTTTTTTGTTATCGATTGCATGTGTATATCGGAAACCAGAATAGTTATCGATAATTTGAAGCAAACTTGTTCTGCTCATGGTATAGGAGAATTTATATCCCAAATCTGAAGTCTCTAGCGCTTGTAGTCTCTAAGATCCACGCGTTCATACAGACGGACGGACAGACGGACATGGCTAAATCGACTCGGTTATTGATGCTGATCAAGAATATATATACTTTATAGGGTCGGAGATGCTTCCTTCTGCCTGTTACACACTTTTGCACAAAACCATTATACCCTTATTTACCCATTTTATGGGTTAGGGGTATAAAACAGCAAGATTTTTGAGAAGCAGTGATCAGCGGAACAGATTTGGCTATTTAACTAACTTGTGTTAGAGTCGAGTGTGCGCCGGTTTGAGGTCCGTTGTATTATAAACCTGTGAGCAAGCAATAAAGAATGAATGTTTATGGTCATGAGGTGCAGTGTGCAAAAGAAGAAAGGATAGACAATAGAGAAAAGCGAGCGCTTGTGCGATGTACGTTGCATTGTTATGGTCAATAGCAGCAACAACAAGAACAAAAAGATTCGTGGGGTTCTGTTAACAAGGGATTCAAATTTTCTTACGCAGCAGCAGCAGCAAGAACAATACATTGATCTTTATGGCTGTGAGAATAACAGGATCAGTTTTAACTATTTAATCAATTAGTGTTAGAGTCAAGTGTGCAAGGATGGTAGCAAGATCAACACATTGTTTTTAAACAATAGGATTGATACTTGTAGATTAAGATGATAAGGAGTTAGAGGGAGAAGGTGTTAGAGGGAGAAGGTGTTAGAGTGAGAAGGTGTAAGAGGGGAAAAGTGTTAGAGGGAGAAGGTGCAAGAGGGAGAAAATATTAGAGAGGGAAAGTGTTAGAGGGGGAAGTGTTAGAGGGAGAAAGATTTAGAGACAAGTTTGTGCATGCTTGAAGTGCGCTAGTCAAAGGTAAATTACATTAGTTGGCTTATGTGCTATAGATATCACCGTCTGTGAGGATCAGTGAGCAAAGGAAGTGCATTACCTATGAAACTATGAAGTGCTAGAGTCAAGTGTGCACAGGTTTCTTAGCTACAAGTTAGTAGATAAGAGAGAGAGTCAACTGTGCACAGGTTTCTTACCTACCAATAAGTAGATAAGAGAGAGTCGTGAGGGCGCCTGTTTGACGTGCGTTGCCTTGCAGACCTGCAACATAAACAATGAACGTTTATGGTTGTGAAAACCAGTGATCAAAAGATGAAAGGATTGAGACAAGATTGTGCATGTTTGAAGTACGTTAGTAAAAGGGCAGTACATTCATAGGCCGCATTGTTATGATCAAAAGCAACACCACCAACAACAAGAACAACAACATTCGTGAGGGTTATGTAAGCAAGGGTTGGGATTTTTCTTTCGCAGCAGCAGCAAGATCAACACATTGTTTTTAAACAAAAGTATTGAATCTTGTAGATTAAGATGATAAGGAGTTAAAGGGAGAAGGTGTTAGAGGGAGAAGGTGTTAGAGTGAGAAGGTGTTAGAGGGAGAAAGTGTTAGAGTGGGAAAGTGATCCTCCTTGTGTTAACCCTTCGATGCGTGAACAGGTCCCTAGGGACCTATTGCGTTTTCAAACGCAATTTACTCCTATTTCGGCCAAGACAACACCCCCCCCAAAGTTACCATGTATTCCAAGAAAATTTTGTTCTGCGTCTTTTAAGGTATTCCGCGTTCTGATCGGAGCAGTGGTTTAGGTTTTATAAACGCGTTTACCCCTCGGATGCGTGAACAGGTCCCTGGGGACCTTGTACTGAAAATGCAAGAAAACACTTATAAATGCATTTGTTCTTCGTGTTCTGTGACTTTTTGGTAATTTTTGGATTATTGTTATTGTGTCCTTGAAAGCATAATAATCTGGCAAACACAATAAACCAGTTCTTAGAATTGCTACCTATACTTCACTTTTTATGTACAAAGAGCAGATGTGCACAAAAAGGTAACCTAAAGGCCAGGTAGACGTATGAAAGAGTGTGTAAGAGGTTCTAAGAGCAGATGTGCACAGCAAATGTAACCTGAAGGCCAGGACGTATGAAAGAGTATATAAGAGGTTCTAATTTCGTCAGCCAAATCATTCTAAGTTCAGACAGTGAGCAGTAAAGTGTGTTTACAAAGTGAAAATAAAAGTATAAAAGTATAATAAAATTGATATGGCAGACCAAGATATTGAAGTTGCTGAAATGGTTGTACGCCGTAGTAGCAGATACCAGCAAATGAGTGCAGATGAAAGGCGTGCAGCTGACGACAGATTTGCTAATTTTATGCAAAGAGAGCTGAGCGGTGACGAAGATTATGATGCTTTTGGCGATACAGCTGAAAATGATGACGACTACATATATGAACCAGGTTTTCATGGTGATGATTCAGACGCAGAAACTGAACAATATATCGAAGTAAATGAAGAAAGCGATGACAGCGATGTTGACGACGAAGAAAATAATGCACAGCAAACCAATGACAATTTCTATTATGGTAAAGATGGCACACAATGGTGTAAAACAGCACCCCCTTCTTCTCGCATTCGTGCTCATAATGTGGTTGACTTCACAAGAAGGAGACCAGGGCCAAACGGGGCGGTACATGATCCCTTCACTATATTCCGCTCCATCATCAGTGAAGACATAGCGTACATAATAATACGCGAAACGAATAGGAAAGCCAGGGAAGTCACAGCTGCATGGAATTTGGCAAATCCAACGAAGATGAAGGAGTGGAATACCATTACACTGAGAGAGTTTGATGCATTTTTAGCAATTATTATACATGCTGGACTCAACAAGTCGAATACCGAACCTGCTAGAGAGTTATGGGGCCCAACACGTAACCCAATATACAAAGCTGCTTGGTCATACGATCGTTTTATGTGCATCAAGAAGTTCATTAGATTCGACAATGCAAATACACGACAGAAGCGACTAATCACCAGCAAAACAGCGGCAATTGACGACATTTGGGAAATGTTGCAGTCAAACCTAGCAGCAACTTACACTCCGCATGAGTCAGTGACAGTTGATGAGCAGTTATTCCCCTACAGAGGCCGTACCCGCTTCACACAATACATTCCGTCTAAGCCTGCTAAGTATGGTATAAAGGTATGGTGGTTGTGTGACTCCAAATCGTACTATCCCGTCAAAGGTATGATCTATTCTGGTAAATTGCCAAACCAGGATCGTGAAGTAAATCAGGGCCAAAATGTTGTACTGATGCTTATGGCGAGATATATGGATACTGGCCGCACAGTTTATGCAGACAACTTCTTCACAACGTTGGATTTGGCACGTATTTTTATGAGGAGGAAAACGAGCTACATTGGAACAGTTCGCGCAAATAAGAGGTTCGTACCGCAGGAGTTCCACAAAAATCGCCAGCGTCCTGTCCTCACCACATTGTTCGGCTTCAACGATGGCGATATAGCACTATCTTCATATGTGCCAAAACGAAATAAAGCTGTTCTTCTTATGTCTACTGAACACTATACTTGCGCTGTCGACGAGGCCAGTGCAAAGCGAAAACCCTATAGCATTCTGGATTACAATGCCAATAAATCTGGCGTAGATGTTATGGATCAAATGCTGGGCACTTACTCCTGCAAACGCTCTACACAACGCTGGCCATTGGCAATGTTCTATAACATGATAGACGTTGCTGCACTTGCTGCATTCACAATATACAATGAAATGCAGCCTGCCCAACGAAGTGATCGACGACGGGCGTTTCTTCAGCTCCTCACCAGGCAGTTGGCAATGCCAAACATTGAAAATCGGGCGCTGAATAACCAAATAACGAAGCATCAAAGGATACGTAATGCGATGGAGACATTTGATGTCAGGGTAAGAAAAAACTGCTCCAATTTCACTATCAGACTACTAATTATTATTTTTTTTTTTTTTTTATCTTTTCAGATAATACCAAGACCGGTAGAAGTAAATTCACCAGCATTTGCGCCTAGGACGAACAGGCCGTCATGCCGCCTTTGCCGTTCTGAGTACGGACGTCAGCGGAAAACAAGGGCCTACTGCTTCAATTGCGACAATGCTGTTTGCGGAGAGCATTCTACAGTCCTCCACCGCTGTTATATCGCGAACAGGCCTCGGTGGACCAACAGCAGCAACAACAACAATAGAAAATAAGGTGTTTTATATGTAAATTTTATTGAATTTTATATGGCCCATGTAAAAAAAAAAAAAATTAAAAAAAAAAATTCTAAATATACAGTTTTCTTCTTTAGACAATAATAAACAATTTAAAAAAAAAAAAAAATTTTGCGATTTTTTTTGATAGTAAAAAACTTAAAAATAAAAAAAGGTCCCCAGGGACCTGTTCACGCATTGAAGGGTAAAAAAATGTTCATTTATTATTTTTATTTTTTTTTTTAAATAAAATAGTTAAATTCAGCTGGATATATAAGATTTTACATATATATTTTTAAATCAAGTATTCAAATAATTGATTCCTTATTGGCTTAAACGTATTTTCTTCATTCTTTTGTTTAAATTTCTATATTTTGCAATTAGACGTTCAAGTCATTCGAGCCGCAAACTGTAGTAAAAACAAGCACATGTGTCAACTCCCTCTGTAGCTAGATCAGATGACCAGCTGCACGCTGAAAGATGTTCGCCAAACTTGGATTTAACTAGATGACAGTTTTCGTACTCCACGAAAAATTCTCGGTATTCTTGAAGCAATTCATAATGTTCGGGAAAAATTATTTCTTCAAACTCTTTTAAATAATCATCGATTTTTTTTGGCAATTGTTTTAAGTCCAAAGTCAGAAGTCAGCTTCATTTTGCAGTTTTCTCGACAAACGTTTATTAAAGACTGACTTAAATGATTTTTTCACTTTCCTCAAGGCATTCAATTTTTTATTAAGATTCTGGTGAAATTGCGTCCTAAAAGTATTGACATCTCTTTTTATTTCTTTAACCATCTTTTTCGATGATGATTTGACTTCTTATTCTCTTATAGAGAAATTTACCTTTTAATAAGCCAATGAAATTTTTATTTAGTTAGATTATTATTTCTTAATTTATTTTTTTTTTTTTTATAACTTGTTGCATTAGGTTTTTTTTTAAATTTGTATTAAGTTTTTTCCATTGAAGTTTTACACATGCACCGAACATGTAGATTAAAGCCGCATGCGTATAGCCGGTAGAACACACACGTCACACTCCATGGCTTTTAGGCTTAATAATTAATCTTTTGTTTAACTTTTGGATTTTAATATAAGACGATCCAACTGTACTTATCACATAATGTCCATCTGCACGCAGTAAGATTTTCGCTACATGTTTATGTCCTTGAATCGATTTTTTCGTACTTTTAGATATTCGTCAAACGGTTTTTACTATTCTCTTTCCCAGCGTGTTCCTTACGATAAACAGATATTTAGAATGCGTTTTATACTCATTTAATGACTTGAAAACCTCTTATTTAAGGTTTCCTGTTGATGTCGTCAGACACCTTACCTTAATCCGTGTTATATTAAATCTTTTTCTTCTAACTTCTTAGTTTTGATTTTTAAATCTTTTATGTTAAATAGCTAGCTAGCTGGACTAGGTTTCAGACTTAAAACGAAAAAGATTATCTATAAATTGCTACCTATTTTTACAGGGAAATCGGTCGGATATTGATTTTTTCCTCTTTTTGATTGAATGCTTTATTGTATTTTAGCTGTCAACCGACAAACTTTTTTCAAAGGCTCAGTGGTTTATCAATGTTTCATCCGACTACTTTTATGTTAAACAGAATTGTTATACCTTTTTAGTGGATAGATTAGATTTTGATTTTTTCCCACTCATTGCTAAAACTAAGAAAATTTCGTTATTAATTTCTTATAATTGATGGATGGTTATATTTTATTTCATTATTCTCTTAATCATTGTTGTATTTAATAAGGAAGTGCATTAAACCTGCTTAAGAATTCGAGATATGAGTCTAACACTGTTCAAAAAATATTACTTCGTTTACTGTTTTGATTTGAGTGATAAGTTTCTTAACATTGAATGGTTTACTGTTCCTTAACCATAATAGCTCCAGTTGTGCTTCATCTCATTCGATGCTTTGCATTAAATTTGATAAGAAAGCACCTCATTGTTCTAGATACCATGCTATTAAGCCTAATTTTTTTATTTAACTATTATTATTGTTTCCCAAGCAGACGTAGTTTCTTTAGTTCTCAAAACAGATTTTGCTTACTTTGAGATATTTCTAAAATACATGACTATAACTTTTCATTAATCTTGGATTTGGATGATAAAATAAGGTTGTGATGTGCTTAAGCTCGAGGTGACTATAATGTGTGGTAAAGTTCTTAACATTTTTAATTTTATTGTGTTTTTAAAATGATATAGGTTAACTATCACCGGGTTGGTTCATACACTCACTGAATGATGATTTTTTCAGGTTTTTCTTTTTCTTTCTTTATATTAGTCGTTGTATACAGTCACTCTCCAAGCTCTTGATCTATTGTGCTGATTTCAAGGTTAGAAACTGATTTTTATTGAAAGCTTTTTTGTGGAGTTGGCTCCAAAGAATAAGATTCATTTTAAGTACAGTACGACCTCGGTTAACGCAACCCTCGTTACACGCAACTCATCGATTATTGCAACACCCGAATTCTTAACATTGCTGACTCTGTTAACGCAACTTTAAAAAAAAAACAAGTGGAAACGTTGCAGTCGGACGCAACCGACTGCGGCATACTCGATACCAGTATTAAAACCGGTAAAAAGAGGCCTGTTTGCAAAGGGGTACGGATGCGGCAGGGGTGTACGCTGCCTTAAAGATTCTCCGATGCACATGGGGATGTGACCAGCTATATTCCTTCCAAATTTGGTGACTCTAGCTCAAAGTTTGTAAAATGTAGGGAAAGGGGGGGGGCTGGGGGCGGTATGGGTAGTTGTGGCATCAAAATTTTTGTTGCAGATCTTTGTGAAATGTCAATTGCTATCTTCATACCAAATTTGGTGACTCTAGCTCGAAATTTGTAATAAGTGTGGTAAGGGGGGCTGGGGGCGGTATGGGTGGGCGAGGCATCCAAATTTTTGATGCAGATCTATGTGGAATGTCAATTGCTATCTACATACCAAATTTGGTGACTCTAGCTCGAAGTTTGTAAAAAGTGGGGAGAGGGGGGCTGGGGGTGGTATGGGTGGGCGTGGCATCCAAATTTTTGATGCAGATCTTTGTGAAATATCAATTGCTACTTTCATACCAAATTTGGTGACTCTAGCTCGAAATTTGTAAAAAGTGGGGAAAGGGGGGCTGGGGGCGGTATGGGTGGGCGTGGCATCCAAATTTTTGATGCAGATCTTTGTGGAATGTCAATTGATATCTTCATACCAAATTTGGTGACTCAAGCTCGAAAATTTAAAAAAAAAGGGGAAAGGGGGGCGAAATGGAGGGCGTGGCTCCAAAACTTTGATGCAGATTTTTGGGGGTCGTTGCCAGCTGTCTTCCTACCAAATTTGATGGCTCTAGCTCCACAACTACGGAAGATACACGCATTCCCGTTTTTGACGAAGCGTTGGGGTGGATGGGGGCTGCTAGGGCAGTATCGGTGGGCGTGGCATCCAAACTTTTGGTGCAGTTTTTGGGGGGTCATCATCACCTATCTTGGCACCAAATTTGGTGGCTATAGCTCAAAAACTGTGGGAGATATAGGCTTTTTTGACTTTAAAATGCGGGGGGCTGGGGGCGGAATGGGGGGCGTGGCTCCAAAATTTTTGATGCAGTTTTTTGGGGGTTGCTAATAGCTATCTTCTTACCAAATTTGGTACTTCTAGCTGTAAGGATGTGCGAAATATGTGGATTTATCGGTTTTGGGTTATCAAATTTATCGATTTGCCAGCCCCCCAGTTATCGTAAAACCCCCATCTTGACACTTTAATTTACTATCCCATAGATAAAGAGAATTGGAAAGTTTCAAGTCTCTAGCTTGAAGGGTGTGGAAAAAACTTGCAACCATACGGACGGACAGACGGACAGACACCATGACGGACATTGCACAAAACCAATATACTCTTTACCTTCGGTATCGAGTATAATTACCTCATTTAACGCAACTTCCTAAGGAAATCGTATGTTTAAGTTTGTTTTTACCACTTTTCTTTCGTTCTCTTTTTGTTTATTTTTACATGCTTGCGAAAATGATAATATTGAGAAATCATTGTACGCGTGGTTTCTAAAACAAAGAGAGCGTAATTTGCCTAATTCTAAAGAAATTGTAAAAAAGTACAGACCCCAATTTCTCAATTTTTCAAAAAATAAATAGAACAATATGAAATTCTTGCTTTAAACACAGTCTTATTCGATTTATTTTAATTTAAAGGTAAGCGAAGGCATCTTTTTATTAAAAAAGGTCTCTTGGCCACCAGAAAATTTCACCTCAGTTTTCGCAACCACCTCAGTTTTCGCAACTGGCCAAATTTTAATAGGTTGCGTTAACCGAGGTCGTACTGTAATTGTATAGTAGGATTTATTCTTGCTTTTTGTGGTTGTATTGTAGATTACTTCTTGTGCGTAGAAAGTTTCTTGTAAGAATATTATCTGTTTGATTGCAATTATTGTCTTAAGCCTTTGTGTACTCTATGTTAAACTTATATAAAGAGCGCAAACAGATCCTTTACAGTTATTTACACTAGCATAGGATTCACGGTTCTAAGACCGTTTAGACTTCATGTCTCTCATGAATTAAGATAATCTATTATATGTTCATGCTTCGGATTCTAGCATCAACAAATACATTTGAACATTTGTATTTTAATTTATGAATACACTTCAATTTTTTCTTATTATTTTTATTTTAACCAACATCATTGTTTCAACTGGATAGCAATATAAAATTATAAGCGGAGAAAATTTACCCTTTATTGTTTTTAGCTATATAATTCTCAAGAATAGTCATAATCTTCGTTGAGATAGTACAGGAAGTTCTTAAAGTGTAGGCTGTATTCTATTATGATTCTAGTGGTTTATAGATCGTACATTGAAAGAGCGAGATAACGTTATTCTTTAAATGAAAACATATTACAAAGGTTACTACCTAGACTTTGACTTTACTGACTTCTGGTTGATTTCTTAACCATTGTTTAGGTCAACCGTGGAGTAAGATTTAAAAAAAGTATATATTGCCATTCTAGTACTGTTTATTGATTTTGTTTTTATTATTTTATTTAGTTTTAGTTATTTGACTTTATGCATTGCCTTGAAATTTAAGTGTTTGCTTGTCAATTTGAGATCCGAGAAATAGGCTTTTTAGTGTACCGCATAAATGGAAGCCTCCTTGACCCCACTTTGCATATTTATTCTTCTTTGATCAGCATCGAATGCTGCCTAGGTCAGTTCCTCTGTTCCTATACCAACTGTCGTATCAGTTTATAGCTATCGAGGTAAAACTTTTCTCAGGGTCTAATTTTCTCTATTTTTTTTTTTTTTTTTTTTTGCGCAACTAGTTTATTTCTTAAAACTACTTAGATCCGAGAACTTTATAATTTAGCTAAAACTCAATTGCAAGATGGGTACACTTTTATCAAATTAAAATTTGGATCGATGTTTAATCAATCCGCTTTTTATACTCGATACCGAAGGTAAAGAGTATTTTGGTTTTGTGCAATGTCCGTCACGGTGTCTGTCCGTCTGTCCGTCTGTCCGTCCGTATGTATGCAAGTTTTTTCCACACCCTTCAAGCTAGAGACTTGAAACTTTCCAATTCTCTTTATCTATGGGATAGTAAATTAAAGTCAAGATGGGGGTTCTACGATAACTGGGGGGCTGGCAAATCGATAAATTCGATAACTCAAAACCGATAAGTCCACATATTTCGCACATCCTTGCAGCTAGAACTACCAAATTTGGTAAGAAGATAGCTATTAGCAACCCCCAAAAAACTGCATCAAAAATTTTGATGCCACACCCACCCATGCCACCTCCAGCCCCCCTTTCCACACCTTGTACAAACTTTGAGCTAGAGTCACCAAATTTGGTATGTAGATAGCAATTCACATTCCATAAATATCTGCATCAAAGATCTGCATCAAAAATTTGGATGCCACGCCCACCCATTCCGCCCCAGCCCCCCTTTTCACCACCTTTTACAAACTTTGAGCTAGAGTCACCAAATTTGGAAGGAAGATAGCTGGTGGCATCCCCATCTGCATCGGAGAATCTTTAAGGAGAATCTTTAAGGCAGCATACACCCCTGCCGCATCCGTACTCCTTTGCAATCAGGCCTTTTTTTACCGGTTTTAATACTGGTAACGAGTATACCGCAGTCGGTTGCGTCCGACTGCAACGTTTCCACTTGTTTTTGTTTGAAAACGGTCAGATAATGTATATATGATTCCGCATATTTTGTATAATTTTTATTTTTATTTTTTTTGTTTTTTAATTAAGTATTAGTATTTATATTTTAAAAGGTTAAATTAGTCATTATAAAAAACAAATAAATTTATTTTATTTTTAATTTTCTTTTTTTTTCTATGTACTTTTTTTTTTTTTACATAAATACGTTGTTCATATTTTCATTTTATTTAATTTATTTTTTATTTATTTTTATTCGGCGTAACTAGCGCAATGCGCAAGATGGT
Organism: Scaptomyza montana; assembly: GCA_018904305.1. Classification (NCBI taxonomy): domain Eukaryota; kingdom Metazoa; phylum Arthropoda; class Insecta; order Diptera; family Drosophilidae; genus Scaptomyza; species Scaptomyza montana. The sequence continues at coordinate 62,134 of JAEIGR010000157.1, forward strand.
TACTTTTGGTAATTTTTTTTTCATTATATGTGTATATCTCTATTATTTATCCTATTCTTCACGGGCCATACGCAACTACCGGGCAACTAATATGTCGTTCAGTATTATAATTTTCTTATATTTATGTGTGTATTGATATATATATTTATTTATTTAATTTTTTTTACAACCAGCACTTGTGGTGCATCTTGTTGAATTTCAGGTATTATTTTTATAGTCAGCTTGTTGATGCGCCGGTTGGGGTCTTCTTGCCAGGATCTGATGGGGCGTCGGTGCTGGTCCTCGCACAGGCTATTGATGTTTCTGTTTGTTTTTTGTTTTTCGGTGTCCTTAGCTCAGCTTGATGCGCTGGGCGAATCCGGTGCTGGTCTTCGCACAGGCTGCGTCACTTGTTAGTATGTTGTTGTCGATGATTTTTCTTTTAGTTATGATGTTGCAATTTTTGCTGCTGTGGCGCTTTAATTAGCTGCTGAAGAACCCAGGCCTAAGCAATGTTGAACTCATATTTTGATTGATTGTTGAATATTTTCGCTGTTGCTGCTGTAGCCGCTGTTGTTGTTTGCAATTATTTGTGGTTGTTGTTGTTGTTGCTATTTTGCAGCTGGTGTTGCTGTTTCAAATTATGAATTTGTTTTTATTTCACTATTTTTTTTATTTTTGTCAATGTTCATTTAACGCGTGAACCCTGTCACGGTCACCATGTAGAAATTCTAAAAATGTTCGTTCATTTGGTTTAATTATTAGTTGAGGTTTAATTATTAAGTGACGAGTGGACGAATGGGTGTGCCTGGCTCCAAAACTTTGATGCAGATTTTTGGGGGTCGTTGCGATCTATTTAGTGGATTTAGTTCAAAAACTGTAGAAGCTATAAGCGTGTCTGGTTTCAAACTGCGGGATGGCTGGAAGGAATGGGTGGGCGTGGCTCAAAAACCATGATTCAGATTTTTGGGGGTTATTACCAGCTATCCTTCTGTCAACATTTGTGACTCTAGCTCAAACATTATGAAAGATACACGCATTCCCGTTTTTAACGAAGCGTTGGGGCGGCTGGGGGGGCTATTGCGGTATGATGGGGCGTGGCATCCAAAGATTGGATGCAGTTTTTTGCGGCACCAATTTGGTGGCTCAAGCGCAAACTGTTGAAGTTATAGGCGTTTCTGATTTCAAACTGTCAGGTGGTTGTGGGAGGGGATGACGGAAATATGTGGATTTATCGGTTTTGAGCTATCGAAATTATCGATTTACCAGCCCCCCAGTTATCGTAGAAACCCAATCTTGACACTTTATCTGTCCCGGACATAGATAAAAAAAATTGGAATGTTTAAGGTCTCTAGATTGAAGGGTGTGGAAAAAAAGTTACGTTGATACAGACGGACGGACAGACAGGCAGAAACCATGACGAACATTGCACAAACCAAATATACTCTTTACCTTCGGTATCAAGTACAAAAATTGTGTTCAGACCATATAAGGGTGCCGGCTACGAGGTAGTTGACAACGGTAGGCACTACATGGTCGTACCGGAACTGGTCAGAAAGTGGGGAATCCGATTTGATGGGTTTACTGACCGGATCGTGTTTGTAGAAGCACACTTGCCTAGGGCAATGAGTGAGACGTTTACCGACATGGCGTTATGTTGAGTAGTAGGAGAATTAATTATTAATTTTTATTTTATTATTTTTTTTTTATTTCGTTCTGTTTGAGAGGGCATCGGCCACAAAATTGTATGTACTATTTTATGTGCCTGGGAAGGCTTTATTTGGGACAAATAATAGTTGTTTTATTGTAATAAATTATTTTATTAAATAAAATTTAATTTTTCGCACTGGACATTTCATTGTGTAAAGTGAATAGAAAACACGGAAGGAGTTTGTCGGAAGATTAACTTTATTGTAAGTTTTTTAGTTCGAAAACTATTTTGCAAATTTACTTCGGGCTTCAAGTGTCATAGTCGGTACTTAATTTGAGTATGTCAGTTATGTTTTTAAAGAATGGTAAGAGTCCATTACTTGGACGTTACACGCTTCTTTTTGCGCTTACACCTGAAGCTACGCATTCGCTTCTTATGCCAATGAGTGGTCATTATACTCGTTACCGAAAGTAAAGAATATATTGGTTTTGTGCAATGTCCGTCATGGTGTCTGTCCGTCTGTCCGTCCGTATGGTTGCAAGTTTTTTCCACACCCTTCAACCTAGAGACTTGAAACTTTCCAATTCTCTTTATCTATGGGATAGTAAATTAAAGTGTCAAGATGGGGGTTGTACGATAACTTGGGAGCTTGCAAATTGATAAGTTTGATAACTCAAAACCGATAGATCCATATATTTCGCACATCCTTACAGCTAGAACTACCAAATTTGGTCAGCAGCATTACGCCCCAGCCCCCCCGCAATTTAAAGTAAAACAAGTGGAAACGTTGCAGTCGGACGCAACCGACTTCGGCATACTCGATACCAGTATCAAAATCGGTAAAAAGAGGCCTGATTGCAAAGGAGTACGGATGCGGCAGGGGTGTAGGCTGCCTTAAAGATTCTCCTTAAGGATTCTCCGATGCAGATGGGGATGCCACCAGCTATCTTCCTTCCAAATTTGGTGACTCTAGCTCAAAGTATGTAAAAGCTGGGGAAAGGGGGGCTTGGGGCGGATTGGGTGGGTGTGGCATCCAAATTTTTGCTGCAGATCTATGTGGAATGTCAATTGCTATCTTCATACCAAACTTGGTGACTCTAGCTCAAAGTTTGTAAAAGGTGGGGAAAAGGGGGGCTGGGGGCGGTATATGTAGGCGTGGCATCCTAATTTGTGATGCAGATCTTTGTGGAATGTCAATTGCTATCTTCATACCAAATTTGGTGACTCTAGCTAAAAGTTTGTAAAAGGTGGGGAAAGGGGGAAGAAAAGGGTGGGCGTGGCTCCAAAATTTTGATGCAGTTCTTTTGGAGGTTGTTACCAGCTATCTTCTTACCAAATTTGGAGTCTCTAGCTCCACAACTCTGGAAGATACACGCATTCCCGTTTTTGACGAAGCGTTGGGGTGGATGGGGGCGGCTAGGGCAGTATCGGTGGGCGTGGCATCCAAAAAACTGTGGGAGATATAGGCTTTTTTGACTTTAAAATGCGGGGGGCTGGGGGTGGAATGGGGGTGTGGCTCCAATATTTTTGATGCAGTTTTTTGAGAGTTGCTAGTAGCTATCTTCTTACCAAATTTGGTAGTTCTAGCTGTAAGGATGTGCGAAATATTAGGATTTATCGGTTTTGAAATATCGAATTTATCGATTTGACAGCCCCCCAGTTATCGTAGAACCCCCATCTTGACACTTTAATTTACTATCCCATAGATAAAGAGAATTGGAAAGTTTCAAGTCTCTAGCTTGAAGGGTGTTGAAAAAACTTGGATACATACGGACGGACAGACGGACAGACACCATGACGGACATTGCACAAAAACAATATACTCTTTACCTTCGGTATCGAGTATAAAAAGCCTTTATCTCCCACAGTTTTTGAGCTATAGCCACTAAATTTTGTGCCAAGATAGGTGATGATGACCCCCCAAAAACTGCATCAAAAGCTTGGATACCACGCCCAGCAATAATGCCCTATTCGCCCCCATCCGCCCCAACGCTTCGTCAAAAACGGGAATGCGTGTATTTTCCAGAGTTAAGGAGCTAGAGCCCCCAAATTTGGTAGGAAGATGGCAGCGACCCCCAAAAAATTGCTTTGCATCAAAGTTTTGGGACAAAGTCCACCCATTCCGCTTCTCTTTGCCCACATTTTTCAAACTTCGAGCTAAAATCACCAAATTTAGTATAAAGATAGCAATTCCCCACTTTTCACAAACGTTGAGCTTGAGTCACCAAATTTGATATGAAGATAGCAATTGACATTCCACATAGATCTGCAGCAAAAATTTGGATGCCACACCCACCAATACTGCCTCCACCTTTTCCAAACTTTGAGCTAGAGTCCCCAAATTTGGTATGAAGATAGCAATTGACATTCCACTAAGATCTGCAGCAAAAATTTGGATGCCAAACCCACCCATACCACACCCAGCCCTCCCCTTTCCCCACCTCATATAAACTTTGAGCTAGAGTCACCAAATTTTGAACGAAGACAGCTGGTGGCATGCCCATCTGCATCGGAGAATCTTTAAGGCAGGGTACATACCTGCCGCATCCGTACCCCTTTGCAATCAGGCCTCTTTTTACCGGTTTTAATACTGGTAACGAGTATACCGCAGTCAGTTGCGTAAGACTGAAACTTTTCCACTTGTTATATTCGTTACCGAAGGTAAAGAGTACATTGGTTTTGTGCAATGTCCGTCATGGTGTCTGTCCGTCTGTCCGTCTGACCGTCTGTCCGTCCGTATGTGTGCAAGTTTTTTCCACACCCTTCAAGCTAGAGACTTGAAACTTTCCAATTCTCTTTATCTATGGGATAGTAAATTAAAGTGTCAAGATGGAGGTTCAACGATAACTGGGGGGCTGGCAAATCGATTAATTCGATAACTCAAAAACGATAAATCCACATATTTCGCACATCCTTACAGCTAGAACTACCAAATTTGGTAAGAAGATAGCTACTAGCAACTCCCAAAAAACTGCATCAAAAATTTTGGATCCACGCCCCCCATTCCATCCCCAGCACCCCGCATTTTAATGTCAAAAAAGCCTATATCTCCCACAGTTCTTGAGCTGTAGCCACCCAATTTGGTGCCAAGATAGGTGATGATGACCCCCCAAAAACTGCATCAAAAATTTTGATGCCACACCCACCAATACTGCCCTAGCCGCCCCCATCCACCCCAACGCTTCGTCAAAAACGGGAATGCGTGTATCTTCCAGATTTGTGGAGCTAGAGCCACCAAATTTGGTAAGAAGATAGCTGGTATCGACCCCCAAAAATCTGCATAAAAGTTTTGGAGCCACGCCCACCCATTTTGCCCGCCTTTCCCCACCTTTTACAAACTTTGAGCTAGAGTCACCAAGTTTGGTATGAAGATAGCAATTGACATTCCACAAAGATCTGCGTCAAAAATTTGGATGCTACACCCACCCAATCCGCCCCCAGCCCCCCTTTCCACAGCTTTTACATACTTTGAGCTAGAGTCACCAAATTTGGAAGGAAGATGGCTGGTGGCATCCCCATCTGCATCGGAGAATCTTTAAGGCAGCATACACCCCTGCCGCATCAGTACTCCTTTGCAATCAGGCCTTTTTTTACCGGTTTTAATACTGGTAACGAGTATACCGCAGTCGGTTGCGTCCGACTGCAACGTTTCCACTTGTTTTTATTTGAAAACGGTCAGATAATGTATATATGATTCCGCATATTTTGTATAATTTTTATTTTTATTTGTTTTTAATTAAGTATTAGTATTTATATTTTAAAAGGTTAAATTAGTCATTATAAAAAACAAATAAATTTATTTTATTTTTAATTTTTTTTTTTACATAAATACGTTGTTCATATTTTCATTTTATTTAATTTATTTTTTTATTTATTTTTATTTGGCGTAACTAGCGCAATGCGCAAGATGGTTACTTTTGGTAATTTTTTTTTTCATTATATGTGTATATCTCTATTATTTATCCTATTGATCGCCTGTCTATGTGATGTATGGCTTCACGGGCCATACGCAACTACCGGGCAACTAATATGTCGTTCAGTATTATAATTTTCTTATATTTATGTGTGTATTGATATATATATTTATTTATTTAATTTTTTTACAACCAGCACTTGTGGTGCATCTTGTTGAATTTCAGGTATTATTTTTATAGTCAGCTTGTTGATGCGCCGGTTGGGGTCTTCTTGCCAGGATCTGATGGGGCGCCGGTGCTGGTCCTCGCACAGGCTATTGATGTTTCTGTTTGTTTTTTGTTTTTCGGTGTCCTTAGCTCAGTTTGATGCGCTGGGCGAATCCGGTGCTGGTCTTCGCACAGGCTGCGTCACTTGTTAGTATGTTGTTGTCGATGATTTTTCTTTTAGTTATGATGTTGCAATTTTTGCTGCTGTGGCGCTTTAATTAGCTGCTGAAGAACCCAGGCCTAAGCAATGTTGAACATTATGAAAGATACACGCATTCCCGTTTTTCACGAAGCGTTGGGGAGGCTGGGGGGGCTATTGCGGTATGATGGGGCGTGGCATCCAAAGTTTGGATGCAGTTTTTTGCGGCACCAATTTGGTGGCTCAAGCTCAAAAGCTGTTGAAGTTATAGGCGTTTCTGATTTCAAACTGCCAGGTGGTTGTGGGGGGGGAATGGTTGGGCGTGACTGCAAAATGTTTGATGCAGTTTTTTTAGGGACGCTAGTAGTTATTTTCTTACCAAATTTGGTTGTTCTAGCTGTAAGGATGACGGAAATATGTGGATTTATCGGTTTTGAGTTATCGAAATTATCGATTTACCAGCCCCCAGTTATCGTAGTAACCCAATCTTGACACTTTATCTGTCCCGGCCATAGATAAAAACAATTGGAATGTTTAAGGTCTCTAGATTGATTGGTGTGGATAAAAAGTTACGTTCATACAGACAGACGGACAGACGGGCAGAAACCACGACGGACATAAGACAAACCCAATATACTCTTTACCTTCGGTATCGAGTACAAAAATTGTGTTCAGACCATATACGGGTGCCGGCTACGAGGTAGTTGACAACGGTAGGCACTACATGGTCGTACCGGAACTGGTCAGAAAGTGGGGAATCCGATTTGATGGGTTTACTGACCGGATCGTGTTTGTAGAAGCACACTTGCCTAGGGCACTGAGTGAGACGCAGACCTTGTTGGCGCCGACGCATCGTCATGGTGCTCTACAGCAAATATAATTTTATCGGAAACTACCTTAAAAGGTAGCGCGTTGGTGATGGCTTTGAGTGCGGCGATGGAAGGAAGTGCGTCGCAGTGGCTTTCCCAAATATGTTATACTGACATAACTTGTTACGAATTTAAGGAACTTTTCCATCAGCGTTTTGCCAGTGTAGAAACACCAGCGGCTATGTTTTTGGCTATGTTAGCAAGTTGTCCGACCGACGGTGAGTGTCTGTCCAATTATGCTAGTCGCATGATGACGTCACTTATCACGAAATGGCGTGAGATGGATGTGGAGGAAATAGCAGTTTCTGTGACAATGGCTAAGATGGCTCATGTTGATAGCAGACTGCAACGATTAACCTTTACTTCAAATGTGCGAACCAGAAGTGAATTGCAAGCCGAGCTTAAAGCATTTACTTTTAACAAAAGAAAGAAAACTCTTCAAGAAGAAATTTATTTATTTATTTATTTATTGTCAGCTAAGAGCAGCTGACATTAAAATGAGATCAAAATTAATTTAAATTAAAAAATAGTTAAAATAATTAAATTAAGTAAAATATAGAATAATATATAAATCTGAAAATATATTTAAAAGTTAACGTTAAAGCTCTGGGAAATTCAATAAAAAATTGAGTAGTCCAACATTTGTTGCGAGGATTGGGAAAAACCCAGAAAAACCCAATCAGACCAGCGTTAGATTAGTAATTAGTGGTTACGATTAGATAAAGCGAAAAGGATCGATCTTTTTAGTACTGGAGTTGAGGCCTCCAAGGAGACAAGAGAATAAAGTTTGTTAAAGTCAGAACATATAACACGAAATGGTTCATGAATTAAATAGTTGCTGAAGCAACGATCAAGGCTAAGGGGTAAAAAGTTACGTGAAGATCTAATTGGGACATTAAATTTAATTCTACTCAAAAGAACTGATGAGTCGATTTCACCATTAAGTAGGTTAGTAATAAATAATACTCCATGCATAGTTCTACGGTTTAACAGGGAGGGAAGATTTATCAAAAGGAGTCTACTTGAGTACGGGGGTAAGTCAACTCCAGGAACCCAGTTAAAACTTCTAAGGGCAAATAGAAGAAATTTCTTCTGCACAGATTCAATTCTATCCTGGTGAATCGAGTATTGTGGAGACCACACACAAGGTCCATACTCCAGGATGGGACGAACTAGGGATGTATAAAGCGTTTTAGTGGTGTAGGGATCATTAAACTCTTTCGACCACCGCTTGATGAAGCCAAGGACATTAATGGCCTTATTGACCATATACGAAATATGAGCGTCAAACTTTAATTTAGGATCATGAATAATGCCTAAATCTTTAATTTCAAACACGCGGTCAAGTGGTGAAGCATCAAGCAAGTAGTGAGCAGTATGAGGGGTAATTCTACAAAAAGACATGACTTTACATTTTGAACAGTTTAAATTGAGTAAGTTAAAACGACACCAGGCCGACAGCGCACACAAATCCGACTGTAGTAAGTTGCACATAGAAGCATCATTGTAGGTGAAACATAGTTTTACATCATCAGCAAACATATAAACAAAAGAGTTAGTAATAACAGCTGGAAGATCGTTAATAAACAAATTAAATAGCAAAGGTCCAAGGTGACTACCTTGGGGAACACCAGAGGTAACAAAAATAGGTTTAGATACAGACGATTTAAAAACAACTTTTTGTGTTCGGCCACACAAGTACTCTGAAAGCCACAATAAAAGTTTTGATGGAAATCCAATAATATTCAATTTATGAAGCAACAGACAATGACTTACAGAATCAAATGCCTTACTAAAATCGGTGTAAACAACGTCAGTTTGCATTTTTTCCTGAAACCCTTTGATAACAAGCGAAGTGAATTCAAGAAGGTTAGTGGTAGTAGATCTACGCCTAACAAAACCATGTTGATAAGGCGATATAATTGAACTACATCCGTGTTGCAGTTGAGAACATACAATTTTTTCAAAGACTTTTGGTATGGCAGACAACTTGGATATACCCCTATAATTTTTAACGTTTGATTTTGAAGAATTTTTATGGAGGGGAATTATAAAAGATTCCTTCCATATATCAGGGAACACAGTTGAATCAACAGACAAGTTAAATAATTTATTTAATGGCGCACAAAGCGAATCCGCGCAGTATCTAAGAATACAACCTGGCACTCCATCAGGACCAGGCAAGTAACCAGGTTTAATAGAGTTAAATTCACTCAGGAGCGTAGACTCAGTAATTACTGGGAAATATATGCAATTTGACGTTTGAACTTGAAAAGGATACTGATTGAAAATACTCAGCAAATAGATCGGCTACTGCCTGATCAGAACTTGCTTTTGTATCATCTAGGTATACTGAGGATGGCAAGCAAGAAGACTTACGTTTAGAGTTAACAAATTTATAAAACTGTTTAGGGTCACGTGAAAAGTTTAGTCTACAACGATTAAGATAATTATTATAACAAGATGTGTTAACAGAAAGAAAACTAGATTTTGCTACTAAATACGAAGATAAATCTAAGGTAGTTCCCGATTTTTTAAATTTTTTATATGCTCTTGTTTTCGCGTTTTTCAATTTCGATAGTTCCCTCGTAAACCAAGGTGGTTTATTATCACTTGAAGAACAAGTGAGGGGAACACAAATATCTAAAAGCGAATTCAAGGTCCTATAAAATATGGCAATAGCAGTTTCTATATCACTACAAGAATAAAGACGAGACCAATTAGTATGTTGAAGAAGATAATTTAATTTAGTAAAGTTAGTTTTACGAAAGCAACGGGTTTTTAAAGTATTATAAGATATTGCACTAGGGTTAAAAATTTCTATGGATAGTTCTAAGGTTGGATGGTAGGTGTCTTCCGGAAGCACTAGAGGGGGTATTCTACAAGCATTACTGCAATCTGAGTCAGAAACAAATATCAAGTCCAACATTCTACCACTACAGTTATGCACCCTGTTAACTTGCGATAGGCCTAACTCCAGTAGGCCATCGATAAAATCATCAGAAGTGACTGGTAATATCGCCGAAGATGTGTCATTATTATTGACAATTGAAATAGCTCCATTCGATATAAAGCGCCAGAAATTTTCAACAATAAAATGTAATTTTTGTGGAAAACTAGGCCACAAGATGAACGAATGTAGAGATAAACAGCAGCAAAATTTTTCGTCTCGTCCTATGAACAGTAACGGCAGGAGCGCATTTGGTCATCATCAAAAATCTGATGTAACCTGCTATAATTGTGGTGAGCTTGGCCATATTTCAACACGCTGCAGTAAGCCCAAAATGGATAAGGTCAAAGATACGCATTTGGTAAAAAGAGTGAATCTTTGCGAAGTTGTTGAGCCCAAAGGAGAGATGGTACATCATGGTGAAACATTTTCAACAACGTTCGACTCTGGAGCGGAGTGTTCATTAATTAAACGAAAGATAAGTGTCAAATTAGTTGGTAAAAGAATTAACAATGTAGTGATTTTGAAAGGGATTGGCAATGACAGCATTTGTAGCACATTGCAAATACTTAGCAACGTAAACATTAATAATCATTGTATTGAAATATTGTTCCATGTTTTGGACAATGAGTTTTTGAAAAACGATATCATTATTGGTCGAGAAGTATTGTCCCCTGGATTTAATGTTATAATATCACCAGGAAAATTTGAAATTGTCAGATCAAAAACTGTAAACTATTGTTCAAATGAAGAGAAATTTTGTGAGTTAAATACTGATCATGTTGGTGAAGATAGAGATAAATTAAAAAGTTTGATGGGAAAATACTCAAAATCTTTTATTAATGGAATTCCTTCGTCTAGAGTTAGTTCGGGTGAAATGAAAATTAGATTAGTAGATCCAAAGAAAATTGTTCAAAGAAGACCATATAGACTCAGCCCAAATGAAAGAGAATTGGTACGAGACAAGATTAATGAATTATTGGAATGTAAGGTCATAAAACCAAGTTGTTCACCCTATGCAAGTCCCATAATGCTAGTTAACAAAAAAGACGGCTCCCATCGTTTGTGTGTTGATTACCGTGAGTTAAATTCTAACACAGTCTCAGATAGATACCCCTTGCCCCTTATATCAGACCAGATAGCTAGACTTTATGGAGCGAAATATTTTACATGTTTAGACATGGCAAGTGGATATTACCAAATTCCTTTGCACGAAGATTCGGTAGAGTGTACAGCTTTTGTCACCCCAGATGGACAATATGAGTTTTTGGCAATGCCGTTTGGGCTCAAAAATGCACCTTCAGTTTTTCAGCGTACAGTGATGCAAGCACTCGGAGATCTTGCAAATACATTTGTGGTCGTTTATATGGATGACGTAATGGTGGCTGCTTCAACAAAAAGTGAGGCTTTGGAAAGGTTACAGATTACTCTTGATTGTCTCACGAAAGCTGGATTTTCATTCAATATAAAAAAATGTTCTTTTCTTAGGTCAACAGTTCAATATTTGGGATACGAAGTGAGTGCAGGTGAAATTCGTCCAAATTCGCTTAAAATTGCAGCGTTAACTGCCTTACCACCTCCTCAGTCGGTCTCTGCTTTACGACAATTTATTGGATTAGCGTCTTATTTTCGTCAATTTATGCAAGGATTTTCTTGTTTTATGAAGCCGTTATATTTTTTGACTTCAGAGAAGAATGAATTTATTTGGAAGCCGGATCATGAACAGATAAGACAAAAAGTTATTTCTATCCTTACACAGAAGCCAGTCTTAGTAATTTTTGACCCGCAGCATCCAATCGAGTTGCATACAGATGCAAGTTCTCGAGGATACGGTGCCATCTTATTACACAAAATCAACAACAAGTCTCATGTCGTTGAATATTTTAGTAAGGCTGCTTCACCTGCTGAACCAAGGTACCATTCTTATGAATTGGAGACTCTTGCCGTTGTTTTGTCTATAAAACATTTTCGCCATTATTTATTGGGTAGAAATTTTGTTGTCGTTACAGACTGTAACTCACTTAAAGCATCAAGGACTAAACATGACCTATCTCCCAGGGTACAGAGATGGTGGGCTTATTTACAGTCGTTTACATTTGACTTACAATACAGAGAAGGTAAACGAATGGCTCACGTTGACTTCTTTTCAAGAAATCTGCCTTCAACTGATGTGATTGCTACAGCCTGTAAAATTCCTGAAAAAAGAGTTAATTTGGCAGAAATATCTAGCAATTGGCTTTTGGCGGAACAGAGCCAAGATTCCGAAATAGTTAACATTCTAAATAAATTGAAAGACAATTCTCTTGCTGAGGACGTTGCAAAAACTTACGAGTTGAGAGGAGGAATATTGTATCGAAAAATTCAGCGAAATGGTAGAACTCGATCGTTATCAATTGTTCCTCGAGCATTTAAATGGTCTGTAATAAATCAAATTCATGAATCAATCATGCACTTAGGATGGGAGAAGACATTAGATAAGGCTTATGACTATTACTGGTTTGATAACATGTCTAAGTATATTCGAAAGTTTGTTGAAAATTGTGTTACTTGTAAAATGTCAAAGACTTCTTCTGGCAAAATTCAAGTTAGTCTCCATCCAATACCAAAAGTAAATACACCTTGGCACACTGTTCACATCGACATAACTGGAAAGTTGAGTGGCAAGTCTGATCAAAAAGAGTATATCATCGTACAAGTAGACGCTTTACTAAATTTGTTTATCTAACTCACACCCTTAAAATTGATGCTGAAAATTGTATAAATGCTGTGACGTCGGCTATATCTTTGTTTGGAGTACCAAATCGCATAATAGCAGATCAGAGTAGGTGCTTTGCCAGAACTAGATTTAGCGAGTTTTGTTCACAACAGAAAATAAATTTGCATTTGATTGCGACCGGTGCAAGTAGAGCTAATGGGCAAGTTGAACGCATTATGAGCACCTTAAAAAACTTATTAACTGCAGTTGAGACTAGCAGCCGATCTTGGCAAGATGAATTAGGAGAGGTCCAGTTAGCCTTAAACTGTACGGTTAGTCGAGTGACAAAGGCAAGCCCCTTAGAATTGTTTATTGGCAAAGTTGCTCGCCCGTTGGTGTTGCTTCCCCCCTGCGATATAGTGCACGATATTGATTTGGCAGAAGTAAGAGCACAAGCAGTTCAAAATATTTCAGCCGCAGCAACATATAATAAGGCGCAATTTGATAAAAACAAAGCTAAAGTAGTTGGATGCAAAGTTGGAGATTTCGTATTGTTAAAAAATGAAGAGAGGCATCAAACAAAGTTAAGCCCAAAGTTTAGAGGGCCTTTTCAAATAACTGAATTGTTAGATGGGGATAGATATATGCTAAGGTCATTGACAAATAATAGAAAATATAAATATGCTCATGATGACATAAGAAAAATGCCAGATGGGCATGTACCACCTGAATTAGAGATTTGTGATAAGGATTTGAATGAAATTATTGAAAGAGAAACTGTTGAAAGAGACAGTAATGAAATTATTGAAATAGAAACTGTTGAAAGAGACAGTAATGAAATTATTGAAAGAGAAACTGTTGAAAGAGACAGTAATGAAATTATTGAAATAGAAACTGTTGAAAGAGACAGTACAAATGCCTGAAGGGCTGATAATGTAAATTTTGTAATAATAATGTAAGCACAAGCAAAACATTTGTTTTGATCATGGCGTGTGGCGCATTAGATATTATAATATGAAACCTGTAGAGTTAATAATAAGTTACAATTAAATTGTGTTAAAAATAAAAAAATAAAAAAAAAAAAATGAATTATGAATTATGAATTAGTTTTGTTACAGTAAAATTATAAGAAAGAAAGCTAAGATGATAAGAAAATAAAATAATGTTGGACTTAAATTTTATAATTTCTTAGTTAAATGATCTATGTACACAGCAAAGCATTTTTGGAAATATTGCACGAGGACGTGTAATGGTCAGGATGGCCGTGTCGGCGCGTACTGAGTGTGTGTACGTGAGTGTATGGGTATGCCTTTTCGAGTATTTTACCGTAATGGTAATTTCATCATTATAAGTAATATTGCGTCAGCCTCAAGTCGTGTAGTATTGGATCGTTGTTGCTTTGATTCGTTGTAGCTTTGGGAAGTACCGTTTTAGCGGGGCGACAGCGTGGTGTCGTTGTCGCCGAGTGTGGTTCGGTAGTAGGCACAAAAGAAGAAGTGTGCGACACGAGTTAGTTGCGTTTTGAATTTCCGTGTGACCGAAACTCGCTGCGCTAAAGCAATGTCGGAAAATAATAACAATGTACCAACATACTTATATTTATTTGGGTCAACGGCTTGAGTAGCTACTCTTTTATACATTATTGCCCATATTTTTGAAATTATCTATTGAAATTGATTCAATGATATTTCTGCTCGGTGCCACTTGAGTTTGCTGATTGTAAGTATATCGGCCCCCTTTTCGAGCCTCTGGAAAAATTGACCTAAGTCGATAACTCCATTAGTATACAAATCGCTAACTTCAATTCTTGCGATAACTTTATTTCCTTGTTTTAATAAACAATTTGGACTTTGTTATACGCAAGGTCACTACTTTTCTTATTCCGTCATTTGTGATGACGTTGGGCTTAGAAGCTTTTTTGCCTAAGCAAAGGTTCTTGTTATATTCATGCGCAAGATTATTTTGTCTACTGTATTGCCTGGTAGTGACTATCAGGACTTTATTGTGTAAGTCTTTATTTTCATTTGTTTTATTATTAATTTTTATTTTATTTTATTTTTTTTTTATTTCGTTCTGTTTGAGAGGGCATCGGCCACAAAGTTGTGAGATGAAGCACAACTGGAGCTATTATGGTTAAGGAACAGTAAACCATTCAATGTTAAGAAACTTATCACTCAAATAAAAACAGTAAACGAAGTAATATTTTTTGAAACTCATATCTCGAATTCTTAAGCAAGTTTAATCCACTTCCTTATTATATACAACAATGATTAAGAGAATAATGAAATAAAATATAACCATCCATCAATTATAAGAAATTAATAACGAAATTTTCTTAGTTTTAGCAATGAGAGATAAAAAATCAGAATCTAATCTATCCACTAAAAAGGTATAACAATTCTGTTTAACATAAAAGTAGTCGGATGAAACATTGATAAACCACTGAGCCTTTGAAAAAAGTTTGTCGGTTGACAGCTAAAATACAATAAAGCATTCAATCAAAAAGAGGAAAAAATCAATATCCGATCGATTTCCCTGTAAAAATAGGTAGCAATTTATAGATAATCTTTATCGTCTTAAGGCTGAAACCTTGTCCAGCTAGCTAGCTATTTAACAGAAAACATTTAAAAATCAAAACTATGAAGTTAAAAGATTTAATATAACACGGATTAAGGTAAGGTGTCTGACGAAATCAACAGGAAACCTTAAATAAGAAGTTTTCAAGTCATTAAATGAGTATAAAACGCATTCTTAATATCTGTTTATCGTAAGGAACACACTGGGAAAGATAATAGTAAAAGCCGTTTGACGAATATCTAAAAGTACGAAAAGATCGATTGAAGGACATAAACATGTAGCGAAAATCTTACTGCGTGCAGATGGACATTATGTGATAAGTACAGTTGGATCGTCTTATATTAAAATCCAAAAGTTAAACAAAAGATTAATTATTAAGCCTAAAAGCCATGGAGTGTGACGTGTGTGTTCTACCGGCTATACGCATGCGGCTTTAATCTACATGTTCGGTGCATGTGTAAAACTTCAATGGAAAAAACTTAATACAAATTTAAAAACAAACCTAATGCAACAAGTTATAAAAAAAAAAAAAAATTAAGAAATAATAATCTAACTAAAAAAAAATTTCATTGGCTTATTAAAAAGGTAAATTTCTCTATAAGAGAATTAAAAGTCAATGCGGAATATAATAATTTTCTAGCACTTCATCGAAAAAGATGGGTAAAGAAATAAAAAGAGATGTCAATACTTTTAGGACACAATTTCTCCAGATTATGAATCTTAATAAAAAATTGAATGCCTTGAGGAAAGTGAAAAAATCATTTAAGTCAGTCTTTAATAAACGTTTGTCGAGAAAACTGATGATTATTTAAAAGAGTTTGAAGAAATAATTTTTCCCGAACATTATGAATTGCTTCAAGAATACCGAGAATTTTTCGTGGAGTACGAAAACTGTCATCTAGTTAAATCCAAGTTTGGCGAACATCTTTCAGCGTGCAGCTGGTCATCTGATCTAGCTACAGAGGGAGTTGACACATGTGCTTGTTTACCCTTCACATGTGAATAGGGAATTATTAAAAATTACCCTAAAAAGAAAAAAGGCCCAAAAAAAAAAAAAAAAAAAAAAAGGACGAAAAAGAAATTCCCCCCCCCCCCCCCCTTCCCCCCCCCCCCCCCCCCCCCCTCTTCCTTTTTTCTCTATACCCCCCCCCCCCCCCCAAAAAACCAACACAAAAAAATTTAAAAAAATAAATAATTATTAAATAATTTTTTTTTTAATAAAAAAAAAACCAACCCAACAAAAAAACAAAAAAACCCCACAAAAAAAAAAAAAAAAAAAAAAAAAAAAACAAACACCAAAAAAAACAAAAAAAAAAAATTAAAAAAAATTAAAAAATAAAAAAAATATTTTTTTTTAAAAAAAAAAAACAAACCCAACCAAAAAAAAAAAAAACCAAAAAAAAAAAAAAAAAAAAAAAAAAAAAAACCACCAAAAAAAAAAAAACAAAAAAAAAATAAAAAAAAAAATTTTATAAAATAAAATATTTTTTTTTTTTATAAAAAAAAAAAATTAAAATAAAAAAAAAAAAAAAAAAAAAAAAAAAAAAAAAAAAAAATAAAAAAAAAATTTTTTTTTTTTATATTAAAAAAAAAAAAAAAAAAAATAAAATTTTAAAAAAAAAAAAAAAAAAAAAAAAAAAAAAAAAAAAAAAAAAAAAAAAAAAAAAAAAAAAAAAAAAAAAAAAAAAAAAGGTTTTTACTACAGTTTGCGGCTCGAATGACTTGAACGTCTAATTGCAAAATATAGAAATTTAAACAAAAGAATGAAGAAAATACGTTTAAGCCAATAAGGAATCAATTGTTTGAATACTTTATTTAAAAATATATATGTAATATCTTATATATCCAGCTGAATTTAACTATTTTATTTAAAAAAAAAAAATAAAAATAATAAATAAACTACAACTTAACTTAAACTAAAATTACCTCTTTTATTCGTTTTCAAGTCAATGTAGGATATAAGATTTCCCTAGAATTTGACAAACAAAGCAAAGCCGATATATATAAAAACACAGGTAAGAAAGGGATGGCGCTAAAAATTTAAATGTCAAGCCCAAAGGAATGGATGATAGATAGTATTTATCTTAAGGATGAAGGGGATCAATAAATTAACATTCCCATCTGCATCTCATAGACGCTCATGTAAAATATCGTATATGGGGGCGTGGCTTATGAAATTAACACAAGGAGGATCACTTTCCCACTCTAACACTTTCTCCCTCTAACACCTTCTCACTCTAACACCTTCTCCCTCTTACACCTTCTCCCTCTAATTCCTTATCATCTTAATCTACAAGATTCAATACTTTTGTTTAAAAACAATGTGTTGATCTTGCTACCATCCTTGCACACTTGACTCTAACACTAATTGATTAAATAGTTATAACTGATCCTGTTATTCTCACAGCCATAAAGATCAATGTATTGTTCTTGCTGCTGCTGCTGCTGCGTAAGAAAATTTCCATCCCTTGTTAACAGAACCCCACGAATATTTTTGTTCTTGTTGTTGCTGCTATTGACCATAACAATGCAATGTACATCGCACAAGCGCTCGCTTTTCTCTATTCTCTATTCTCTATTCTTTCTTCACCTGCACCTCATGATCATAAACATTCATTCTTTATTGCTTGCTCACAGGTTTATAATACAACGCACGTCAAACCGGCGCACACTCGACTCTAACACTAGTTAGTTAAATAGCCAAATCTGTTCCGCTGATCACTGCTTCTCAAAAATCTTGCTGTAGTTGTCTTTATAGGATTTTTCTCCGAGAGTACTATCAGAGGCTTTTACACGCTCCCACGCTCTTTCAGCTAGTATTGAGTCAGCTATATGTCGATTTACCAAATCTTTATGTTTAGAATAGGCTATATCGTGCTCTCTACAAGCGGCATCCAAGGGATTTATTCCTTTGTCTCCACGTTCTAAACGTGCTTTAAGCTTTGTACCTGGACCACAAAACTGATATCCCGGTATGGGTAGCTCAACTGGTAGGGAGTTTATAACTTTATTAAGAATACCTCTGCCTAGATAGAGGGATGGTTTCTTACTAAATGTTTTATAAAAGCGCAGCACCATTTTATTTGGTGATTACTCTTCAAAGAGGTTTAAGTTAGTAACGATCTATTTAAAAGAGTTGCATTAATATGCGTTTATTAAAACAAAAAACTGATATAGAAGTATAAAATATCGATTATAAAAATGGTGATGTCAAACAACTTAGACATAGTAGCTTGTTAACCAATTCAATAAGTGCTCTAATTGTCGGACCTTCAAATTGCGGGAAAACCAATGTTATGATTAGTTTGATTGAAAGCCCTAACGGATTAAAATTTGAGAATATTTACTTATATTCAAAGTCATTATATCAACCTAAATATGAATACCTAAAAACTCTTATAAGGCCAATAAAAGGAATGGGCTATTTTACGTTTTCTGAGAATGAAAATATTGTTGCACCCAGCGATGCCAAAAAGAACTCTATAATGATTTTCGATGACGTAGCATGTGAAAAACAGGATAATATTCGAGCATACTTCTGTATGGGTACACATAATAGTGTAGATGCGTTCTATTTGTGTCAAACGTATACACGCATCCCAAAGCATCTTGTGCGTGACAATGCAAATCTAATTATTATGTTTAAGCAGGATGAAGTTAATATGAAACATGTCTACCCGGATCATGTGGGCGTAGACATGACGCTTGATGCATTTAAGAAAATTTGTCAATTTTGTTGGAGAGAAAAATATGGATTTTTATTAATAAGTAAAGATGATCCACTTGAAAATGGACGTTATAGAAGGGGGTTTGCTGATTTTATTTAAGTTTGAAATAAAATATGTAAAAGAAACAAGTAACAACAACTTTAACGTTAACGGGTAACAACTCGATTTTAATAGCTAATTATCATCCGCCCATAAAGTTAAGTGGAAGTTATGAGTGTGCACTAATTGATTTCCATATGTACAACTCAATTCCAAATGTGAACCATGATAATAATTTTTTCCATATTGGAGAGCATATTTTCGAGATACCTGTGGGATCATATGAGCTTAGTGACATAAGTGAAATTATTAGCGAGAAAATGACGGAAATAGAGCCAAATAAATTAGAGCACCCTCTAATCGAGAGCAATAATAATACCCTTCAAGTAGAGATTTCATCTAAAGAAGATCCAATATATTTTAACAAAGAGCGTTGTATTGGTCAACTATTTGGATTTAATAAAAAAGAACTCAAACCTAATGGATTGCATATATCTGATCAACCTGTAGACATCTTGAAAGTTAATACGATTCGTTTGGAATGCAATATTGTTAGCGGGTCATATGTAAATGAGGTATCAAGTCATGCTCTGCATGAGTTTGCACTCAACGTTCCGCCAGGCTATAAATTGAGTGAGAAACCAAATAATCTTATTTATTTGCCAGTTAATACGACCGAGATACAGTCATTAATAATACGGATCGTTGATCAGAACGGAAATTTGGTTAATTTAAGAAAAGAGGTTGTAACACTTCGCTTACACTTGAGGCGTCGAAAATGATTATTTATAATAATAACAAGTGGAAACGTTGCAGTCGGACGCAACCGACTGCGGTATAGCTGCAGCCTCTTAGATATGTTTTGCGTTGATTCAGTGCGTGCGAAGAAGGTAGCGATACTGCGCTCTTTGTTTGACTTGCAGAGCGCGCGCATAGATAAGAGAGTTAGCCGAAATAGCCAACAACGAAGGCGCGATTTAAAAATAATTTGTCATCTAGCGCCGAACATGAAGAGCGATGCGTGAGCGCGTTCAAGTTTTAAGCTGCCTCTTTGTGTTTGGGACCAGCAGCGCTCAATTCATGATGCAGGTGTTGAATTGCCGACTGTCAGCACAACACGAGAATGAGCGAATCTGAAAACAAGTAAGAGGGCTTTAGTCGAGAAATCATTACTAAAAGATACCCTGAACCCGTGTATTAAAATGACTTGCAGAAGAGTTTTTCTTGACTTTAACTTTAATATAAAATATCTCCTGTGTTTCTTAACCGATTTGGATTATTAACTCCTATTTTTACATTTTCTAAATAACAGACATGGCTATGTGGACTCGGCTGTTGAAGCTGATTTATGGGGTCGGAGATGCTTCTTTCTGCCTGTTACATACTTTTGCATAAAATCCTTATACCCTTTTTAACTCATTTCAGGGTATAAAAATAACTGTGAATGCAAAAAATTTGTTGTTGCTGGTTTTGTCTATCGCTTTCGGCTAATCGTAAGTCGCTGTATGCACGCACGAAATTGGTTTTCTATGTTTCGAAGCAATTGCAACAACAAAGGAGGACTAAGAGCAATGCGATTGGCTTAAGAGCATGAAAATGTGATATTGTTCTGTAGATGAGATCAATTCACATAAATAACTGTAACTCTTTCAGCTCTCAGGGAATTTTAAAATTTTTTTTTAATGTTCCATTTGCGTATTGCTTCAATTCATCTTAAAAGTGCAACATGATCGGACAGAATTATTGGGGTGTTTTGCCTGTGGTGGCCCTATTGCAGCATTATCAGCTGTATATGCAGCCACAGCAGCAACAGTTTCAGCCACAGCAGCAGCAGTAGTTTCAGCCACACCAGCAGCAGCAGTTTCAGCCTCACCAGCGGCAGCATCAGCGTCAGCCACAACAACAACAAAAGCATCGTCAGCAACAACAACAACAAATTAATTTAAAGCTGCAACATAACGTGAAAAAGCTGCACAGCCAAGTTTGCAAATTAAATAAATGTTTAAATATCATGATAAAAAAAGCAAAAACAAATTGAATTGCAAAATAAAAATAAATTCGAAACTTGAAATATGAGTTGCAAGCACTTAAAATTACGGAACATTAGAACAAAAAGATACTGAACATACAAAAAAATAAAATACATATTGTAAAATCTTTGAATCTAAGCTGCCGCCTTTTTACTTTAAAATTTACATATAAAGTTTAAATCATTATACGTTTACTTTCAGAAAATGGGTTTTCTTAAAGACAAAGATGCTATTATCTTTTGTTGGAACGACAATTATCTTTTCGTTACTGTATTTACAGTATTTTTTTTGTTCTAAAGGCCCATTCCCAGCAGCTGCGAAACGGAATTTTTATGTGCAACTCTATATAAAAAAAACAGTTGTAAGAAATTTTCTTGTCTGTGTTCCGTTTTTAAATTCCCAGCAACCACCAGAAAAGTTAATCGATAGTGCCGATAGTGGAAAAATTGTGGATTCCAAAATCAGCTGTTCTTAAAAACGGAATAATAGCTTTACAATTATTACGGGCAGCATATGAAATGGACGCATAAGAAAATTTAAAACGAGAGCGGTTTGAAAGCTTTTTTCGAGAAGATAAAATCGCATTAATCAATAAGCTTGAAAAAGAAAAACTATTAAATTTAATTATAAATGAATTCAATGTTTTGTTTAATTTAAACAGCAGCAACAAGAATTTATAAATATGTATAAATTCTTGTTGACACCAGCCAAATTATTTTGCTAAGAAACAGAACCTTCGCTTGAGTTTATACATTCCTTAATGTTATTTCTAACAAATTTTGCACAGCCATCCATTTGGCGGTCAAAATTCCAAATGCATTTTCAATGCAGCTCGACTGAACCTATAATTAAAAACACGTTCGGGTACGCTGAGTGAGCGCGACCCGTATGGCTTCATAATCCTCTTGTGTATAGGAAACGCATCGTCTGCAACAATAAAATATGGTGTGTCAACTCCATTGAGAACATTGTCTGGCGGAATATTTAGACTATCTGCCAAAATTGCTTTCCCAAGCGAGCAATGCGAGAAGGCGCTCAATTTGAACAATTTAATCAAATAACGTGACCAACAAATATTCACATTTTGCCATACAAATATTTGGCACAGCTGGTCACTCTTACTTTATGTGGAACCTAACGTAAAAATTTACCACTTTCCATAAATGAAATTTTTTTTTCCTGGGAATGGGCCTTAATGTTCTAAAATTTTTAGGGTTTGCATCTCATATTGCAGATTTTGCAACTCTTCTTTGCATTCCTTTTTTATTTCTAATTTCATTGCTTATTATAAAATTTCATCTTTTATTTAATTTAAATATTTGACTGTGCGGCGTTTTAATGTTTTGTTGCTGGCGCAACTTTAAATGCTTTAGTTGTTGTTGTTGCTGACGATGCTTTTGTTGTTGTTGTGGCTGACACTGATGCTGCCGCTGGTGTGGCTGAAAGTGCTGCTGCTGGTGTGGCTGAAACTGCTGCTGCTGCTGTGGCTGAAACTGTTGCTGTAGTGGCTGCTGCTGTTACAGCTGCTGCTTCAAAAAATAATAAAAAATACATGCGAAGAGATTTTTGAAATTTTTTGTTTAAGCCCAGGGAAAAAAGTTTCAATAGTAGACTTTTACTAAAATTTAAATCTTTTAATGGGCACTTAATGGGTCAAGAAGAGTATTGTATCATTCAAACGGATGCTGTTGATGCTGATCAAGAGATTTTATAATTTATGGGGTCGGAGATGTTTCTGTCTGCCTGTTACATACTTTTGCACAAATTAATTTTACCCTTTTTTACCCATTTTATGGGTTCAGGGTATAAAAATAATGTAATATTTTAAGCATGGATTGCGTGCAAAAAAATTTTTTCTTATATTTTGTAGCCACAGTAAGATAACAGAGAAAAGAATAAAGAAGAAAAAAAAAATTTATGTGTGTCCGATCACATGGGAGATGTGTTAACATATGTATTTTGTTACTGTATAAATGTTACATGATTCAATAGAAACAAAATAGAATACGTTTTTATATAAGTTTATTGGATAAGTTTACTATTTATTTCTTTATATGCACATTAATAGCAAAATCGTCATCAATATTCCGCGGTAAAACTTGCACCATATTATTGACAGACACAGGTACATTTATAATTTGACCAAGTATACCGTACTGTCCTTGGCCATGTCTTAAACGTCGAATCTGCATGAAAGGCAATCTCGGCGACACCAAACGTTCCGTTAAAATATCCAATTCCGGTAAATTCGGTGGTCGGAACGGATATTTGAAGCCATTCGATTTTGAAAGCTGCGGAATTTTATTCTTTTTTAATGTTGAATGGCATGTGCCACACACGCGATCGTTATTGAAATTCAAATCAGGAAATTCTAATTGAATTGAATTTCTGCATTCAAGAGGAATTGACTTTAAATCTTCGGAGAACCACAATCTATCACAAACAGCGCATGTATATCCGAAGTGATTGTTGATAAATTTGAGCTTAAATTGTCTATGAGCGCTAATGTGTTCATTGAAATTATGGTAAGAAATAGTTTCCACATGTTGCTGATCCTGTGCTTCTTGTTGTTGTTGCTGTATTGTATTTGTCGTAGATGGACGATCTTGTTGCAATGGTTCTTGTGGCTGCTCTTGATGTTGTTGAACTAATAAGTCCTATATTATTTGTATTGAAATTAAATAATGAGTGAATGAATAGCCATTATACGAAATATACTAACTTCTCTTCTTCTTTCTTCAGCAGTCAATGTATTTGACGTAGATGGTTGCATTGGAACTTCAGCTGTTACCACATGCTGTTGTTGTGGGGCTTGGTGCTGCTCCAGCTGTTGTTGCTGTTGTGGAGCTTGGTGCTGTTCTTGATGCTGTGTAGTATGTTGTTGTTGAATTTTCTTTCTCTTCCGATATTCTGCCTGATATACCCTGTTTTGTTCTCTTCTTCTTTCTTCAGCAGTCAATGAATTTGACGTAGATGGTTGCATAGGAACAATTTTCTTTCTCTTCCGATTTTCTGCCTGTTTTAATCTGTTTTGTTCTCTTCTTTCTTCTGCAGGCAATGTATTTGTCGTAGATGGACGATCTTGTTGCAATTGTTCGTGTTGCTGCTCATTTGTATTGAAATTAAATAATGAATTTTAAATATACCAAAACATTGTGCACCGTGTGTATAATAGCCCTTATACGATATATACTCACTTCCATTATGTACAAAGTTTAAAAGTATTTCACTAAAACAGTTTACGTTCGCGCAATATATAAAATCACTTCACTTTGCTACAATGCTTTTGCTTATTTTCGCGATGACAAATCCCGGCATTGTTAGCGATGGCAAGATCATCAGAAAAATCGATAATCGATGAATTTTTTACTTTGATAGATTAGATTAACCCTCTAGCACTTAAGAGTGCCTCAAGACACTTATCACATTATATTCTTTAAAAAAAAGTGGTTGGGTTTGATTTAAGCTAAATACTTTTGGTGGGTCCCTAAGATCGTGGCAATCATATGTTTAAAAGCTTTCAGAGCTTTTTGAAGCTTTAACGGTACTTTTACTTTGACTTGCACAGAACATATGTTATTCCGCGCGCAAAATTGTAAGTGGAACGTGCCGCAGATTGCTGGTTTTATTAAAGTGTTAAGACTAATATATAAGTAACCTGTATTTTTTTCCGTTAAAGGTATGTTTATTCTTAGTCAAAATCAAGTTTCACATTTGTGAATCTATAAAAGTTGTGCGTTGGAGCAGTGAAATAGCGATAAGTGCCTTGAGACATTCTTGGGCCGTTGGGCGTACTTTTTTGCCGAAAATATTTCACATCGACAAGGCGTTTTTACATGGCAAGTTTTGTTTAGTGCACAATTTTTCTTCACAGAAATTGAGTTTGAAAAGAAAAAATGTCTCAACCAAAAATGTTGAAACTACGCTGGAGGAGCCTACTCAGAAAACATTAAAAAGAACTCGATCGTTCTTGCCATCATTTGAAGATGGAGCACCTATACCTTTGCCTTCTTCTGGTGGCTTCAATGGTTTGGGTAAGCGGCGCTAAGCCGTAATATGATATTCAACTTATTTATTTATTTGTATAGGCATTGAATCAATTTTGAAAGATCGAATCAAAATTATATGGCGAAAGCAATCGATGCAGATGCATATCAATGACATAGCCTTTCAGGGAGACTCAAAGCTGCCAGCTTATATAATGGATCTCGAAACTCCATTAAAGATCTTTTGTTACTTTTTCGATACAAATATCATGAATATGATTGTGGAGGAGACTATTCGCGCAGCTTTCACAGCTAACATTGCTAATCAATTCAAAACGACCATTGACGAAATGTATAATTACATTGGGATATTGATATATATGTCAATCTATCGTTACCCGAATTTGAAAAGCTACTGGGGAAGAAATGCGTTTGAACCCATACGATACTGCATTACACGAAGCAAATTCGAACTGATTAAACAATATTTCTCAATGCATGATGATAGCAAACGTATCAAAAAGGGCGAACCTGGATATGATCCCCTGTTCCGTATGCGTGACTTTGTAGACTATCTTAACCAAAGGTTTGACTCCATCCCAAAGTAAGCACGTCTTTGTGTCGACGAACAGATGTGTAGCACGAAAATGAAGCACCACCTGCGGCAATATATGCCTAATAAGCCCCACAAACGGGGTATAAAGTTATTCGTACTGTGCGATTCTTTTGGATATGCTTACTGCTTTGAGGTCTACACTGGCGCAGGTGATAATGTAATCCTGCCTGGTCACCCAGATCTTGGTGCTGCGGCTAACATTGTTGTACGTTTAACAAACACGGTAAATACTTTCAAGCACCACATAATTTATTTCGACAATTTTTACACGTCATTACCTTTGATGGTCTATCTGCGTGCCAAAGGTATTTATTGCCTTGGCACTGTGCGTGAAAATCGTATCCCGAATTGTAAGCTGCCCAATGATAATTCCATTAAAAAGGAGACTAGAGGATTTTCGGATGAGTATGTGGGCACATCTTATGGTGTCCAAGTAAGCAATGTGTTGTGGAAAGACAACAAAGTCGTCCGCTTGCTGTCCACCTATGTTGGAGTCAAGCCATTTATAACGAAAAGTTCGCGTGATGGATTATCAAAGATTGCTAGATACGAAAGAAAATCTAAGCAGTACTTAGACATTGATTGTCCGCAAGTTATTCGCAAATACAACGCCCATATAGGCGGCGTAGATCTAATGGATGGACTTATGGGCCGTTACCACATTAGAGACAAAACTCAGGATTGCGCCACTCGAATATTTTATCATTGCATTGATATGGCAGCAACAAACGCTTTTATATTATATAAGCGTATATTCAAAGAAAAACCGGAAACTGGAAAAACGAGCAAGCCGCTCGAACTCCCCGAATTTCGGGAAGCGATTGCAGCTGGATTGGTAGCACTTAAAAACAAGCAAATGCAAGGTCGCCCACGCAGTGCTCAATGGACAACACGGTCTCCATCCTGTCAGCGACCTTCACCGGGTCGATCTCCATTATCTCACCAACCCTTCCAACCAGCTTTAAAGCTTGGTGAAAAATGTAAACATCCCATTTCAGATTTGCGGCATGACCAGCCTAATCATTTTCCTCGTTGGTTGGGTCGAGATAGTGGGCGAAAGTGGTGCAAACACTGCAAAACTTCACAAACTCAGTGTATATGCTCAAAATGTAATTTGCACTTATGCTGCACAGCTAACAAAAATAGTTTTTACGAATATCACATTAAAACATAATTTCTTTCTCAGTTACGCAATAACGATTTTTTTTTTCGCTTGAAGCCCCAAAAGTGCCTTGAGGCACTTATTCATTCTTTCTCAACTTACAGGTAAACGAAAGCTTCTACACCATTTCTGAAGTATTTTTTGAACTCATTGACAACAATATTACTTAAAAAAAATTATTCGACAACATTTGTTCAATTATTTTAGAAAGTAGCCTTAGAGGGTTAAACAATATATTTGCTTGTTATATATGGAATATTAAACGAATTTTTTGCAAATAATCTAACAACTTCTATCGAAAAATGGCTAAAATGTCAACGTTGTCCATTGCTGATGGAAACATTAATCTCATAGACTTAAATAATCGATATTTCTTTCCAATTAATGATCTAATAATATTAAAAAAAAAATAAATATACCCTTGCACAAAACTTTTTCAGTTAATACTGTGACTCTAGTTTATAAAACTAGTTTATAAAATTATATGAATAAAAAGTATTGCTAAATTTTAAATTCGCTACCTGACTCGCATGCTTATACATATTATTTTACTTGCTCGCTGTCTTGCTGTCTGTATATCTGTTCGCTTCTACAATCGACTCATAGTTCACCAATACCAAAGAATGGTAACGCTGTGTGCTAACGCTGTGTGATATGTATACATTGACATTTTTTAAAGTTACCCTACCGCCGCTAAAGATGTTAACACATCAAAAAATATAACTGTAAATGGTACTCACTGCAAGCAGCATGCACAGCTGAGCGAATATATGCTGCAACACAAAGAGCGGCTTAAAGCTTGATCAGCGCGCGCGTTGCTCTAATGACTGCCGCTAGATATAACATAATTTGAATGCAATCATGCATCTTTGTTGTTGCCCATTTACGCTCACTCTTTTGTTTATGCGCGCTTTTCATGTCAAACATAAATCTGAATCTCCCTATCTCCTCCGCACTCACTGAGCTAAGCTAACCATAACTAAGAGGCTGCAGTTAAGGGAATTGCATTGCCTTATTTACACCACCCATACATAGCTCTTAAGTGCAAGCGTTGTATGTATGAGCTCGAGATCTGCTGCTAAGAGGAATAATTGTAATGCTCTTTCACACATTATGTTTTTACATACAATGGCAAGGGAATTGGTTATGCATTTTAGTTCATATTTAATGTGAACAAAGAAAGTAACTTTTCGTTTCAGTGAATTTTTTAATATTGTTTAAATTAAGGATAAGGATAATAACAACGAAAGTTTCTTTTTGGATCAGTGGAATATACCTCAGTAAAATTGATATTTGTGCACTATGTTTTCTTATATTTTTTCGAAACTTTTACTCAGCCGATTTTTTACTGATATTTTTTTTAAATAGGTAAATGATACTGAAACTTAACACGCCCAATGATTTTTGAAATATTGTTTATTTTTATAGAAATTATTTGATTCAAAAAACACCTTCATAGAAAATTGATTTGTGCATTTTTGAAAAGACCGCAAATTTAGGGAAATTAACTTATTAAATTTACTTTGATAAATAAATAAGCATGAAATGCAACCTCCTTTGCATTTTTTCAACCAATTCCGATCGGCGGGGTATCGCATTTACTAGGTTTTGTAAGGTTTTCGTGTCGACCATTGCCCATTTCTAGAAATATACCATTTTTAAGTCCTTTAAGGACGCAAAATGCTTTCCGCCCTCATACACTTTGCTGTTAGGATGCCCTAATGGTCCTCAATTTGATTTAATTCCAGACTTATAGTTGCCACTGCAATAAAGGCATATTTACTGTATTTAAAAACGACATCGTATGCTTTGCAACGTATATAGGAGCGTTATCCTGTTAAAATATCCAGTCCTCATCATGGAACTTCTCCCTAAATGATATAAGTTCACCCTCAAGGAGTTCCTTGTACATTTGGACATTCATCCGTTCCGGCAAACTGCTTGCCAATAGAGCTCAAGCTGCGAATACGATCAGAGAGCCACAACCAAGGTTCCGCTTATGGCAAGTCTGCCGGGGATGTCTTGGGGTGTTTTTAGTGATGAAAAAAAAGTTTAATTTAGACGGGCCAGATGGTAACCAAAAGTATTGGCGGGATCCAAAAGTATACGGATCTCCTAGAAGGAGAACTTATACCTTTTTCGGAGGAGTTCCATGGTGAGGATTGGGTATTTCAGCAGGATAACGCTCCAATACACGTTGCAAAGCATACAATGTCGTATTTCGATGCAGTAAATATCCCCTTATTGCAGTGGCCGGCAATAAGTTCGGATTTAAATCCAATTGAGGACCTTTGGGGCATCCTCACAGCAAGAGTCTATGAGGGCGAAAGACAATTTGAGCAATGGGCAATGATCAACAATAACACCTTGCAGAGCCTTGTAAATTCGATGCCGCGCCGATTGCAATTGGTTGAAAAACACAAAAGAGGTTCCATTTCGTATTAATTCATTTATTTAAGTTACTTTAATAAGTTTATTTCCATAAATTTATGGTTTTTTCAAAAATGCACATATATCAATTTTCTATAAAGGTTTTTTTTCAATAAAATGATTTCTAAAAAAATAAACAATATACGAAAAATCATTGGGCGTGTTAAGTTTCAGTATCATTGACCTATTTAAAAAAAATATTAACAAAAATCAGCCAAGTAAAATTTTCGAAAAATATATAAAAACATGATGCACAAATATCAATTTTACTGAGGTACGTTCATTTAAAATTCGTATTTAATGATAAGTTATAAAAAATATTTAATTGTTATTATTTAAATATTTATATAACGATCAACGTATTTTAATTTCTTTTGTGTTTTTTTAAACACAAGAAAATTTAGTCGACTTTCGACTAAATAACTGAAGCAATTATTAAGCATTATTTATAGTTGTCTTCTATTTTGCATATTATATAATAGTTTTACAGAGGCTGCTTAAGTGCATTTAAAATCAAATAAAAGTAAGCAGTCTTAATATTCTATTACAATAATATAAGTTGGTATAGTCAATTTTATTGAATTCTATACGTACGTATAGACGCTGTAACGTTGTACAGTGAAGTGAATTTTAGACTTATTTTGAAGTATTTATTTATTTATAATACTTACTTTAAATTAAGTTGTTAATTTGTTTTGTTGTTTTTTTTTTTAAACAAAATTAATAAGTCGATTTTAGACTTAATAATTGAAGCAACATTATATATATGTCGGAGAATGGTTAGTTTTGTGTTAGGAATTTAAGTACAGTAAGCAGAATATTGTATGTGTCGAAATTGTAAGCAAAAAGAATAAAGAAAAGAGAACAACCGTTATTTTTGTCGTGGTTCCCTTGTATCACCGAGAGTCGGTGAGAGAGTTAAATGTTTATTCTCTCATTGAGTGTGACCCGTGCCTTGCGTTGTCGGTATGTTGCTTCTTTTGCTGGTACAGGCTGTATATGAACAGAAGAAGAATATGCGAGAGAGAGAGTTCTTAAGTTGCGGCGTTGCCAGGCAAAAAAAAGGAAGAACGAGTACACACATTATGTGTTGATCGAAGCACGCAGTTAGTATAGAATGGTCAAAGCGAACAGACGCATCACGATTCGCTGCTCGAAGTGAGAAAAACACTGATACCACCGACGCTCCGACATCAGAAGTGGGATTGGATCCTCCTGACTCTCAGTGGCGTCAAATTTTCGAGCAACAAAATAGAAATTTTATGGAGTTGCTGCGAACAGTGCAGGCAAATGCAGCGCCTCGTGAATCAAAAACGGTGTTTTTACCAAAATAAAATCCCGACGCTGCGGGCGCTGATGCATGTGCTTGGAGTACGACGGCCGACATGATCTTTATTGAAAACCCACTTGAGGGTAGTGCACTCGTGATTGCTCTCAGCAAAGCTTTGGAAAGCTTTGTTTTCCCGGCATGACTTGGGCTCAATTCAGGGAACTATTTAAACAAAGATTTGTGGGCGTAGAGACAACTACAGCTACTCTTCTAAAACTGCTAAACGGACGCCCAGGGACTGGAGAGTGCATGTCGTCGTATGCAAGCCGACTCGTCACTGAGTTAATGACGAAAATGAAAAGTATGGAGCTCGAAGAATTAGTGGTGTCAGTTGTGCTCGCTCATACTGCACAATTGGACAGCAGGCTGAAAAAGCTGGTGTGCACTACAAACATCAAGTCGCGAAGCGAGTTGCAGCAACAATTGCAGGTGTACGAAATTGGGCAGCGTCAAGAGACTTTTAGCGCAGAATCTACCATGGGTCCAGAAAGGAAGAAACACAAGTTGACAAACATCACTTGTCATTATTGTGGAAAGGCGGAACACAAAATTGCAGACTGCCGCCAGAAGAAAAATCGAGAATCGCACGCATCAGGAAGTGGATATGCTGGAGGCATGGACATGAGATCGAAGGAGCAAAAGTCCAACGTAATCTGCTACAAGTGTGGAAAAGCTGGACACATTTCTACTGGGTGCCCTTTGAATGGTCAGAGCACTGAAAAGAGAGTGAATGTATGTTCGGTGGTGGAACCAAAAGGTGTGCTCAAACACTCTGGTGAGTCTGTTGAGTTTTGTTTTGATTCTGGAGCCGAGTGCTCACTCGTTAAGGAAAATGCAGCTGGACAATTTTCTGGTAAAAGATTACATAATGTTGTTATGCTTAAGGGTATTGGAAACGATTCTGTTTGTAGCGCTACGCAAATTTTGACTAATGTGACCATTAATGATTATGTTTTGGAAATGTTATTTCACGTCGTTATGGATAAATATTTGAAACATGATGTAATGATAGGCAGGGAAATTTTAAGTCAGGGTTATGGAGTGACGATTGAGTCAGACAAGTTCTGAATTTATAAAGTGAAATTGGTTAATGTTGTAACCGAACCCAAAACTTATGAAGATTGCGTAAACGAAAATGTAGAACTAGACAAAGCTGACAAGAACCGTCTAATAAACGTTTTGAAACCATACATGGAACACTTTATCTCTGAAGTGCCAAGGAGTCGTGTCAATACAGGGCAGTTGGAAATTCGGTTAAAAGATGCAAACAAAACGGTACAAAGGCGACCATATAGGCTTAGCGTAGATGAAAAGCAAACCGTTCGATCAAAAATTAACGAATTGTTGGCGGCAAATATTATTCGACCGAGCTGCTCCCCATTTGCGAGTCCGATTTTATTGGTTAGAAAGAAAAACGGAACTGATCGCCTATGCGTCGACTATAGGGAGCTTAACGCTAACACCATGTCTGATAAGTACCCATTGCCTCTTATCTCAGACCAAATTGCAAGGCTACGTGGGGGAAGGTATTTTTCTTGCTTGGACATGGCCAGTGGATTCTACCAAATACCTGTTCACCCAGAGTCGATAGAGCGTACAGCATTTGTTACGCCAGAGGGGCAATTCGAGTTTTTGGCAATGCCATTCGGTTTAAAAAACGCTCCGTCGGTGTTTCAGCGAGCAATAATAAAGGCTTTGGGGCCACTTTCGTATTCGTATGTGGTAGTTTACATAGATGATGTATTAGTTGTAGCCGAAAGTAAAGATGAGGCAATTTCAAGACTGCAGAAAGTAATAGAAACCCTGATTCAAGCCGGATTTTCATTCAATTTCGAAAAATGTAAATTTCTAAAATCAAAGATAGAGTATCTGGGTTACGAAGTAGAGGCGGGTGAGCTTAGACAAAATCCACGAAAATTGCAGGCATTAGTTGAATTGTCACCGCCGCAAACGGTCACGCAGCTAAGACAGTTTATTGGACTGGCATCCTACTTTAGACAATTTGTGCCAAAATTCTCGGAAACATTAAAGCCTCTATTTTGTCTAACATCTAAAGATAATAATAGTTTTGACTGAAAAGAATGTCATGAAGTAGTGAGAAAGAAGATAATCTTTGCACTGACTCGTAGCCCGGTATTAATGATTTTCGATCCACAATATCCGGTGGAACTGCATACAGACGCTAGCTCAGTGGGTTATGGTGCGATACTCATGCACAAAATAAGTGACATAAATCATGTTATCGAGTATTACAGTAAATGTACAACCCCAGCCGAGTCTAGGTATAATTCATATCTTTTGGAAACCTTGGCCGTATATAACGCGGTAAAATATTATCAACATTATTTAAAGGGTATCAAATTTACAGTGTATACTGATTGTAACTCTTTGAAGGCTAGTCAACAAAAGATTGAGTTAGACGACAAGGTGTATCGATGGTGGTTGTATTTGCAATCTTTTGAGTTTGACATTGTTTATAGAAAAGGAAAACGCATGGCACACGTAGACTTCTTCTCCGGAAACCCAATAAAAGAAAAGTCCAAGCTTGTAACTAAGACTTCTGAAAAGCGAGTTAATTTAACCGAGTTATGTGACACCTGGCTTATCGCAGAACAGCAGCGAGATCTTGAGATAACATCTTTAATCTCTAAATTACAAAATAATGAAATGAACGAGACTGTGGCCAGTACGTATGAATTGAGAGAAGGCGTGCTGTTTCGAAAAATTCAAAGGAATGGAAGAACACGTTGGTTACCTGTAGTTCCCAGGGCGTATAGGTGGGCTGTCATTAATCACATTCACGAGGCAGTCATGCACCTCGGTTGGGAAAAGACCCTCGACAAAGTGTATAGTTGTTACTGGTTCGAAGGTATGACGAGATACGTACGAAAATTCGTTAACAATTGTATCACGTGCAAGTTATCAAAACCGCAGTCCGGAAGGGTTCAACAAGAAATGCATCCGATTCCTAAAGTCGAAATACCCTGGCATACGGTACATGTAGACATCACCGGTAAACTAAGTGGCAAGAACTACCAAAAAGAGTACGTCATAGTCGCTATAGATGCGTTTACAAAGTATGTTTATTTGCATCACACACTGAAAATAGTATGATTTTGTCACCAACTTTGTTTGTAAAGATTACTTTGAATTAAATTTATAAAAAAAAAAAAAAAAAAGCTACTTGGGTGGAACATATCAACATGAATTGCTAAATTTATACACGAGGACGTGTTATTGTCAGAATTGGCCGTGTCGGAAAATGGTTAGTTTTGTGTTAGGAATTTAAGTACAGTAAGCAGAATATTGTATGTGTCGAAATTGTAAGCAAAAAGAATAAAGAAAAGAGAACAACCGTTATTTTTGTCGTGGTTCCCTTGTATCACCGAGAGTCGGTGAGAGAGTTTACTGTTTATTCTCTCATTGAGTGTGACCCGTGCCTTGCGTTGTCGGTATGTTGCTTCTTTTGCTGGTACAGGCTGTATATGAACAGAAGAAGAATATGCGAGAGAGAGAGTTCTTAAGTTGCGGCGTTGCCAGGCAAAAAAAAGGAAGAACGAGTACACACATTATGTGTTGATCGAAGCACGCAGTTAGTATAGAATGGTCAAAGCGAACAGACGCATCACGATTAAGAATTGAAATACAAAAAGAAAATAAGTTGAAGCATGGCACCAACAAAATGCGCGGGGCTCGCTGCTCGAAGTGAGAAAAACACTGATACCACCGACGCTCCGACATATAGTTGTCTTCTATTTTGCATATTATATAATAGTTATATAGACGCTGCTTAAGTGCACTTAAAAATCAAATAAAACTAAGCAGTCTGAATATTCTATTAAAAGTATAAGTTTGAATATTCAATTTTATTGAATTTTATACTTACGATTAGACGCTGTAACGTTGTAACAATCGTTTTACAGTGAAGTCAATTGACTCACAGCCAAATTCAAATATGTCTATTGAAACTTTAGATATTAGTGGTGTTTTAGTGCCGCATTCAGTTGTTGCTATAATTGGTGATGGAGCCTGCATTTTTAGATCTATTTCCTACCTTTTATTTGGTAGGCAAGGCTTCCATGGCACCATACGCCAACATATTGTAGCCCATGTTTTAACCAACTGGGAAATTTTTGCTTGCTTCACCATTAACTTAAATGGAGAGTGTTATAGCTCTTCTAAACAATATGAGTGCGCTATGTCAAACTCATATACTTACGGTACTGCATGTGAGCTTCAAGCAGCAGCAGAAATTTATGCT
The DNA here is from genome assembly GCA_018904305.1 of Scaptomyza montana. Taxonomy (NCBI): domain Eukaryota; kingdom Metazoa; phylum Arthropoda; class Insecta; order Diptera; family Drosophilidae; genus Scaptomyza; species Scaptomyza montana. The sequence continues at coordinate 96,757 of JAEIGR010000157.1, forward strand.
GTAAATGTCCAAGTTTTTCAAAATGGAAATTTATTACAAGCATTTGGAAATAATATGCATCCTTTTAAAAGATTGCGTTTTACCGGTCCATTAATGAATGGACATTTTGATGTTTATATTCCTCTAGAGGAAATAATAACTCAAGATTCTGATACGTCAAGTGAATGTCAAACTGAAAATGTTAGAAATCCCGTTAAAAGACGTAGTCGGTTCGCCGACAAAGCAGAAAAAATGGTACTCAAACATTATTTTGAAAAAAATCGTGATATCAATAGGGGTAAGCGCATAGAAGCATCAAAAAGATTTCAGGTTAATAATTCTGAAGCTCATAGAGTTTCAGTGAGAAGACATCAGGCTAATAATCCTAATGCACGTCAAGAAAGGCGTTTGCGTGCATGGAGTGTTAAAGCCATGTCTGGCTTAAACTATGATTTTGAAATAGCTTACAAGTCAGATAAAGTTACACAACTTGGTGGTATGAATTTTATATGCAAACATTGTACTTTTAATTTAAAATGGAAAAATGAGCCTCTGGGTATCTGTTGCAAGGCAGGAAAACTTAAGCTTTCCCAAAATGAAAGTTTGCCTGATCCACTTAAAAGCTTAATAATTTGTGGACATCCCAAGCATGATCATTTCTTTGATCGTGTAAGAAAGTATGCTTTCAAATGAATTCTTTTGGAAGTACAAAAACTATAAATGAAAGTTCGTCAACCTTTAAAGTCCAAGGACAAGTGTAGTGGTAGTGTCCGACCTTTGCCAAATGAAGAAATGCAGTTTCTTCAAATTTATTTTGTTGGTAATGATGAAAAGGAAGCTCAACTACGTTGCAAAAATATTTCAAATGTTGATTTAAGCGTAGTAAAGGATTTTCAATGTATGTTTCATCATCATAATCCTTATGTAAAAGATCTAAAAATGGCTCTCAATAAAATACCAACAAGTACTAAAGACTATAAATTGGTTATACATGCTGCTCGTACACCCGCTGGTGCACATAAAGGGCTTTACAATGCACCTCTATCAAGCGAAGTAGCTATAGTTATTGTTGGTCAGCAATTTGAAAAGCGCGATATTATTATTGAAAGCCATAATAATAAATTACATCGCATAAGTGAGGTGCATTGCATAAAGGTGTGCTTAGTTTTCAAGACATTTAAGACACATCTATTTCAACGTAGGTTTCTTTATTGAATCAATCAAGGTTCTTACTTCTAGTATAAGGCAGACCGCTGCTTCGGCGGAGAAGTCAGCGCTTGAGCCGTACATAGTCTAGTACGTAATATAAAGAGAGTGTGAGTATGCACATATGTAGTCTGTGTGAGGTCACAGCGTGAGAGTGCTGACGCTGCATAGTTTGTGCGCGTTGCAACCATACGCGATCATATTTCCAGCGCCTGAAGGCGAGCTGGGTGACCCACTTAATGTTTGTGCAACGACAAAATGTCGCTGTTCTATTTAATGTTTGGACAACAACAAAGTGTTGCTATATAAAATGATTAAAGTGTATACAGTGTACACTCGATATATGTGTATACTACATCTCCCTCCTTTTGAAAAATAACGTAATACTATGAAGTTATTTTTTTTTTAAAGTCTATTTTACGTATATGTATTTTAATAAGAGTGTCTTAATATTAATTAATTATATTGTTTATATGTTTAAAAAAAAATTTTTTTTTTATAAAAGTGTATTTATTATTAATATATATATTTGTTAAGAAAAATGTGTGTTTGTGTTGTGAAAAATAACATTTTTTTTATGTTTAAATTTTTTTTTTTTTTTTTTAACAGTTGATCAGACTGTGCTTCCATGAAAGTTATTAACCATTGAATAATTTTAAACTATTTGTATGAATTTTTATACTCGATACCGAAGGTAAAGAGTATATGGGTTTTGTGCAATGTCCGTCATGGTGTCTGTCCGTCCGTATGGTTGCAAGTTTTTTCCACACCCTTCAAGCTAGAGACTTGAAACTTTCCAATTCTCTTTATCTATGGGATAGTAAATTAAAGTGTCAAGATGGGGGTTTTACGATAACTGGGGGGCTGGCAAATCGATAAATTCGATAACCCAAAACCGATAAATCCACATATTTCGCACATCCTTACAGCTAGAAGTACCAAAGAAGATAGCTATTAGCAACCCCCAAAAAACTGCATCAAAAATTTTGGAGCCACGCCCCCCATTCCGCCCCCAGCCCCACCGCATTTTAAAGTCAAAAAAGACTTTATCTCCCACAGTTTTTGAGCTATAGCCACCAAATTTGGTGCCAAGATAGGTGATGATGACCCCCCAAAAACTGCACCAAAACTTTGGATGCCACGCCCACCGATACTGCCCTAGCAGCCCCCATCCACCCCAACACTTCGTCAAAAACGGGAATGCGTGTATCTTCCAGAGTTGTGGAGCTAGAGCTACCAAACTTGGTAGGAAGACAGCTGGCAACGACCCCCAAAAATCTGCATCAAAGTTTTGGAGCCACGCCCTTCATTTCGCCCCCCTTTCCCCTTTTTTTTTTTACAATTTTCGAGCTAGAGTCACCAAATTTGGTATGAAGATAGCAATTGACATTCCACAAAGATCTGCATCAAAAATTTGGATGCCACGCCCACCCATACCACCCCCAGCCCCCCTTTCCCCACTTTTTACAAACTTCGAGCTAGAGTCACCAAATTTGGTATGTAGATAGCAATTGACATTCCACATAGATCTGCATCAAAAATTTGGATGCCTCGCCCACCCATACCGCCCCCAGCCCCCTTTCCACACTTATTACAAATTTCGAGCTAGAGTCACCAAATTTGGTATGTAGATAGCAATTGACATTCCACATAGATCTGCATCAAAATTTGGATGCCTGCCCACCCATACCCCCCAGCCCCCTTTCCACACTTATTACAAATTTCGAGCTAGAGTCACCAAATTTGGTATGAAGATAGCAATTGACATTTCACAAAGATCTGCAACAAAAATTTTGATGCCACAACTACCCATACCGCCCCCAGCCCCCCCCCTTTCCCTACCTTTTACAAACTTTGAGCTAGGGTCACCAAATTTGGAAGGAATATAGCTGGTCACATCCCCATCTGCATCGGAGAATCTTTAAGACAGCGTACACCCCTGCCGCATCCGTACCCCTTTGCAATCAGGCCTCTTTTTACCGGTTTTAATACTGGTATCGAGTATGCCGCAGTCGGTTGCCTCCGACTGCAACGTTTCCACTTGTTTGTTTTGTATTTTTCTTATCTTTTATAATTATATTATTTTTATCTTCTATTTTCTCTACGCTAAATGGTCCTAAGTATATTGAATCTAGCTTATGGCCAGTTTCATTTTTTAGTATAACTTTATCTCCTACTTTCAATTCTAAGTTAATTATATTCCTATCACAATATTCTTTATTCCTAGCCTTATGTTTTTCTAACATTATTCTAGCTCGTTTATATGCTTGTTCTAATCTAAATTTACTTTCCTTAGCATAGTTTTCTATGTTATATAAAGGTTCTATATTGTCTATTGTATTAAAATATTTGGGTAAATTATTTTGTTTGCTATAAACTAATTCATATGGACAATAGTTATGTGCCATAGATGGAGTCGTGTTGAAACAGTATACAACATATTTTAGCCACACATCCCAGTCGGTTTTATCGACTGAAATGTATGAGCGAATATATTCGTTAAAAGTTCTATGACTTCTTTCTACTGTTCCAACTGTCTGGTGTTGGTGCGCTTTAGACGATATATTGTCTATTTTTAAATTTTTTGCACAATTCATTAATAATGGAATTTTTATATTCAGTTCCCATGTCCGTGATGAACGTCTTCATTGGACCGAACTGTAGTATAAAATATTCGAATATAGCTTTAGCGACAGTATTAGCATTTTTATTAGGGATCGGAATGGCAACGAGATATTTTGTTAAATCGCAAATGAGCGTTACTGCATATTCGTTACTGTGTTCTGATCTTGGTAAAGCATATATTGGTGTTTCTGTCAGTGTTAAAATAGGCTTTGTGTGTACTGTCGTTTTAGATATTTGAAATTTTTGACATCTACGTACGTACTCTATTATATCTTTTCGCATATTTTTCCATTTGTAATGTCTTTTTACTTTAGCTAAAGTTTTTGATATGCCAGTATGACCTCCTTGTATTGAATCGTCATGGAATTTAGACAGTATAGCTTCTTTTTCTATATCATTTGATATATTGGTCACCGTCTTGAGTAGCGCTACTCTTAATAATTTTAATACATTATTGCCCATTTTTTTGAATAATTCTATTGAAACATGTTCAAAGATTATGTCATTCGGTGCCATTTTTAGCTCGCGTATATCATGTACACCGGCTCTGTTTTCAAGCCGTTGGAAAAATTGACCTAAATCAATAACTCCATTTGCATACAGATCGCTAGCATCCATTCTTGCAATGATTTGTTTGCCATGCTTAAAGCAACACAGCATATCTTTCGTTTGCAAGGTCACTACTTTTTGTACATCGTCATTTGTTATGACTTCATATACATTGGGCTTTAAAGCTTTATTTAGAGGTTTGTTTTGCAAATTCTCTATTTCAATATCTTTTTCATCTCCTGCGCAGGAAATTTTCTGTCTTTTCTTTTGTCTAGTAGTGACTTTTAAAATTTGTTTTGTCATGGGTATTCTATAACGCATCGGCTACATAATTATCTTTCCCCTTAAGATATTCCACCGTAAACTCATACTCTTCTAAGTCAAGTCGCATTCTAGTTAATTTAGAACTTGGGTTTACCATTGAAAATAAATAAGTGAGGGGCCTGTGATCTGTTTTGACAGTGAAGTGTCTACCATATATATATGGTCTGAAGTGAGTAATTGCCCAGTTTATTGCTGCCAATTCCTGCTCTGTTGTGTTTTTATTACTTTCATCTTTAGTGAACGGACGAGATGCGTATAAAACTGGGAGCTGAATATCATTGTAGTTTTGAGTTAAAACTGCTCCACAAGCTACTTTGCTTGCATCTGTGATTATGCAAAATTCTTTGCTAAAATCTGGATACTGTAATAATGTAGGACTCATTAATTTATGTTTTAAGTATTCAAAGGCATGTTGACATTCAGGTGTCCAGTCAAATTTGACGTCCTTTTTACTTAAATTTGTTATGGGGCGAGCATATTCAGCGAAATTTTTAATAAAACGTCTATAATAATTGCAAAATGCAACGAATCGTCTAGCACTGTCTGCGTCCGTAGGGACTGGGTATTTTTCAATGACATCATACTTTTTGTCATCTGGAAGAATACCTTTGTCAGTACACTTATGACCTAAAAATGTCACTTCATGCATGAAAAATGTGCACTTGTCTGGGTGCAGTTTTAGATTGTTCTTTCTCAATAAATCGAAAACGTTTTTAAGGTTTTTGATCATATGTTGTTCGGAACAACTGATGACAATTAGGTCATCCATGTAAAGGAATGCCTGTGATGGTTCAACACCAGAAAATGCCATTTGTCATCATTCTTTGAAAAGAATTAGGCGCTATTTTTAAACCATAAGGTAATCGCGTGAAGCGATATGAGCTATTGCTCGTTGAAAATGACGTTATATTTCTTGAATTTTCTTCAAGTTCTATTTGACAATAGTCCTGTCAGTACTGTCATCTCAGTACTGCAGTTTATGTATTTACTCACAGCGTCATTCATTGTTGCGAATGTCCCTGCTTTCAATATTGTTTTGAGTTTACCACGGTCACAATTTTTAGTCATGACCCTAATGGCTTCTTTTGTGCTGAATTTATCAGCAAGCTCTTCAAGCAATGGTCGTTGATTATCAATTTCATTGGTAAATTGCGTAGCAGTTTTACCCTTTTGGTATACGTTGGCCGTTTTTGCTTTTACAACGTCGGATGTTTCGCCGACAATAGATTCTTGCAATTTCTTTATTATTGCATCTATAGTTGTTTCGTTCTGTATTTTGTAAAAGGTCGAGCCAATTATTTTGGACTTGATTACTTCTACAGCTATACCTTCAAAAGTGCCTTTTGTTAAATTTATCAGTCTTAACGAAGTTAAGAATCTTTGTAAATTTAACTTTTTCCCGTCAAATTCTGGGATTGAGGAGGATATCTCCCTCATATATGCCCTATTGGCATTGGCTGTGTCTGTCATGGCTGGTTTTTGTATTTCATTGTCGGTGTTATCTGAATCAGAACACTCTTGTTCTAACTCATCAAAGTCAATTGTTGGCTTGGACTCGTTTAAATCCTGGAGTTGACTTTCATCAAACTCAATTGGAAAATAAGGGTTTTTGGGAATAGTTAGTTTAATATCACGACGATCACTTATCGTCTCTAACTTTAGAGCTAGTTGTCGTAATATTTTTAGGCAATATTCGTTGTGCGCATTCGTTAGCTTGCTCTTTAGCGAAGATGCTAATTCGCTAAGTGTGTTATATTCAGTCGTTAATACTGTAATATGGTGCAACAACGTTTCGACTCTTATTGTTGTGTTTTTATTGACACATTTATTTGACTTGTCGAATTTTTTTTTTATGAGTTCGATTTTTTTTTCTATTTCTTGCCAACTCATAACTATTCCTTATACATTTTGTTGTTAATTGGAACTATCACTTTCTGAACTCAAAAGTTCTACTTTTATGATATGTTCAACAAATACTTAGTGAATTGACTGTGGCATTTTGACATTCTTTTTAAGCAACTTTTTATATTGCAGTACAATTAATCTCTTAATTTGTTCATACATATGTCTACGTATTGTTGTATTATTTTTAATCCACTTTAGGACTAAAACTAATTTTGGGTGTGCAGGTGGAATGGTGGTTAATAGTTCTAAAAACGGTATGTAGGGTGCCAATAATTTTGACTCAACCATGATGCTTATCTGTGCAAGCGGACTTTTAAGATTTCAATTGAAACTAAAAATGGGTTCTCTTAAGTAATGGCCTTTACTGTAACGTATGTAAATGTGTAATAATTTTCCATAAATTCGCTTTCAAATTTATAAATGCTTGTGTATTCACGAAATCGTGATAAAATTTGTATAGCTTATATACGCAAGTCTGGGTATTAACTATAAATTGTATCTATTTTTGCTTTTAACATTATGAATAATTTTTGGGAAAAATTTATATTTTGTCTAAGTCGTTTGCTCGACTCATGTACTTTTTTTTAATAGTTCTCTTATGGATTTTATATAATTTGGACACTGTGTCCAATACCATGAGAATAACGATAATCAATACTAGTATGAGCATGTATTTCAAATCTGGGGACGACACGTCAACTTTATTTATTACGTTGGCTGTCGAGTCCACAGATTTGACGTCTACGAGACTCATAATTTGTTTGGGTGAATGATAACCTTATTTTAATATGTTTATTTTATCTTCAAAAAAACTGACATGAAAGTCTAGATCAAGATTGTATAAATTTTTTTTATTTTTATATATATGTACCATATATATTATAGAAATGATATTTAAATCAAATGAAGTTATTTTCCATATTTTATTTAAAAGTGTCCTTATTAATAATTTTCATAGTAAATTGTTTTTCTTCATAGAATATAAAATATGTAGTAAATTAACAAAAGTTTTTTTTTTTTTTTTATCTGATACTTATTGAGTTGTTTGACAATTGCCTGCCTTAAAATGGGTAAATAAGGGTATAATGGTTTTGTGCAAAAGTATGTAACAGGCAGAAGGAAGCATCTCCGACCCTATAAAGTATATATATTCTTGATCAGCATCAATAGCCGAGTCGATTTAGCCATGTCCGTCTATCCGTCTGTCTGTCCGTCTGTCCGTCTGTATGAACGCGTGGATCTCAGAGACTACAAGAGCTAGAGACTTCAGATTTGGGATATAAGTTCTCCTATACCATGAGCAGAACAAGTTTGCTTCAAATTATCGATAACTATTCTGGTTTCCGATGTGTATACATGGAATCGATAACAAAAAAATATCGAATTTGGAAAATGTAAAAATGAGGGTTGAAAGAATGGGTAACAATAGATCTTTTCTGAAAATTTCGTCCAAATCGGTTAAGAAACACCGGAGATATCGAATTTAATCGATTGAAGTTAAGTCAGTATACCAAAGTCTTATATAAATTTAATTTATTTTTTGCAACTGGGTTAAGGGTATCTACTAGTCGGGCTCTCCCGACTAGAGCCTTCTTACTTGTTTTCCCTTGATGGTGTGGACGGCGGTCCTAGCCTTCCACACTTTGGTTATTTTTTGTTCCGCAGGTATACTTGCAAAATGGGGACTCCAATGGCCCCTTGCAGCCCAATGGGCAACATTTCTTCCTTAACGGCAACTGTTTTTGTGGATTACTTTTTATACTCGATACCGAAGGTAAAAAGTATATTGGTTTTGTGCAATGTCCGTCATGGTGTCTGTCCGTCCGTATGGTTGCAAGTTTTTTCCACACCCTTCAAGCTAGAGACTCTCTTTATCTATGGGATAGTAAATTAAAGTGTCAAGATGGGGGTTCTACGATAACTGGGGGGCTGGCAAATCGATAAATTCGATAACCCAAAACCGATAAATCCACATATTTCGCACATCCTTACAGCTAGAAGTACCAAATTTGGTAAGAAGATAGCTACTAGCAACCCCCAAAAAACTGCATCAAAAATTTTGGAGCCACGCCCCCATTCCGCCCCCAGCCCCCCCGCATTTTAAAGTCAAAAAAGCCTATATCTTCCACAGTTTTTGAGCTATAGCCACCAAATTTGGTGCCAAGATAGGTGATGATGACCCCCCAAAAACTGCACCAAAAGTTTGGATGCCACGCCCACCGATACTGCCCTAGCAGCCCCCATCCACCCCAACGCTTCGTCAAAAACGGGAATGCGTGTATCTTCCAGAGTTGTGGAGCTAGAGCCTCCAAATTTGGTGGGAAGATAGCTGTTAACGACCCCCAAAAAACTGCATCAAAGTTTTGGAGCCACGCCCACCCATTATGCCCCCAGCCCCCCCGCATCTTGAAATCAGAAATGGCTATATCTCCCACAGTTTTTGAGATTTAGCCACCAAATTTGGTGCCAAGATAGGTGATGATGACCCCCTAAAAACTGCACCAAAACTTTGGATGCCACGCCCACCAATACTGCCCTAGCCACCCCCATCCACCCCAACGCTTCGTCAAAAACGGGAATGAGTGTATCTTCCAGAGTTGTGGAGCTAGAGCTACCAAATTTGGTAGGAAGAAAGCTGGCAACGACCCCCAAAAATCTGCATCAAAGTTTTGGAGCCACGCCCTCCATTTCGCCCCCCTTTCCCCTTTTTTTTTTACAATTTTCGAGCTAGAGTCAGCAAATTTGGTATGAAGATAGCAATTGACATTCCACAAAGATCTGCATCAAAAATTTGGATGCCACGCCCACCCATACCGCCCCCAGCCCCCTTTTCCCCACTTTTTACAAATTTCGAGCTAGAGTCACCAAATTTGGTATGAAAATAGCAATTGATATTTCACAAAGATCTGCATCAAAAATTTTGATGCCACGCCCACCCATACCACCCCCAGCCCCCCTCTCCCCACTTTTTACAAACTTCGAGCTAGAGTCACCAAATTTGGTATGTAGATAGCAATTGACATTCCACATAGATCTGCATCAAAAATTTGGATGCCTCGCCCACCCATACCGCCCCCAGCCCCCTTTTCCCCACTTATTACAAATTTCGAGCTAGAGTCACCAAATTTGGTATGAAGATAGCAATTGACATTTCACAAAGATCTGCAACAAAAATTTTGATGCCACAACCACCCACACCACCCCCCCCCCCCTTCCTTTACTGTGCATAGTTGACATTTAAAGCCCAAATTTCATGCCATACCGCCCCCAGCCCCCCCCTTTCCCTACATTTTACAAACTTTGAGCTAGGGTCACCAAATTTGGAAGGAATATAGCTGGTCACATCCCCATCTGCATCGGAGAGTCTTTAAGGCAGCGTACACCCCTGCCGCATCCGTACCCCTTTGCAATCAGGCCTCTTTTTACCGGTTTTAATACTGGTATCGAGTATGCCGCAGTCGGTTGCGTCCGACTGCAACGTTTCCACTTGTTATGATTATTTCTTTGCTGATATTTCTTATTGTATCTGAGTGAGTGCTGGAGTTGGTCTTGGTTCTTTTGTTAAGTGACTTTAAAAAGTCAAGTTCCTCTTGCAACTTTTGGGCAGTAGCCCATGCGGGTGGTGTTGTGCTTGCGGATAATAACCACATAATGTGTGCTATTCTTTTTGTAACTTTGTTCTTTACACCACCGCTTTTCCCATACTCCAAACACTTTACTCACTCAGATATTGTTTGCCTTGTGTTGTAATTTGTTGTTAGTCGAGCGCATCGTTGTAGCCACAGGAGTTGTTGATCAGCAGTTGTTGTATTGAATTAATTATTGTTTTTGTAAATTGTTGCAGGATGTGTCTCCGTTGCTATGTAGAAAGGTGTGCTTAGTTTTCCAGACATTTAAGACACGTCTATTTCAACGTAGGTTTCTTTATTGAATCAATCAAGGTTCTTACTTCTAAGTTTAAGGCAGACCGCTGCTTCGGCGGAGAAGTCAGCGCGTGAGCCGTACATAGTCTAGTACATAATATAAAGAGAGTGTGAGTATGCACATATGAGTCTGTGTGAGGTCACAGCGTGAGAGTGCTAACGCTGCATAGTTTGTGCGCGTTGCAACCTTACGCGATCATATTACCAGCGCCTGAAGGCGAGCTGGGTGACCCACTTAATGTTTGTGCAACGACAAAGTGTCGCTGTTCTATTCAATGTTTGCACAACAACAAAGTGTTGCTTTTTAATATGATTGAAGTGTATACAGTGTACACTCGATATATGTGTATACTACAGCATCGATCATACGATACCTTACAGTACCCTTTGCTATTTCCTTATGGCGAAGATGGCTATCCAGTGGATATACCACAATGGAGTCCATTATTAAAAAAGGAGGAACCAAAAAAAATTATATCTGCGTTAAGCTTTTACAGCTATAAAACAATGATTCGTCAATCTGAGATAAATCATTTAATTTATTGTCGTTCCCTTTTTAGTCAGTTTTTGGTTGATTTGTATGCTAAAATTGAAACAGAAAGGTTTAATTATATTCGCTACAATCAAACGAAACTCAGAGCAGATAGCTATATACATACATCTACAAGATGCAATAGGCCAACAAGATGTTGACGCAGCTCAACTTGGTCAGATGGTAATTTTACCATCTCCTTTTACAAGCTCTGCACGATATATGCATGAAAAGACTCACGATGCTATGAAATATGTTCGCCATTATGGGCGACCAGATCTTTTCATAACATTCACATGCAATCCACAATGGTATGACATAAAAAGTGTTTTATTACCGGGTCAAAAACCGCATGATCGTCACGATATTATAGCTCGAGTTTTTCATTTAAAAGTTAAAGCTTTAATGTCTTTGTTTGGAAGCGTGCAATGTTTCATGTACTCTGTGGAATGGCAAAAGCGGGGCTTACCACATATACATATTCTACTTTGGTTAGAAAATAAAATAAGACCAGATAAAATTGATAAGATTATCTGTGCCGAAATACCAAACGCAGATGAGGATCCTTATTTATTTAACATTGTTAAGTCAAATATGATTAAAAATAAATCGCCATGCATGAAAAATGGAAATTGTACCAAAAGGTTTCCTCGACAATTATTTAAAGAAACTGTGACTGGAAAAGATAGTTACCATCTATATGTGCCTGTGCTGATGTGCCAAATTTTCCTGGGGTTAAAAAAAATTACTTTTGGGAGAGTTTACACTATTCTCCCCAAAAAAAAAAATTTTTTTTTAAAATTTTATAATTTTTTAAAAAACCCACCCTTTTAAATTTTAAAACCCTTAAAATTATAAAAAACTTTTTAATTTACTTGTAAAATAAAAAATAAAAAAAAAAAAAAAAAAAAAAAATAACATAACAAAAATAAAAACTACAAAAAAAAAAAATAATTTTAAATAGAGTTTCTCAGAAGATATTTTAAGAGCCTTTCATTTTTCACAAGACAGAAGTATTGATGAAAGTATTGTGAATAATGTATTAAATAAATGTCTTATGTACATTGAAGATATAGTACTGTCTATTGGTGGTCAAAACTTGACTTACTATGGACTTCCACTACCAATCAGATCCGAGGAAATTGTTCAAAATAATGAATATCGTAGAGAAAAATATTATAAAAATTGCGATAATTTTGTTGTTAATAATGAGCTACTCCTTACTGCTGAGCAAAAACAAGTATACGAAAAGATACTACATAGCGTTGAAGCAGAAAAAGGAGAAATCTATTTTTTAGATGCACCTGGTGGAACAGGTAAAACGTTTCTTTTAAATTTATTATTGGCAAAGTAAAAACATTGCATTGGCCGTTGCTTCTTCGGGTATCGCAGCCACTTTACTAAATGGTGGTCGCACAGCGTATTCTACTCTAAAGATTCCGTTTAATTTGTTTCATTTAGAAACACCACATTGCTCTAATTCAAAGCAATCTAATATTGCTGCTGAGCTCAAAGATTGCAAGCTTATTGTTTGGGATGAGTGTACTATGGGCCATAAAGGTGTTTTTGAAGCTGTAGATCGATCTTTGAAAGACATTCGAGATAGTGAATACTTAATGGGTGGCATAACTGTTCTCTTAGCTGGTGATTTTCGACAAACTCTTCCATTGATCCCCAGAGGAACAAGAGCAGATGAAATAAATGTGTGCTTAAATTTTCTTTGTGGCCCAAAATACAGAAAATTGCATTAACGAAAAATATTCGAGTGCACTTAAAAGGTGAAAGCATAGCTGGTGAATTTGCAGAAATGCTTCTTCAAAAAGGAAATGGATTATTTCCAACACATGATGGCAAAATAACTTTACCATCAATGTGAAAAGTATTGAAGAGCTAACTTTAAAAATATTTCCGGATATTACAAATATCTCTCAAAAATCACTCGAATGGTTTTCAGAACGTGCTATTTTGATTTCGAGAAATGACAATGCATTGGAAATAAACGAGTTTTTATTAAAATCATTTCATAGTGAAGAAATGACATATAACTCTATTGATTCTGTGACTGAAGTCGAAGATGCAGTTCATTTTCTTTAAATTCGGCTGGCCTGCCTCAACATAAATTAACTTTAACCCTCTAGCACTTAAGAGTGCCTCAAGACACTTATCACATTATATTCTTTAAAAAAAGTGGTTGGGTTTGATTTAAGCTAAATACTTTTGGTGGGTCCCTAAGATCGTGGCAATCATATGTTTAAAAGCTTTCAGAGCTTTTTTTGAAGCTTTAACGGTACTTTTACTTTGACTTGCACAGAACATATGTTATTCCGCGCGCAAAATTGTAAGTGGAACGTGCCGCAGATTGCTGGTTTTATTAAAGTGTTAAGACTAATATATAAGTAACCTGTATTTTTTTCCGTTAAAGGTATGTTTATTCTTAGTCAAAATCAAGTTTCACATTTGTGAATCTATAAAAGTTGTGCGTTGGAGCAGTGAAATAGCGATAAGTGCCTTGAGACATTCTTGGGCCGTTGGGCGTACTTTTTGCCGAAAATATTTCACATCGACAAGGCGTTTTTACATGGCAAGTTTTGTTTAGTGCACAATTTTTCTTCACAGAAATTGAGTTTGAAAAGAAAAAATGTCTCAACCAAAAATGTTGAAACTACGCTGGAGGAGCCTACTCAGAAAACATTAAAAAGAACTCGATCGTTCTTGCCATCATTTGAAGATGGAGCACCTATACCTTTGCCTTCTTCTGGTGGCTTCAATGGTTTGGGTAAGCGGCGCTAAGCCGTAATATGATATTCAACTTATTTATTTATTTGTATAGGCATTGAATCAATTTTGAAAGATCGAATCAAAATTATATGGCGAAAGCAATCGATGCAGATGCATATCAATGACATAGCCTTTCAGGGAGACTCAAAGCTGCCAGCTTATATAATGGATCTCGAAACTCCATTAAAGATCTTTTGTTACTTTTTCGATACAAATATCATGAATATGATTGTGGAGGAGACTATTCGCGCAGCTTTCACAGCTAACATTGCTAATCAATTCAAAACGACCATTGACGAAATGTATAATTACATTGGGATATTGATATATATGTCAATCTATCGTTACCCGAATTTGAAAAGCTACTGGGGAAGAAATGCGTTTGAACCCATACGATACTGCATTACACGAAGCAAATTCGAACTGATTAAACAATATTTCTCAATGCATGATGATAGCAAACGTATCAAAAAGGGCGAACCTGGATATGATCCCCTGTTCCGTATGCGTGACTTTGTAGACTATCTTAACCAAAGGTTTGACTCCATCCCAAAGTAAGCACGTCTTTGTGTCGACGAACAGATGTGTAGCACGAAAATGAAGCACCACCTGCGGCAATATATGCCTAATAAGCCCCACAAACGGGGTATAAAGTTATTCGTACTGTGCGATTCTTTTGGATATGCTTACTGCTTTGAGGTCTACACTGGCGCAGGTGATAATGTAATCCTGCCTGGTCACCCAGATCTTGGTGCTGCGGCTAACATTGTTGTACGTTTAACAAACACGGTAAATACTTTCAAGCACCACATAATTTATTTCGACAATTTTTACACGTCATTACCTTTGATGGTCTATCTGCGTGCCAAAGGTATTTATTGCCTTGGCACTGTGCGTGAAAATCGTATCCCGAATTGTAAGCTGCCCAATGATAATTCCATTAAAAAGGAGACTAGAGGATTTTCGGATGAGTATGTGGGCACATCTTATGGTGTCCAAGTAAGCAATGTGTTGTGGAAAGACAACAAAGTCGTCCGCTTGCTGTCCACCTATGTTGGAGTCAAGCCATTTATAACGAAAAGTTCGCGTGATGGATTATCAAAGATTGCTAGATACGAAAGAAAATCTAAGCAGTACTTAGACATTGATTGTCCGCAAGTTATTCGCAAATACAACGCCCATATAGGCGGCGTAGATCTAATGGATGGACTTATGGGCCGTTACCACATTAGAGACAAAACTCAGGATTGCGCCACTCGAATATTTTATCATTGCATTGATATGGCAGCAACAAACGCTTTTATATTATATAAGCGTATATTCAAAGAAAAACCGGAAACTGGAAAAACGAGCAAGCCGCTCGAACTCCCCGAATTTCGGGAAGCGATTGCAGCTGGATTGGTAGCACTTAAAAACAAGCAAATGCAAGGTCGCCCACGCAGTGCTCAATGGACAACACGGTCTCCATCCTGTCAGCGACCTTCACCGGGTCGATCTCCATTATCTCACCAACCCTTCCAACCAGCTTTAAAGCTTGGTGAAAAATGTAAACATCCCATTTCAGATTTGCGGCATGACCAGCCTAATCATTTTCCTCGTTGGTTGGGTCGAGATAGTGGGCGAAAGTGGTGCAAACACTGCAAAACTTCACAAACTCAGTGTATATGCTCAAAATGTAATTTGCACTTATGCTGCATAGCTAACAAAAATAGTTTTTACGAATATCACATTAAAACATAATTTCTTTCTCAGTTACGCAATAACGATTTTTTTTTTCGCTTGAAGCCCCAAAAGTGCCTTGAGGCACTTATTCATTCTTTCTCAACTTACAGGTAAACGAAAGCTTCTACACCATTTCTGAAGTATTTTTTGAACTCATTGACAACAATATTACTTAAAAAAATTATTCGACAACATTTGTTCAATTATTTAAGAAAGTAGCCTTAGAGGGTTAAAGATTGGTTCACCTGTAATGTTGATTCGCAACTTGAAGCCGCCAAAACTGTGCAATGGTACAAGATTGCAAGTTAAAGTCCTTCATAAGAATGTTGTCGAAGCAATGGTCTTTACTGGCAATGGTATAGGGAAAACGGTTTTTATACCGAGAATTCCATTAATACCTTCTGATTCTGAATTGCCATTTCAATTTAAAAGATTGCAATTTCCTAAAAGTTCCTTAAAAGTTTGCTTTGCCCTGACAATCAATAAATCACAGGGACAAACTCTTAAATTAGCCGGACTAGACTTAAGACACGATTGTTTCTCTCATAGCCAATTTTATGTAGCCTGCTCAAGAGTCAGTTCACCAAAAAGTTTAGTTGCATTAGCACCTGACGGAATAACAACCAATGTCGTTTATAAAAATGGTCTGATTGGGTTTTTCTGGGTTTTCCCCAATCCACGCAACAAATGTTGGACCACTAATTTTAATTTTATTGTTGAACTTCCCAGAGCTTTAAAGTTAACTTTATAATTTTTTACCTAAATTTACTTTCAGATTTATATATAATTTTATTTTAATTAATTTTTAATTTCAATTTTTAATTTTATTTAAATTTAAATTAACTCGGATTTTATGTCAGCTGATCTTAGTTGACGATAAACAAACAAATAAATAAAGAAGCTCTAAACAGTTGTTTATAATTGCAAATTAAATTCAACAAGTGGATAAGGCCTACTGGGGAAACCACAATAAAAAAAATAACGCGCCTGATTCTCTACCTCAATAGTGGCGTGGAAAAGAGAATACTAAAAACTTTGTTTTAATTTGTTGTTGAATATTTTCGAATTTATTTATTTTATATCTATCTTCTATTGCTAAAATTTATATAAACTATCCGCGCAGCGAAGTAAGCGGGGCACTTACTATGTCGTATATACGGAAATTGTATGATTTCATCAGATGTGCAAGTGAATACACAGGGGTTTCAACACACGATTATTTTCAAACGTTATAATTGCTTGCATTACAAAATCGAGCGCGAAGCGCGAGGTGGGTTGGCGAGCGAAGCGAGCAGGGGGGGACCCCCTAGAAAGACTATAAAGTATAAAAATTAAGTGTAATAATAAGCTTCTTTTTATGCTCGTTATCGAAGGTAAAGAGTGTATTTGGTTTGTGCAATGTCCGTCATGGTGTCTGTCGCCGCCCCCATCCACCACAAGGTTTCGTCAAAAACGAGAATGCGTGTATCTTCCAGAGTTGTGAAGCTTGAGCCACCAAATTTGGTAAGACCTTCCTCGTAACGACCCCCAAAAAACTGCATCAAAGTTTTGGAGCCACGCCCACCAATTCCGCCCCCCTTTCCCCACCTTTTACAAACTTAGAGCCAGAGTCACCAAATTTGGTATGAAGATAGCAATTGACATTCCCCAAAGATTTGCAGCAAAAATTTGGATGCCGTGCCCACCCATACCGCACCAAGCCCCCCTTTCCATACCTTTTACAAACTTTGAGCTAGAGTCACCAATTTTGGTATGAAGATAGCTGGCAACGACCCCCAAAGAACTGCATCAAAGTTTTGGAGCCACGCCCACCCATTCCACCCCCAGCCCCCCAACATTTTGAAATTAGAAAAGCCTATATCTCCCACAGTTTTTGAGCTATAGCCACCAAATTCGGTGCCAAGATAGGTGATGATGACCCCCCAAAAACTGCAACAAAAGTTTTGATGCCACGCCCACCAATACCGGCAACCACGGCAGAGGTCTCTTCAGCCGAGGATGGCACGCGCCAAGCTACGGCAGAGGTATTTGCAGCCGAGGATGGCACGCGCCTCAGCTCAGGCTTAAGGGCAGAGGTCGCGACAGCGATCGCGCCCGCAAAATCGAAAAGCGGCGCGATAATTAGTCACGATCGGGATGCTAAGATCAGCGCACGGCTCGAGTGTCAGTACGGAAAACTAAAGCAAGAAAACACACGTGGACGCGAAAGCACACCAGCAAAGAGGCGTTATGAAAACACGGATATAGTAACCACGCCACAGGAGTGTACCGGCACAACAGCAACGTACAGCAACAGCAAAAGGCATGGAATCGGGGTAAGCTGGCCTTAAGTCTGCGGGTTTTTGTATAGGCGGGATACAAGTTTTATTGTTGCGGTGTGGCTAGGAAAATAAACATAGGTAGACAAACATTAAACATACAAATAGTGAAGAAAACCAAGTGACTTTCATTTAAGTCCGTTTAAGTGCAAGAGTGTTCCCCTCAGCCCCCCCCCACCACCCCGCACCATTCTCAGTAGAGGCGTGTCGTTCAGCTCAAAACACGTGTTCCGAGGGATCTCTGCACATGTTTGGGGCTGTCCGGTATTGCTCGGACACTGCAAGAGTTAACAAAGCGCATTCCGAGGGTTTCTCTGTGCGTTTTGGTGAATCTTGCATGTGGCTTGCATCTGTTTTAGTGTTATTGTTCCCCTAGAGTTGTCAAAGACGTGCCGTACGGCCATAGAACGTGTTCCGAGCGTTCTCTGCACGTTTTTAGGTTATCCGGCATTGCTCGGGCACCACAAGAGTCAGCATAACGCGTTCCGAGGGTTTTCTCTGCGCGTTATGGATGGGTCTTGTGGGCGTCCTACCACCTCCTTTTTTTGCACATCTCGGGCGTTTTTTCGATGTTTGTGGGCCTGTTTTAGTAGGGGTTGCCAAAATATTCTCTGAGTCTCGGTATTTTATAAATTTTTTTTTAAAGTGACTCTGGACTAGACTGAGTTTCTACCCCAGACTTAGATCACTTTTTTACAGCATACTGCTGATCAGACCGTTTTAAAATAATTTTTTTCTTAGATAACTGTTAAAATTTTTTTTTTTCGTATGTATTAATTTTATATTTCACATATATATTATCCTTTTTTTTATTTAATTTTTTTTTTTATTTCTGATTGTTGTGTAGTACGTTTTGAAAACATTTTGCTTTACATATTTTTGATTTTTAATTAAAAAAATGGTAATGGTATTTCAGATGGTAGTTATTTTATATAATTTTGGTTTTTTTTATTGATTTTATATTTTATTTTTTTATATAATTATTTTATTTATTTTTTTTTTTTTAGTTTTTATTTTATTTTTTATTTTTTTATTTTGAGATTATGATGTTATCTCTTTCTCTTATGTTTTTTTGTATGGTGGTGTTGTGTAGAAGACGTTTTACTGTCAATCTTTGCACGAGTAATGCCCTGTCCTCATTAGGGCTGCATCTTGCATCTTCGCATCTTAAGCCAAGATGTTGAACATCTCCGATACAAATTGTATGGGTGCTAGATATGGCAGATGCTGGCGTCTAGCCAAGATGTGAGTACTGTTAAAAATAAGGTAATTGCTATGCAACACAGAATGTTATTATTAGATCTAAGTCTGGCAGCCCCGTTATGCCTTATCGATAATCGATATATTGCGAGCGCGAATTGAAGCGATAGCGCCGCGAAGAAGTAGTACATAAAAAAAAAACCAATGAATAAAGATCTCGGTTCAGCAAATTAAAACAACAGGTTATGGGCCCAGGAAAGCAAGAGACCAAATAAGCTGATGCCCAGAGACGCATTGATTGTGGAACAATGCTATGTGCTAATGATTGGTGTGTCCAATAAATAAAGTTTTTGTGTGTCGAAAATGTTTACATGAATAAAATAAAATGGCAAATCACTTGTACTCGATTGAAAAACTAGATGAGAAAAACTATGACGTTTGGTGCGTGCAAATGCGTAGTGTGCTTGTGCATTCTGATGCATGGCAAATAACAAGTGGTGTTGAGGTGAAACCGGAGACAAATAGCGGCAAGTGGGTAAAGGCTGATGAAAAAGCATTAGCAACAATTACTTTATCGGCAAAGTCAACACAATTAAATTATATCAAGAACTGTAATACATCTGCAGAGGCTTGGAAAAGACTAAAGGAAATACATGAACCAAGTGGACCAGCAAGAAAAGTGTCATAATATAAAAAGTTACTAAATCTAAAATTCACAGACGGTGAGAACATTGTCACGTATGTTAATGACTTCGAAAATATTATTGATAAATTATAAGAAGTTGGTGTTTCGCTTAGTGACGAAACTGTGGTAATTATATTGCTATCGAGTTTGCCGCAGTCTTATGAAAATTTTGTAATAGCAATAGAAATTCGTGATGAACTACCAAGTTTTAACATAATGCGCAATAAACTTTTAGAAGAGGCAGAACGCCGAAATCAAACCAAAGACGAAAGTAGTGCGCAGCAAGCATACATGGTAAAAAATAAAGAGAATCGTGAAAAAGAGCAAAAACGAAACAGTTTTAACGGTAAATGCTATACGTGCGGGAAGCGCAACACTTCGCTGCAGAGTGTCGTCAAAAGAAATACAGTGGCAAACAGCGAAGTGAAGAACAGACACAGAAGCAAGAAAAGAAGTATAAAAACGAACAATCTTATGTGTGTATGTCACCGAATATTGCTCTTTTGGCTTCTGGGAAATATGATCGACGCGATATGTGGTGTGTCGACAGTGGCGCTACTTCTCATATGTGTAACAACCGTACGGCTTTGATAGAGTATACAGACACCCAGCCAAATGTGTTAGTGGCGGGTAATCAAACAATAAAAGCAATTGGAATCGGGGTCGTGAGTGTTAAAACAAAAACCTCAGAGTTTAAATTAAAAGACGTATTGTATGTGCCGGACATACAAGCAAATTTTTCTCAGTTGGCAAAGGTGCTGAGAACGGTCTTCAAATAAATTTTAATGATAAAGGAGCTGTTATTAAAATAAAAGCGAATAACGAAATGTTAGTATTTGCTAAAAAGAAAACGGATTGTATTTATTTCAAAATTTGATTGAATCAATATACGTGTCGTGTGTCGATAATGTTATGAAATGGCACAATAGGTTTGGCCATATCAACCTACAAAGCTTGTACAAACTATCGTCGAGTGAAATTGTGCAGGGTATGGAAAAAATACAGCCCACAATAAACATTTCGTGTGTATCGTGCTTAAAAGGAAAAATTTGTTCGCAGCCATTTGAAGAAGCTAATTATCGGGCAAAAGAACTCCTAGTGATCATACATTCGGATGTATGCGGGCCTTTTAATGTGAACTCGGTCGGCGGGTCAAAATATTTCTTGACATTTATTGACGATAAATCTCGATACGCAACGGTAATATTTATGAAAAATAAATGCGAAGTTTTTGAACATTTTAAAAACTATAAGTCGTATGTCGAAAAACAAACAGACCACAAAATAAAAATATTACGAAGCGATAATGGCGGTGAATATGTGAACAACGAGTTTGAGCAGTATCTACAGCGTCAAGGCATAAAACGACAGCTAACAGTACCACACACACCGCAACAGAACGGAGTAGCGGAACGTTTTAACCGTACTCTAGTTGAAATGGCACGTTGTATGTTAGTACATGCAGGTCTGGATGAAAAGTTTTGGGCGGAAGCATGTGCATGTGCATTATATATTAGGAATCGCACAGCAACAAGAGCATTAGAACAAACAATACCATTTGAAGTTTGGTTTAATAGAAAACCAGTAGTGAAGCATCTAAGAACATTTGGCTGTTTAGCAATAGGTCTTGACAAAACGCAAAAACGGATATTTAAAGCAAAAGGCAAAGAATATGTTTTTGTAGGATACAGTACTGCAACAAAAGGTTACAGACTTTATGATCTTGAC
The DNA here is from genome assembly GCA_018904305.1 of Scaptomyza montana. Taxonomy (NCBI): domain Eukaryota; kingdom Metazoa; phylum Arthropoda; class Insecta; order Diptera; family Drosophilidae; genus Scaptomyza; species Scaptomyza montana. Next base: position 118,231 of record JAEIGR010000157.1, read on the forward strand.
ATAAAAAAGGTTATTATCAAGCTTGATGTAAGATTCGAAGAGAGCTTATTCTGGGGAAACCAAAGTAGTACTGATCTTAATCGTGGGGAGCAGAAAAACGTTCTTCAGATCTACAGTGATCTTGAGGTACTAACAGATCATGAGCAAGACGACAATATACGACCACATACTTCGCAGACAGACTACAAGGATGCTGAGGATGACCAGAACTCTAGCTCTACACATTCTAGCAGTGACGATGATGCACCTCCAATATTTGGTCCAGGGAGACCACGCATCATGCGTACAGGCGCACCAGGTAGACCGGCAAAACAGAAAAATAAGCTCAACGTAATGCAGACAATAGAAGAGGTTGAAGTTCCAGACAACGTTTAGATGGCATTAAGTAGCTCTCAAGAAGCCGAATGGAAGAAGGCAATGCAGCTTGAGTACGACTCGCTGGTTGCTAACAACACATGGTCATTGGTTGATCTGCCCCCGGGTAAAAAGACTATCGGATGCAAATGGGTGTATAGCATCAAACGAGACCCCACTGGCAACATAGATCGCTTTAAGGCAAGATTAGTTGCGAAAGGATGCAGCCAACAGTACGGAGTGAACTACGAAGAAACCTACTCTCCAGTTGTACGCTATGCAACAATACGTATGGTGTTTGCACTGGCAGCAGAACTTCAACTACATATGCATCAAATGGATATTTGTACGGCATATTTAAATGGTGAGTTGACGGATGAAGTTTATATGAAACAACCTGAGGAATTTAGTAGTAAAAAATATCCAAACCGAGTTGCCAAACTCCAAAAGGCTATTTACGGCTTAAAACAGTCTGGACGCGAATGGAACGCAAAACTGGATGAGATTTTAAGAAATTACGGATTTGTTCCATGCAGTAGCGAGCCATGTTTATATTCATTACGAATTGATGGCAAAATAAACATAGTTGCAATTTATGTCGATGACATCTTAATAGCTAGCAAATGCGAAAAAGACTTATTTGCAATAAAGCAATACATTGGTAAAATGTTCAAGTCAGTCGACAAAGGAAAAATAAAAGATTTCTTGGGCTTCGAGATAGAGCGAAATGAAGATACTGGAGATGTGTTTGTAAGCCAAACACGATATATCAGAGCATTGCTACATCAATACAAGATGGAAAACTGTAGGTCAGTTGCCACTCCGTTGGATGCGGGATATCAAGTTAAAACTTCAGACGAGTCAAAGCTGATTGATGCTACGCAATACCAGGCACTTATTGGCAGCTTGATGTACTTGGCAATATCAACATGGCCGGACATACTTCATTCAGTATGCAAATTATCACAGAAGAATAAAAACCCGACGAGCGAGGATGATGCTGGCGCTAAGCACATACTGCGATATTTATCTGGCACCATGGATCTTAAATTGCACTACACGAAAACTGGCAAACAAATAGAGGGATTCACTGATGCAGATTGGGGTGGGAATACAATTGATCGCAGATCTTTTACAGGTTTTATGTTCTTCCTATCTGGAGCGGCATTTTCATGGGAATCACACAAGCAAAGTACGGTGGCTTTAAGCATCACTGAGGCGGAGTATATGGCGTTGGCTTCAGCAGCAAAAGAAGCGGTTTATCTTAGACGACTGATAAAGGAAATCGGCTGTTTTAATACTGACCAACCGTTTTGTGTAAATGGCGATAATCTTAGCGCTCAACATTTGGCGAAAAATCATATGTATCATGCCCGAAGTAAACATATAGATATAAGATATCATTTTATAAGAGAGTTAGTGGAAAATAATGAAATCACTTTGAAATACGTTGATACTACAAACATGATAGCAGATATTTGTACTAAAAATTTAAATAAGCAAAAACACAAGAAATTGTTAAGCATGACAGGTTTGAAATAATGAAGTTTAAATTGATAAACATTTGTGTTGAGAAGAGGTGTTAAAAATTAGGTAATTGCTATGCAACACAGAATGTTATTATTAGATCTAAGTCTGGCAGCCCCGTTATGCCTTATCGATAATCGATATATTGCGAGCGCGAATTGAAGCGATAGCGCCGCGAAGAAGTAATACATAAAAAAAAAACCAATGAATAAAGATCTCGGTTCAGCAAATTAAAACAACAGGTTATGGGCCCAGGAAAGCAGGAGACCAAATAAGCTGATGCCCAGAGACGCATTGATTGTGGAACAATGCTATGTGCTAATGATTGGTGTGTCCAATAAATAAAGTTTTTGTGTGTCGAAAATGTTTACATGAATAAAATAAAATGGCAAATCACTTGTACTCGATTGAAAAACTAGATGAGAAAAACTATGACGTTTGGTGCGTGCAAATGCGTAGTGTGCTTGTGCATTCTGATGCATGGCAAATAACAAGTGGTGTTGAGGTGAAACCGGAGACAAATAGCGGCAAGTGGGTAAAGGCTGATGAAAAAGCATTAGCAACAATTACTTTATCGGTAAAGTCAACACAATTAAATTATATCAAGAACTGTAATACATCTGCAGAGGCTTGGAAAAGACTAAAGGAAATACATGAACCAAGTGGACCAGCAAGAAAAGTGTCATAATATAAAAAGTTACTAAATCTAAAATTCACAGACGGTGAGAACATTGTCACGTATGTTAATGACTTCGAAAATATTATTGATAAATTATAAGAAGTTGGTGTTTCGCTTATTGACGAAACTGTGGTAATTATATTGCTATCGAGTTTGCCGCAGTCTTATGAAAATTTTGTAATAGCAATAGAAATTCGTGATGAACTACCAAGTTTTAACATAATGCGCAATAAACTTTTAGAAGAGGCAGAACGCCGAAATCAAACCAAAGACGAAAGTAGTGCGCAGCAAGCATACATGGTAAAAAATAAAGAGAATCGTGAAAAAGAGCAAAAACGAAACAGTTTTAACGGTAAATGCTATACGTGCGGGAAGCGCAACACTTCGCTGCAGAGTGTCGTCAAAAGAAATACAGTGGCAAACAGCGAAGTGAAGAACAGACACAGAAGCAAGAAAAGAAGTATAAAAACGAACAATCTTATGTGTGTATGTCACCGAATATTGCTCTTTTGGCTTCTGGGAAATATGATCGACGCGATATGTGGTGTGTCGACAGTGGCGCTACTTCTCATATGTGTAACAACCGTACGGCTTTGATAGAGTATACAGACACCCAGCCAAATGTGTTAGTGGCGGGTAATCAAACAATAAAAGCAATTGGAATCGGGGTCGTGAGTGTTAAAACAAAAACCTCAGAGTTTAAATTAAAAGACGTATTGTATGTGCCGGACATACAAGCAAATTTTTTCTCAGTTGGCAAAGGTGCTGAGAACGGTCTTCAAATAAATTTTAATGATAAAGGAGCTGTTATTAAAATAAAAGCGAATAACGAAATGTTAGTATTTGCTAAAAAAGAAAACGGATTGTATTTATTTCAAAATTTGATTGAATCAATATACGTGTCGTGTGTCGATAATGTTATGAAATGGCACAATAGGTTTGGCCATATCAACCTACAAAGCTTGTACAAACTATCGTCGAGTGAAATTGTGCAGGGTATGGAAAAAATACAGCCCACAATAAACATTTCGTGTGTATCGTGCTTAAAAGGAAAAATTTGTTCGCAGCCATTTGAAGAAGCTAATTATCGGGCAAAAGAACTCCTAGTGATCATACATTCGGATGTATGCGGGCCTTTTAATGTGAACTCGGTCGGCGGGTCAAAATATTTCTTGACATTTATTGACGATAAATCTCGATACGCAACGGTAATATTTATGAAAAATAAATGCGAAGTTTTTGAACATTTTAAAAACTATAAGTCGTATGTCGAAAAACAAACAGACCACAAAATAAAAATATTACGAAGCGATAATGGCGGTGAATATGTGAACAACGAGTTTGAGCAGTATCTACAGCGTCAAGGCATAAAACGACAGCTAACAGTACCACACACACCGCAACAGAACGGAGTAGCGGAACGTTTTAACCGTACTCTAGTTGAAATGGCACGTTGTATGTTAGTACATGCAGGTCTGGATGAAAAGTTTTGGGCGGAAGCATGTGCATGTGCATTATATATTAGGAATCGCACAGCAACAAGAGCATTAGAACAAACAATACCATTTGAAGTTTGGTTTAATAGAAAACCAGTAGTGAAGCATCTAAGAACATTTGGCTGTTTAGCAATAGGTCTTGACAAAACGCAAAAACGGATATTTAAAGCAAAAAGGCAAAGAATATGTTTTTGTAGGATACAGTACTGCAACAAAAGGTTACAGACTTTATGATCTTGACATAAAAAAGGTTATTATCAAGCTTGATGTAAGATTCGAAGAGAGCTTATTCTGGGGAAACCAAAGTAGTACTGATCTTAATCGTGGGGAGCAGAAAAACGTTCTTCAGATCTACAGTGATCTTGAGGTACTAACAGATCATGAGCAAGACGACAATATACGACCACATACTTCGCAGACAGACTACAAGGATGCTGAGGATGACCAGAACTCTAGCTCTACACATTCTAGCAGTGACGATGATGCACCTCCAATATTTGGTCCAGGGAGACCACGCATCATGCGTACAGGCGCACCAGGTAGACCGGCAAAACAGAAAAATAAGCTCAACGTAATGCAGACAATAGAAGAGGTTGAAGTTCCAGACAACGTTTAGATGGCATTAAGTAGCTCTCAAGAAGCCGAATGGAAGAAGGCAATGCAGCTTGAGTACGACTCGCTGGTTGCTAACAACACATGGTCATTGGTTGATCTGCCCCCGGGTAAAAAGACTATCGGATGCAAATGGGTGTATAGCATCAAACGAGACCCCACTGGCAACATAGATCGCTTTAAGGCAAGATTAGTTGCGAAAGGATGCAGCCAACAGTACGGAGTGAACTACGAAGAAACCTACTCTCCAGTTGTACGCTATGCAACAATACGTATGGTGTTTGCACTGGCAGCAGAACTTCAACTACATATGCATCAAATGGATATTTGTACGGCATATTTAAATGGTGAGTTGACGGATGAAGTTTATATGAAACAACCTGAGGAATTTAGTAGTAAAAAATATCCAAACCGAGTTGCCAAACTCCAAAAGGCTATTTACGGCTTAAAACAGTCTGGACGCGAATGGAACGCAAAACTGGATGAGATTTTAAGAAATTACGGATTTGTTCCATGCAGTAGCGAGCCATGTTTATATTCATTACGAATTGATGGCAAAATAAACATAGTTGCAATTTATGTCGATGACATCTTAATAGCTAGCAAATGCGAAAAAGACTTATTTGCAATAAAGCAATACATTGGTAAAATGTTCAAGTCAGTCGACAAAGGAAAAATAAAAAGATTTCTTGGGCTTCGAGATAGAGCGAAATGAAGATACTGGAGATGTGTTTGTAAGCCAAACACGATATATCAGAGCATTGCTACATCAATACAAGATGGAAAACTGTAGGTCAGTTGCCACTCCGTTGGATGCGGGATATCAAGTTAAAACTTCAGACGAGTCAAAGCTGATTGATGCTACGCAATACCAGGCACTTATTGGCAGCTTGATGTACTTGGCAATATCAACATGGCCGGACATACTTCATTCAGTATGCAAATTATCACAGAAGAATAAAAACCCGACGAGCGAGGATGATGCTGGCGCTAAGCACATACTGCGATATTTATCTGGCACCATGGATCTTAAATTGCACTACACGAAAACTGGCAAACAAATAGAGGGATTCACTGATGCAGATTGGGGTGGGAATACAATTGATCGCAGATCTTTTACAGGTTTTATGTTCTTCCTATCTGGAGCGGCATTTTCATGGGAATCACACAAGCAAAGTACGGTGGCTTTAAGCATCACTGAGGCGGAGTATATGGCGTTGGCTTCAGCAGCAAAAGAAGCGGTTTATCTTAGACGACTGATAAAGGAAATCGGCTGTTTTAATACTGACCAACCGTTTTGTGTAAATGGCGATAATCTTAGCGCTCAACATTTGGCGAAAAATCATATGTATCATGCCCGAAGTAAACATATAGATATAAGATATCATTTTATAAGAGAGTTAGTGGAAAATAATGAAATCACTTTGAAATACGTTGATACTACAAACATGATAGCAGATATTTGTACTAAAAATTTAAATAAGCAAAAACACAAGAAATTGTTAAGCATGACAGGTTTGAAATAATGAAGTTTAAATTGATAAACATTTGTGTTGAGAAGAGGTGTTAAAAATTAGGTAATTGCTATGCAACACAGAATGTTATTATTAGATCTAAGTCTGGCAGCCCCGTTATGCCTTATCGATAATCGATATATTGCGAGCGCGAATTGAAGCGATAGCGCCGCGAAGAAGTAGTACATAAAAAAAAACCAATGAATAAAGATCTCGGTTCAGCAAATTAAAACAACAGGTTATGGGCCCAGGAAAGCAGGAGACCAAATAAGCTGATGCCCAGAGACGCATTGATTGTGGAACAATGCTATGTGCTAATGATTGGTGTGTCCAATAAATAAAGTTTTTGTGTGTCGAAAATGTTTACATGAATAAAATAAAATGGCAAATCACTTGTACTCGATTGAAAAACTAGATGAGAAAAACTATGACGTTTGGTGCGTGCAAATGCGTAGTGTGCTTGTGCATTCTGATGCATGGCAAATAACAAGTGGTGTTGAGGTGAAACCGGAGACAAATAGCGGCAAGTGGGTAAAGGCTGATGAAAAAGCATTAGCAACAATTACTTTATCGGTAAAGTCAACACAATTAAATTATATCAAGAACTGTAATACATCTGCAGAGGCTTGGAAAAGACTAAAGGAAATACATGAACCAAGTGGACCAGCAAGAAAAGTGTCATAATATAAAAAGTTACTAAATCTAAAATTCACAGACGGTGAGAACATTGTCACGTATGTTAATGACTTCGAAAATATTATTGATAAATTATAAGAAGTTGGTGTTTCGCTTAGTGACGAAACTGTGGTAATTATATTGCTATCGAGTTTGCCGCAGTCTTATGAAAATTTTGTAATAGCAATAGAAATTCGTGATGAACTACCAAGTTTTAACATAATGCGCAATAAACTTTTAGAAGAGGCAGAACGCCGAAATCAAACCAAAGACGAAAGTAGTGCGCAGCAAGCATACATGGTAAAAAATAAAGAGAATCGTGAAAAAGAGCAAAAACGAAACAGTTTTAACGGTAAATGCTATACGTGCGGGAAGCGCAACACTTCGCTGCAGAGTGTCGTCAAAAGAAATACAGTGGCAAACAGCGAAGTGAAGAACAGACACAGAAGCAAGAAAAGAAGTATAAAAACGAACAATCTTATGTGTGTATGTCACCGAATATTGCTCTTTTGGCTTCTGGGAAATATGATCGACGCGATATGTGGTGTGTCGACAGTGGCGCTACTTCTCATATGTGTAACAACCGTACGGCTTTGATAGAGTATACAGACACCCAGCCAAATGTGTTAGTGGCGGGTAATCAAACAATAAAAGCAATTGGAATCGGGGTCGTGAGTGTTAAAACAAAAACCTCAGAGTTTAAATTAAAAGACGTATTGTATGTGCCGGACATACAAGCAAATTTTTTCTCAGTTGGCAAAGGTGCTGAGAACGGTCTTCAAATAAATTTTAATGATAAAGGAGCTGTTATTAAAATAAAAGCGAATAACGAAATGTTAGTATTTGCTAAAAAAGAAAACGGATTGTATTTATTTCAAAATTTGATTGAATCAATATACGTGTCGTGTGTCGATAATGTTATGAAATGGCACAATAGGTTTGGCCATATCAACCTACAAAGCTTGTACAAACTATCGTCGAGTGAAATTGTGCAGGGTATGGAAAAAATACAGCCCACAATAAACATTTCGTGTGTATCGTGCTTAAAAGGAAAAATTTGTTCGCAGCCATTTGAAGAAGCTAATTATCGGGCAAAAGAACTCCTAGTGATCATACATTCGGATGTATGCGGGCCTTTTAATGTGAACTCGGTCGGCGGGTCAAAATATTTCTTGACATTTATTGACGATAAATCTCGATACGCAACGGTAATATTTATGAAAAATAAATGCGAAGTTTTTGAACATTTTAAAAACTATAAGTCGTATGTCGAAAAACAAACAGACCACAAAATAAAAATATTACGAAGCGATAATGGCGGTGAATATGTGAACAACGAGTTTGAGCAGTATCTACAGCGTCAAGGCATAAAACGACAGCTAACAGTACCACACACACCGCAACAGAACGGAGTAGCGGAACGTTTTAACCGTACTCTAGTTGAAATGGCACGTTGTATGTTAGTACATGCAGGTCTGGATGAAAAGTTTTGGGCGGAAGCATGTGCATGTGCATTATATATTAGGAATCGCACAGCAACAAGAGCATTAGAACAAACAATACCATTTGAAGTTTGGTTTAATAGAAAACCAGTAGTGAAGCATCTAAGAACATTTGGCTGTTTAGCAATAGGTCTTGACAAAACGCAAAAACGGATATTTAAAGCAAAAGGCAAAGAATATGTTTTTGTAGGATACAGTACTGCAACAAAAGGTTACAGACTTTATGATCTTGACATAAAAAAGGTTATTATCTAGCTTGATGTAAGATTCGAAGAGAGCTTATTCTGGGGAAACCAAAGTAGTACTGATCTTAATCGTGGGGAGCAGAAAAACGTTCTTCAGATCTACAGTGATCTTGAGGTACTAACAGATCATGAGCAAGACGAAAATATACGACCACATACTTCGCAGACAGACTACAAGGATGCTGAGGATGACCAGAACTCTAGCTCTACACATTCTAGCAGTGACGATGATGCACCTCCAATATTTGGTCCAGGGAGACCACGCATCATGCGTACAGGCGCACCAGGTAGACCGGCAAAACAGAAAAATAAGCTCAACGTAATGCAGACAATAGAAGAGGTTGAAGTTCCAGACAACGTTTAGATGGCATTAAGTAGCTCTCAAGAAGCCGAATGGAAGAAGGCAATGCAGCTTGAGTACGACTCGCTGGTTGCTAACAACACATGGTCATTGGTTGATCTGCCCCCGGGTAAAAAGACTATCGGATGCAAATGGGTGTATAGCATCAAACGAGACCCCACTGGCAACATAGATCGCTTTAAGGCAAGATTAGTTGCGAAAGGATGCAGCCAACAGTACGGAGTGAACTACGAAGAAACCTTCTCTCCAGTTGTACGCTATGCAACAATACGTATGGTGTTTGCACTGGCAGCAGAACTTCAACTACATATGCATCAAATGGATATTTGTACGGCATATTTAAATGGTGAGTTGACGGATGAAGTTTATATGAAACAACCTGAGGAATTTAGTAGTAAAAAATATCCAAACCGAGTTGCCAAACTCCAAAAGGCTATTTACGGCTTAAAACAGTCTGGACGCGAATGGAAAGCAAAACTGGATGAGATTTTAAGAAATTACGGATTTGTTCCATGCAGTAGCGAGCCATGTTTATATTCATTACGAATTGATGGCAAAATAAACATAGTTGCAATTTATGTCGATGACATCTTAATAGCTAGCAAATGCGAAAAGACTTATTTGCAATAAAGCAATACATTGGTAAAATGTTCAAGTCAGTCGACAAAGGAAAAATAAAAGATTTCTTGGGCTTCGAGATAGAGCGAAATGAAGATACTGGAGATGTGTTTGTAAGCCAAACACGATATATCAGAGCATTGCTACATCAATACAAGATGGAAAACTGTAGGTCAGTTGCCACTCCGTTGGATGCGGGATATCAAGTTAAAACTTCAGACGAGTCAAAGCTGATTGATGCTACGCAATACCAGGCACTTATTGGCAGCTTGATGTACTTGGCAATATCAACATGGCCGGACATACTTCATTCAGTATGCAAATTATCACAGAAGAATAAAAACCCGACGAGCGAGGATGATGCTGGCGCTAAGCACATACTGCGATATTTATCTGGCACCATGGATCTTAAATTGCACTACACGAAAACTGGCAAACAAATAGAGGGATTCACTGATGCAGATTGGGGTGGGAATACAATTGATCGCAGATCTTTTACAGGTTTTATGTTCTTCCTATCTGGAGCGGCATTTTCATGGGAATCACACAAGCAAAGTACGGTGGCTTTAAGCATCACTGAGGCGGAGTATATGGCGTTGGCTTCAGCAGCAAAAGAAGCGGTTTATCTTAGACGACTGATAAAGGAAATCGGCTGTTTTAATACTGACCAACCGTTTTGTGTAAATGGCGATAATCTTAGCGCTCAACATTTGGCGAAAAATCATATGTATCATGCCCGAAGTAAACATATAGATATAAGATATCATTTTATAAGAGAGTTAGTGGAAAATAATGAAATCACTTTGAAATACGTTGATACTACAAACATGATAGCAGATATTTGTACTAAAAATTTAAATAAGCAAAAACACAAGAAATTGTTAAGCATGACAGGTTTGAAATAATGAAGTTTAAATTGATAAACATTTGTGTTGAGAAGAGGTGTTAAAAATTAGGTAATTGCTATGCAACACAGAATGTTATTATTAGATCTAAGTCTGGCAGCCCCGTTATGCCTTATCGATAATCGATATATTGCGAGCGCGAATTGAAGCGATAGCGCCGCGAAGAAGTAGTACATAAGAAAAAAACCAATGAATAAAGGTCTCGGTTCAGCAAATTAAAACAACAAGTACATCTGGTGTTAACAGTACTCGCTACTCTACAAAAATGTCTGTTATGCTCGATAATGTCTATTATCGGCATGTTGACACCACTAGTCAAATAATTACTGGAAATTGAGACTCAAAATGGCAAACGGTAAAAATTAGATTTATTTTGTTTTTATTATGCTATACAAAATAATTCTTTGCAACTATTTTAGCAGATATTATTCGATTTGTATGGAGTGAAGAGGCCACACACGTATTGCTAGACCTCTGGGAAGAGAACATCAGTGGTCTCCGAGGCATGAGAAAAAACCAATATGGGATATCATACATACATATTTCCATACGCTACGAACGCTCTGATCATGATTAAATGATGAGCTCGACGACCCAAACAAATTTAACAAAAATTGCGCCTCCATATTAGCGTCGGTCTCCAAAATAGATAATAAAACAGAATCCATATTACGCACGTGTTAGCTCAATTTATAATTGTAAACTGTCAACAAGATGAAGATGCTGATGTTGTGTATGAGGACAGCTCTCCGTCTTGTTATCGATAATTGCTGTAAATGCTGATGTAAAGTGCTAGTGAGGAAACCCTATAAGTCAGTGTAGAATTTGTATTTTCAGTTTCTATGTCCGTAATGAACGTCTTCATTGTACTGAACTAGAATATTAAGGATTTCTTTAGTTGGAATATTACTTATTAATTGTAGACATTATTGCTTCTTGTACTTTTATTTATTTGGGTCACCGGCTTGAGTAGCTACTCTTTTATACATTATTGCCCATATATTTGAAATTATCTATTGAAATTGATTCAATGATATTTCTGCTCGGTGACACTTGAGTTTGCTGATTGTAAATATACCTGCCCCCTTTTCGAGCCTTTGGAAAATTTGACCTAAGTCGATAACTCCATTAGTATACAAATCGCTAACTTTAACTCTTGCGATAACTTTATTTCCTTGTTTTAATAAACAATTTGGACTTTGTTATACGCAAGGTCACTACTTTTCTTATTCCGTCATTTGTGATGACGTTGGGCTTAGAAGCTTTTCAAGATTTTGCCTAAGCAAAGGTTCTTGTTATATTCCTGCGCAGGATAATTTTGTCTACTGTGTTGCCTGGTAGTGACTATCAGGACTTTATTGTGTAAGTCTTTATTTTTATTTGTTTTATTATTAAATTTATTTTTTCTTTTTTGGATTTCGTTCTGTTTGAAAGGGCACCTGCCCTATTTTATGTATAATAGTAATTTTATTGTAATCAATTATGTTATTAAATAAAATTTTATTTTTCGAACTGGACATTTCATTGTGTAAAGTGAATAGAAAACACGGAAGATGTTTGTCGGAAGGTTAACTTTATTGTAAGTTTTTACTAAAGAACCTATCTTTTGGTTCGAAAACTATCTTGCAAATTTACTTCGGGTTTCAAGTGTCATAGTGGGTACTTAATTTGAGTATGTCAGAGTTATGTTTTTAAAGAATGGTCAGAGTCCATTATTTGGACGTTACACTCTTCTTTTTGCGCTTACACCTCAAGATACGCATTCGCTTCTTATGCCAATGAGTAGTAATTTTTGTTTGAAAACGGTCAGATAATGTATATTTTATGATCCCGCATATTTTGTATTAATTTTTTTTTTTTTTAAGTAAGTATAAGTATTTATATTTCAAAAGGTTAAATAAAAAAATTATTATACTCGTTACCGAAAGTAAAGAGTATATTGGTTTTGTGCAATGTCCTTCATGGTGTCTGTCCGTCCGTATGGTTGCAAGTTTTTTCCACACCCTTCAAGCTATGGGATAGTAAATTAAAGTACCAAGATGGGGGCTCTACGATAACTGGGGGGCTGGCAAATCGATTAATTCGATAACTCAAAACCGATAAATCCACATATTTCGCACATCCTTACAGCTAGAACTACCAAATTTGGTAAGAAGATAGCTACTAACAACCCCCAAAAAACTGCATAGCAAATTTTTGAGCCGCGCCCACCCATTCCGCCCCCAGCCCCCCCGCAATTTAAAGTAAAAAAAGCCTATAACTCCCACAGTTTTTGAGCTATAGCCACCAAATTTGGTGCCAAGATCGGCGATGATGACCCCCAAAAAATTGCATCAAAAGTTTGGATGCCACGCTCACGGATACTGCCTTAGCCGCCCCCATCCACCCCAACGCTTCGTCAAAAACGGGAATGCGTGTATCTTCCAGAGTAGTGGAGCTAGAGCCACCAAATTTGGTAGGAAGATAGCTGGTATCGACTCCCAAAGAACTGCATCAAAGTTTTGGAGCCACGCCCATCCATTTCACCCCCTTTCCCCACTTTTTACAAACTGCGAGCTAAAATCACCAAATTTATATATATATATTTATTTATGTATGAAGATAGCAATTGACATCCCACATAGATCTGCAGCAAAAATTTGGATGCCACACCCACCCAATCCGCCCCCAGCCCCCCTTTCCACACATTTAACAAACTTTGAGCTAGAGTCACCAAATTTGGTATGAAGATAGCAATTGACATTCCACAAAGATCTAGAGCAAAAATTTGGATGCCACACCCACCCATACCATCCCCAGCCCCCCCTTTCCTAACCTTTTACAAACTTTTATCTAGAGTCACTAAATTTGGAAGGAAGATAGCTGGTGGCATCCCCATCTGCATTTTTTTTGTGTAAGTACTTTCTTTTTTTTATATAAATGCGTTGTTCATATTTTCATTTGTTTTTTTATTTTTTATTTATTTTTATTTGGCGTAACTAGCGCAATGCGCAAGATGGTTACTTTTGGTAATTTTTTTTTTCATTATATGTGTATATCTGTATTGTTTATCATCGCCTGTCTATGTTTTGTATGGCTTTATGATCCATACGCTACTACCGGGCAACTTATATGTCGCTCAGTATTATAATTTTCTTATATTTAAGTTAAGCAGTCAGAACGACTACCGTGAACGTTAATACCACCTTAATGCTATTCCTGCAATGTTGCAATCTCAGACGTGGAGGTTGTAGGCGCGAGTTATTCGTTTTAAGTAAAGCTAGAATTCGTTTAACGTGTACTGTTTATTATAATACTATTGGACCCAGACCACGCGTCGCTGTGGTGCTTTTTGATGTGTTCTCTGTGAATAAAGCATATAATAGAATAGAACCTTAACTTCGATTTTGGTACGCCATGTTAGTAGCCTGCTGAAGACGCCAAGCTTGAGTAGCCCGTCTGTTGACGTCGAGCTTGAGACTGTTCGGGTGTCTCCATAGCCTGTTTACATGCCATATATTCAGCATGCTGTCGACGCCGAGCTTGGGACTGCTCTGGTATCTCGGCAGCACTGTGAGCTGCCTCACGCTCTGCCTATTCAAGCCTTCGCAGTTCGGCTTGTAGAAACGTCTCGTAAAGTCTAGCTATTTTCATAGTTCGAGCTTTATTAGAGCTTTGAGAAAGATTAGACTAACGCTGTTGTGGCATAATTCCTAGCACGTGGTTTTTTTTCTCTACACTTCCAAAAAATACACTTGATTGCTTTGCTGTGTTTACAAAATTCTATTTTAATAAACTCATTAAGAAAACATCTTGACAGATAAGACAAAGTGGGCAAAGTGTGGCGTGGCAAGTTTTTTCGCGTTTGTCTTTATAAATTGTATCCTATGTTGTTCTCCTGGTTCTAAGCTACCTCCCCATTAAATTTCAGCCAAATCAGTTCAGCCGTTCTAAAGCTATAAATAGTGTAACTAACACCAATTTCTTTTATGGAAAATAACGCATAACGCATTTTTCAAGTATTCGTCAATTTTTCAGTATTATTTAGATTTATTCTGCTATTCGGGGCGGAGACAAATCCAACAAATCGAAAACCATGAAAATTGGTCCAGCAGATCTCGAGTTATAAGTGTTGTAACAAACCCGACTTTGTTTTATATATATAGATTTGGAAGTACACGTAAAGTGATTTCTCTCGCTGCCAAGCAAGCTCTCGTCGGCTCTCGGTCGGCCGGCATTTTGTATCATTTCGTGTCGATACATCGGTGTTCGATGTGGTAGCTGAGTTGTGACGTTAGTCGTTGCACAACATGCGTTGTGTGGCAGCATCATTACATCGTCAGCAACATAGTTGCAGTCCCGCTGACTCTGTGGAATGTTGTTAATGGTTGTTGGCGATAGCAAGAGGTGGTCGAAGAGTATCCCTGGATCCGGGTTTTAACTTTTATGTGTGTATTAATATATATATTTATTTATTTATTTTTTTTTTACAACCAGCGCTTGTGGTGCATCTAGCTGAATTTCAGGTATTATTTTTATAGTCAGCTTGCTGATGCGCCGGTTGGGGTCTTCTTGCCAGGATCTGATGGGGCGCCGGTGCTGGTCCTCGCACAGGCTATTGATGTTTCTGTTTGTTTTTTTTTTTTTCGGTGTCCTTGGCTCAGCTTGATGCGCTGGGCGGTGCCGATGCTGGTCTTCGCACAAGCTGTTGTTAGTATTGGCAGTGACTAACGTGCTGTTCCTGTTGCCGTTATTTATTGTTGCTCTTGCTTCTAGTGTTGTTAGGCTCATTGTTTTCTCGATTCTCTGTTTTGTTTGATTCCAAATTAAAATATCTAAGAATACGAAAACTTCACGAAAATTAATTCCGGAAGACATTTAGGCGCATTCTTCAAAACAGCATGTTTTTTATTTTTTGCTATATATGGTAAACTGGCCCGTTATATAACTGCTTTTGCTGCGAGTTGTTAGCCATGGCCAATGCATGGCATTCAACATATTGTTAATTTAGTGCGCATTCTCAGCTGAATTTATATTTAATTAAGTCACTTGCACTTCCGCTTTGTTGTTGTTCTTGTTATTTTATTTCTTTTATATTATTTTATCTTATTTTTAGACAGCAGACCGCTGTCACAGTCGCCATGTAATAGGTAACATCTTGTTACTTTGAGGTTCGTTTATTCAATGTCTTTGTTAAAATCAAAATATATTCTTGGCTTATGCCTAACATTTATAAATTTATTCTGTTATCAGTTAGCAGCTACAAAGAGAGGGAGAGCGATTGTACTCATACGTTTGGCTAAAGTGCAAGCGCAGCGTTTCCCGTCGGTCAACGGTCCGCGCTAGCTTGGCCTTCTCATGATGCTTCATATTACTTGCACGCGCAGACCATATGTTTGTATGTTCTTGAGTTTGTACATACATACATACGTCATGTTTATGTAAGTCGTATTTTAAGTTTTTTTATACTTGCAACAAAGTGTTACAAGTTACGTTTTATATATATTTGTAATAACATATATGAATACACTACAGCACTTTTGAATCCGCAGGTTGGGATTCTGGTATTGTTTTCCTTCATAATGATCTCGGAACTTGTTACTGATAACTCTCATGCGCAGTATTCATTCCGACTATAGAAGGTCAAGTCCTCATATGGGAAGAATTTGCCTAAGTAAGACACTCGGTAAACGTATCGGAGTATGAAAGAACTCCTAAATGTGGATGCGGAACATATCGAAGACCTAATTGAAGCTCTCGGCGTACACCACAGGGTGGCTAGGAGTTTGGATTTTTTAGATTCTGCCTTGAAGGTGGTAGCAGGTACGCCCGATGCTAGGGATTAAGAAAACATTAGAATAACTGAGGTGCAGCTTGTGAGCTCGAACAATAAGCAGGTCGTAAATAATTCTATAGTGCAGGATCAAATTAACCAATTAATTTCTACCATGAACCAAATTTTAAAAACCTCAAAAATAGAAAAAAAAATCAAATGGATTCCGGGCACTTATATAAAACACTCTTAGCCAGGAATAGAATGGTGCTCGCCATCACCCTTGCAAAGGCAAATATTGTCAGTCCAAATATTTTAGACCACGCAAACTTAAAGTCCGTTTGGCTTGAGGAGCCCACAAATACCACCATTGCTGACCTAATTGTTGTGTCGTCCGTGAAAGTCCTGCAGATCACAAACATGATTTATTTTATAATTACTTTTCCTTAAGTCAAGCATATTCTCCGAAAAGTCACAATCTACCCGGTCTCACATGACAATCATGTGCTGCAATTGGATAGCAACACCATCGCCGAATGCGAAGGCCAAGTTCAACAATGAAAGAACTGTGCGGCTACTTTGAGAACAACCTTTTCTCAGTTGTCAACGGCCAGATCATGTGCTAGGGAGCTCCATGCGGGCGGAGTGGCTCACTGCCAAACCCAACCAAGTCACCAGGATGCCATCGCTTGGATTGACGAAGAAATCATCATCGTCAGCGACGCATCGGTACTGGTGTCCGTGGACAATGACACTGAAAGGTGGGTGCATGGAATATAACTAATCACGTTGAACGAATGGGCTACGGTTAACGGGACAAGAAAAATGTACAGCGACAACATCCAGATCCGGGTCCCGGGAATCGTGGCGTCACCCCTATTGAATGTCACTGGTTATGAGGACAATCTCAGTCTCCCGTATTTTCATCGATTGAATGAACTTAATTTGGAGACGATTCAAGAAGTCGGGAGTGCATTTAGCAACATCAACATACATAATCATCTGCATCGGCTTAGTCTATTGGCGCATCACCAAGAAGAAGATCGCAATGAGAAACATAAACGAAGTGATCGCTTAAAAAGCATCGGCCGAAGGCGACCTTCACTTGAGGGGGGTGGAGGGGGATAGTTAGCAAACTCTTGCACGCGAAATGCCAGCGAGTGAATATGTCGTGCAGCATTGCTGCTGCAGACGGCAACAGTGGTAATCGGATACGTCTATTATGCAGTATCCGTTATCGCGGGTATGCTTGGTCGGCTTGCCGGCCACGACTTGGCTTCAGGTTGTTATGCCTTCAAGTCGCCAAATTTGTATACTTAGATCTTAGGAATTTTCATTATGTCAATTTAGTTATTAATTCGTCTTCGCTGAGGCACGTCTGCCCAGCGCGTTAATAAAATCAACTCACTCACTGCCGCACATCTGCTTGGTGTTTTAAACAAACATAATCCTTGTCATATAAATTAACTTTAATAAATAATCATAACAATTATCAAATGTGTTATTCAAAATATTAGTAATTTACACACACAGTCAAATTTCTGTTTTGCAATTGCTGATCATTCATACCCTTTAATTTTTTTTCATTCTATGACACTAGCCAACAATTATGCCATCGCAATTACTATACATTTATGCAAGGTTGCGCACAAATTTCTAAACTGAATTCGGTAGTTCACTTGTCGAAGAAACAGGTAAAGAAAGAAATATCACAAATAGCAAAAATCGCGACAAGCGACAAGACATCACGAAATTCAACAAACGCACATGCATACAAATATTAACAAATTTTACCGTTCTTTGAAGCCACTGAGCGGAAGGGCAACTGAAACAAAACCATCAGCACATGCTATCCGCTATTGCGCTCTTTCACACTTATAGCTTACTGCTTTTGTTTTGATCTACACCATTTGAAAGGATCCTTATACGAGGCTTTTCTTACCAATTGCAACATCTTCACACTCAAGGAAAATGAAAGTTTTTCTCACGACCAATTGTCTGCTGCCTGTTCGCAAGCTGGGACACCAAAAAATTTATATATTTATACCCCTAACACAAAAACCAAAAATATTGTATATCCCTTAGCATTGAGATAAAATAAAAAACCATTTCAAAAATCTTAATACACATGTGTCTTTTGATGCAGCAACGCGCACCGGATCAGCTAGTTAAATATTAATGTAAACAAACGGACACTAGAAACTTTGTTCACAAATCCCGCAGATATTATATTCTATTATGTGATTTTTATTTAAAGAGTACAAATCAACAAGTGAAAAAGTTGCAGTCGGGCGCAACCGGCTCTAAAAATCTCTGATAAAACTTTGGTTAGAAGTTTGTTTGCAAAGGGGGTTTTAGAAGGTTTCACCAGCTATCTTTTCACCAATTTTTTTTATTTATTATTATTTATGTAATGTTTATGGAATGTTTATTAACTAAATATGATTAACTATGTTTAAAGTATAAAAAAGATCGATTTCAAATCCAAAACGGTTAATATTATTCAAATTTCAACTTAAGCAACTTAGAGTGTTCAACTTAACTCGCGTCAATATCTACTTTTCGACTTGTATGTACCTCTTGTACGCTTAACGACTTACTACTGCTTAGCTGGTAAGATCGTGTGTATTCACAACAACAACTGAGAATCGATACCTCAGATACACTCAGCCATCCTGAATCTCGTCGCCTGTCCCAGACGACATTAACTCTTCATTCTGTGCAATATATTTCCATAGCTTCATATTATCCGCGCTTGTAGACGTTGTGTTCGGACCTTCTACATTTGCAGCTTTTCGAACGATATAACGTCCGCAACGGTTGACTTTGATAACTTCGTATGATCCAAGAAAATTGCTCGCCAATTTTCTGCCCGCAACAAATTGCGTTCGATTCACTGCTACCAAATCGCCTTCCTTGTACACATGATCGCCTTTACGCTTTTTGTCATAGTTTCTTTTATAAGCCTCTTGCGCTTTAGATATCTGCATTTTGGCCTCATTGCGTAACTGCTGACGTTCTGCATTAAAATCTTCTAACCTTGCCTGTTCAAGCAACTGTAGCAGTTTATCGCTGACCTTGACTTGTATCTTTGTTCCAAATAACAGCTCAAACGGAGACTTCAGCGTAGAGCAATTAATATGCGAATTGATTGCAAGTTGCACTTGCGACACCCACCTGTACCATTTATCTTCTGACGACAGTTTGGACATAATGGACAATATCGACCTGTTTACTCGCTCAATCTGTCCGTTTCCCCTTGCAACTCCTGTTGTTGTCAGAACATGCTCGATAGCATTCATTTTTGTGTACTCTTCAAAAGCGTTTGACGTAAACGCAGATCCACGATCGCTAATTATACGATATGGCATACCGAAAACGTCCGACCAATCCTGTAGTTTTCTTAGTACTTCCTCACAACTGGTTGATTTTACTGGAAAAAGCCATACAAAATTGGAAAATGCATCCACCATTGCAAAAATATATTTGTATTTTTTCGACGTTGCGTCCATTGGCCCCAGATGGTCGACGTGGAGTGTGTGCAACGGTTAGCCACCTTTGTCAATACAGCAAAGATATCCTTCCTGCTTACCAAGATTTTTGTTTGTAATAATGCATTTCAGACAGCTCTTGACTACTTGAGCAACTTTTCGTTTCAAATGCGGAATCCAAAATTGCTGCTGAATGGCGTGCATGGTCTTCTGAACGAAAAATGTCCCACATTGTGCGCTTCGCTTATAATCTCGTGTTCTATTTTTTTAGGAACCACCACCAACTCATTTCTATTAACGACTTTATAGACCAACTGTCCTTTAAGTTTAAATCCATCGTACGGCTGTGTTTTGAGAATTTCCATTATGGCGCTGACTAATGCATAAGTAGTAGGGAACTGGCGGTTCTGGAACAGGAAGTAGCTGTCACTTTTATTACCCCACTTGAGAATCAGCGATCCCTTTTTACACTTTTAATACCCACTTGAGAATCAGTGATCATAGGATCTGGTTTCAAGTGTGTTCCGGTTTTAAGTGCATTGCCTTGCACACATACAAGCAGGCAACAGTATGCATTGTTTTTTGTCAAAAGCAGCAACATAAAAACATTCAAGTGGGTTATATGATCATAGGATCTGGTGTCAAGGATGCGCCTGTTAAACGAGCAAGCCATAAACATGGACAATAATTATTGGGAAAATCAGTTTTGGCTATTTAACCATTTATTATTAGAGTCAAATACAGGCTAAGCCACAGCATGCATTGTTTTTTGTCAAACCAATTATTGTTAGAGTCAAGTGTGCTCCTGTTTTTAAATACGTTGCTCTGCACACGTGCATTGTTATTGTCAACAACTACAACCTTCGTGGGGGGTTATGTAAGCAAGGGATGGAAATTTTCCTACGCAGCAACAGCAGCAGCAGCAAGATCAACACATTGTTTTTAAACAAGAGTATTGATACTTGTAGATTAAGATTAAAATATGTTAGAGGAGGAAAGGATAGAGGGAGAAAGTGTTAGAGGCGGAAAGTGTTAGAGGCGGAAAGTGTTAGAGGCGGAAAGTGTTAGAGGGGGAAAGTGTTAGAGGGAGGAAGACTTAAAGACAAGCTTGTGCATGCTTGAAGTGCACTAGTCAAAGGTCAAGTACATTAGTTGGCTAATATGTTATAGATATCACCGTCCGTGAGGATCAGTGAGCCAAGTACATTGCCTTTGAAACTATTAAGGTTTCTTAGCTACAAGTTAGTAGATAAGAGAGAGAGAGAGTCAACTGTGCGCAGGTTTCTTAGCTACGAATAAGTAGATAAGAGAGAGTCGAGAGGGCGCCTGTTTGAGGTGCGTTGCCTTGCACACCTGCAGGCAAAACATAAACAATGAATGTTTATGGTTGTGAAAACCAGTGATCCAAAGGATAAAAGGGTTGAGACAAGATTGTGCTTGTTTGAAGTACGCTTGTCAAGGAGGGGCCGCATTCTTATGATCAAAAGCAACAACAACATTCGTGAGGGTTATGTAAGCAAGGGATGGGAATTTTCCTACGCAGCAGCAGCAAGATCAAAACATTGTTTTTAAACAAGAGTATTGAGACTTGCAGATTTAGATTGGTATGTTATAGGTGGAAGGTGTAAGAGCGGGAAAGTGTTAGAGGGAGAAAGAGAGAGTTAGTGTTAGAGGGAGTAAGTGTTAGAGGGTGAAAGTGCTATAGGGGGAAAGCGATCCTGCTTATATTATTATATTAAAACACGCTCCTTTATGCGATTCTATACACGAGCGTCTATGAAATGCAGGTGGTATGTTAATTGAATGTCCCTCTTTCTAACGCACACCCAACTTGTTCGCTACTTACGTTTCTAACCTTTATTTGCATACATCTGTTTTGATTATTTCACTGACTTCTGTTACTTGTATAGAGCTAATTAGTATAACTTTTTAAATTTTTTTTACTTTGTTAGTAAACTATCAAATTATGTTTTTCTTATAGGTATGTTTTAATTTAATTTATTTAGTTTTTTTTCATAGATTTTTACAGTATGTTAAATTTGAGAATTATATTAAGCTTGTTCCGTTGAGGGATTAAGCAAACACAAACACCGAACATTTATATTAATGACATATAGTTATAGCCGGTAGAACACACAAGTCATACTCCATGATTTTGTTTCGGCTTGATAAAAAGCTTTTTTAAGTCTTTATTATAAGCCTAAGTTCTAGTACTCACTATATACATATCTAAGAATGCTTTTATGTATGTCACTATTTTGAAAGCTTAAAGAAGTTCATGTAGCTGGTATAATAAATCATGTTTCAACAAAATTATTTAGATCTTAATATTTATACTTCATCGATTATTGAATTTATTATTATTTATTTATTTTTTTTTTTTTTAATACCCATATATTCGATTCTGTTCTATCTCAGTAATAATTTATTTTGCTTTTACATTCTTTAAATTCTTTAAGGTAATCTTTTAGGCTTAACAAATAATCTTTTCCTTAACTTTCCGTCTGCTCGCTAAAAGATTTTCGTCAAATGACACTTTTCATATTTAAGATATCCGTCAAACTATTTCTTATACTCGACTTAAATTATTTCATCAAACTCACATATCAATTAAATTTCTAAAATAAAGAAAATGAAAACAGTAAGATGTTCTAAGCAGCTGGATTGTTTTTTTTTTTTATACAAACGGTTTTTACTATTCTCTTTCCCAGTATGCTACTTACGATAAAAATTTATAAAGAATTTGTTTTGTACTCATTTACTGACTTCAAAAATTCTTCTATTGATGTTGTCTGATACCCTATCTTAATTTGTGTAATACTTAATCGTTTTCATCAACTTAGTATTCTTTTGATTTTTAAAAATTTTATGTTATGTTGTTAGCTATTTTGACTAGACTTTACGCTTAAAACGAGATAGATTGTATTATTGTCCTTAATACGTTAGCTTAATTTTAACAGGGAAATCGATCGGACATTGATTTTTCACTTTATAATTGATTGCTTTAATATATTTTAACTGTCAACCTATATACCTTTCTACTTTTTTAGTGATTATGTAAGATTTTTATATTTCCAAACTCATTGCTTAAACTAAGAAAATTTCGTTATTAATTTCTTTTAATTGATGGATGGGAATATTTTCTTTCATTATTCTCCTCATTTTTATTACATTTCATAAGGAAGTGCATTGAACTAGCTTAGCAGTTCGAGATATGAGTCTTACACTGTTTCGAAAAGTATGACTTTGTTAGCTGTTTTAATTTAAGGGTTAAGTATCTACTACAACTGTTCCTTAACTGTGATAGTTGCAGTTTTGTTACATCTCACTTCCATTTTTTTTTTCTGTTATTTTATTTATTTATTTATTTTTATTTATTTTTTTGTAGGTGCTTTATTAATTTTAATAAGAACAAAACCTTTTTGTTCTAGATGCCATGTTATTAGGTCTTATTTTTTCATTTAATTATTATAATAATTTCTTAAGGAGATGCATTTTCTTAAGTGCTCAAAGACTTATTGTCGCTAAAGGATTTGTTTTTCATTGATCTGAGATATTTCGTAAATTCATGAAACCATTGAAATGTGCTCTATTCTTCTTGAACCTTGCATTAATCTTGAATTTGGATGGCAAAATAAGGTTGTGATGTACTAAAGCTCGAGATGACGTAAAAGTCGGTATTTTACATAACGGGCATAAAATAATGTACGTTTACTATCACCGGATTGGTTTATACCCACTAAATATTGGTATTTTCAGTTTTTTTTTTCTTTCTTTGTTTTAATCGTTTTATACACCCTAGCTCTTGATCTTGTGTTTTGATTTTAGATTAGGGTCTGATTTTATTGTATACTGTTTGTGGAGGAGGCTCCAAAGAATAAGATTTGATTTGGTAATTGTATGGTATGATTTGTTCTTCTTTTTTTTTTGTGGTTGTATTGTAGAGCACTTCTTGTGTGTATGTTAAACTAATAAAAAGAGCGCAATCAAGTCATTTACAATAATTTTCACTAGCTTAGGATTCATGGTCTTAAGACCGTTTAGACTTCATGGTAAATAGTTTTTGCTAGGCTATTTTCTATTATGATTCTTGTGGGTTATAATTCGTACATTAAAAGAACGAGATAAAGTTGTTCTTGTTTAGGTCCACAATCTATTTTCTTGGTCCATTTTCCTTGGCATATAATACAGCAGGGAGTAAGATTTAAAAGTAGTATGTCATTCCATTCTGGTAATATTATTATTTTGTTTTTATTATGTTGTTATTTCATTTTTAATTTTATTCTTTTATGTTATTTGACTTTATATATTGCCTTTAAATTTAAGGGTTTGCCTCTCAATTTTTAAACCGAGACATAGTATTTTTATTTCTGTAATGCATAAACGTAAGCATCCTTGATTCCAGATAGTATGTTTATTCTTGATCAATATTTAGATCAGCACCGTAGGCTTCCTAGATCTGTGTGTCTGTATCTATGCAAACTATTTTATCAGCTTTTAGGTATCGAGATTAAATTTTGCTCAGAATCTAATCGCTGCCTTAAACACATGAGTGTTACAACTTTCACACTTAAGGAGCATTAGATCTTTTCGTTTTAAAGAGTTTACTATTTGACGCTTTTAAGAACAATTTGCTTGCCTGAGCTTGGTAGGTTATACAGTTAAAACAATTAGTGGAAAGATGGAACTGTCTTATAGAATTTCTTATACATTATTAGTTGCTTCTTTCCCTATCGCTTATTCTCACGCACTTTGAGATTATAAAATTACTTAATGGAATGTGCTGTATGTTCCTGATTGTTTGCTGATTATTGTTGTCAATTATTATTTTGTTTATTTATTTCTTTTACATCTCATATAGTATTTTTCTCTTATGTTTCTTTTTTCGCTTCACTTCTATACTTACTTCAATAATTTATCATATGTTTCCTCTAATTTATATCTTATTGAAAAAACTGGATGGCGGTAAGCTGTTAAAAACGGAAGGCAATTAATCTATAAAACTGATGGAACGGAACAGTTGTGATTATTTTTCATTTAAAAATAAAAGTAGGTTGTTAAAATAAATATTTACTTATATTAAATTAAAATTTGAATTGATTTTTAGTAAACCGGCTTTTTTTTTTCGAAAATGTAGCTTTTAAAAGAATATATTAAGCTCATATCATATTTATTTAGATTTTCACATTGAGGTAACATCAGCCCAAGTCCCTCGATAGTGAGCTGCCGTTTACAGACGGTGAAGTAAATGGGATGGCGCTTTTTCGTTTCTCATAATCACAATTAAGCTGCCCGACGATGAAAATGAGTTCCTATACGATTTACGTACTGTCACTGTTTGCAGCAGCCTGGCGTCCTCATCATCATCATTTGCCCCCCTACGGCGAAGCGATCCTCACCTGAACCATCACTCGTACACACATAAGTAACTTTTTCCTAGATTAGGTACGGTTTGCGTCTAGCCATCTTATTTGAATAGTTCTGTTCTACTCTGCACCGATTTTGGATCCCCAGATTTCTATTATTCCCAGCTACTTTCCTAGGCTCACACCTTTAACTTCTAACACACCAGCCCACATAACATATTATTTGGATATAAAAACATTAGACAAAGACTAACAAGTACCAAGAGCTATTAAAAAAATGTATAAAGTATTCGGGGGAAATTTGATCGAACAATGCAACACCAAAAACTGTTATTATGGCTTACATTAAATCGTGAAGTCATAGTCGAGTCTACTACGTACTACACATTTTTCCATGAGTTGTTCCCATTTAAAGCCCCTATCAATTTATCCGTTTTTTCTTATTATTATTTTTTCAACCAAGTGTGTGCGTACCTGTTTTTTTCAATTTTCTCTTTCTAGAAAATGTCTTTAAGTTCGGCACCCTCATCGTCATTCAATATGTATGTTATAGGGTTTTTATTTTGTATTTCTATTATTGAAAAGTTTAAGTTTTCCGGTTTGGTGAGCAGCCCTTCTCATTAAAATATTATGTTTGCTTATACACACATAATCATTTGCAAAGATTTTTATATGACTAAAGACAATGTCTTAAAACATTTTAACAATTATAAGATTTACTTTTATCTATATAATTTTAGCTGTCCTATTATATTGCTGATTGTTCTAACTAAACAATTGATTGAACATTACCTCCATAATGTCATTTAAACGTATCTTTGATTGAGTTTTCGATAATCACTTGTTATTCAATTTTCTAGATCGTACCCGAGTCACGTTAATATAGCAAGGTACGACAAAATAAGCACGCAAGCAAGGTTGAGGGCAGTGACACTCCTAAAAGGGTTTGAGCCGAAGTGTGACGTAGAAAAAGGCACTATAAGGTAGGAGCCAACGAAAAGCGAGAGTCTTTAGTGGGAAGCGAGCTGAACGAAGACATCTGATCTCAGGCAAGACAAATGTTTATCTGGAGAGAGAATCCTCCTTTCACATTATAGCAGTATGCGTAGCCTTTACAAGGAAACGAAGTTTCTTTTCTTAGAACAACATATCAAACGTATTAAAGGCTAAGAAACCCTCAACTCATCAAAAAATACTTGCTCTCGGACAGTGTTCATGTCCGATGGAAGAGTTATAGAACTAGAAGAGGGGCACAACAGACCTCTCAGGTACCAAATCACTCATCGACGATGAAGGTTTATACAGGCAGGAGACATATTATTCTATTATTAATTCCCCTTTATATTTTTTTATTTAAAAAGAACATATCAATAAAGTTGTTACTTTTTTACGGACTTTTACTGATTTTTTATTAAATTTTTTCATTATCTTGGCTCAAATTTAATTTCGGTTTTTTTTTCCTTACAAAGTAATTTACATCTGCCAGCAATGTCAATTCGTGATTTTTTTTCGAAAAAATGTAGGAGAACCGAATCTATTTTTTAAAAAGTGCTATAAATTTTATTTTTTTTTTTCTCCAAAAGCCAACGAATGTACTGACGCAATACTGCTGCGTTTCGTACTATACCTTTAATTTAACATCCAAATGAAAGAACAAGTCCACAGTCGTGTCGATAAAAAACCGGGACTTAAAAGTACACTATTGAATAGAGTTTAAATCTGTCAGCAATATCAATTCGTGCTTTTTCGGTAGCCAACTGGCGTTCCCCAGGCAAATATTTTTTCTTTCAATTCCAATTCTAGAACCCATCCAATAATATTGAAAAGAGGTAAGCCAAGAAAACATAGAACAGGTGTCAGTTTAGCTGTGAAAAACCGGTTTTTCGGTTTTAGGAACAGGTAATTGTTTTGCTGTTTAAAACAGGGATCTGTTATTTTTTTTGTGGTTGTCAAAAAACAAGTTGCTGTTTAGCTGTTAAAAAGAGTTTTTTTCGGTATTAGAAACCGGTTTTTGTTTAACTGTTCAAAACAGGGAGCTGTTATTTTTTCTGGTTTTAAATACCGGGTCTGTTAAGCTGTTATTTTTGTGGTTGTCAAAAAACAGGTTGTTGTTTGACAGGTTTGTTTGTTTGTAAACTCAAGCGAAGGTTCTGTTCCTTAGCAAAATAATATGGCTGGTGTCAACAAGAATTTATACGTATTTATAAATTCTTGTTGCTGCTGATTAAATAAAAAAAACATTGAATTCATTTATAAATGAGATTTAATTGTTTTTCTTTTTCATGCTCATTGATTACTGCGATTTTATCTTCTCGAAAAAAGCTTTCAAACCGCTTTCGTTTTAAATTTTTTGGCGCGTCCATTGTGTTTGCTGCACGAAATAATTGTGAAGTTATTATTCCGTTTTTAAGAACAGCTGATTATGGAATCAACAATTGTTCCACTATCGGAACTATCGATGAACTTTTCTGATGGTTGCTGGGAATTTAAAAACGGAAAGCATGCACGAAAATTTCTGACAACTGTTTTTTTTATATAGAGTTGCAGCTAAAAATTACGTTTCGCAGCTGCTGGGAATGGGCCTTAATAACGAAATTTTCTTAGTTTAGGCAATGAGTTTGGAAATATAAAAATCTTACATAATCACAAAAAAAGTAGAAAGGTATATAGGTTGACAGTTAAAATATATTAAAGCAATCAATTATAAAGTGAAAAATCAATGTCCGATCGATTTCCCTGTTAAAATTAAGCTAACGTATTAAGGACAATTATACAATCTATCTCGTTTTAAGCGTAAAGTCTAGTCAAAATAGCTAACAACATAACATAAAATTTTTAAAAATCAAAAGAATACTAAGTTGATTAAAACGAATAAGTATTACACAAATTAAGATAGGGTATCAGACAACATCAATAGAATAATTTTTGAGGTCAGTAAAAGAGTACAAAACACATTCTTTATACATTTTTATCGTAGGTAGCATACTGGGAAAGAGAATAGTAAAAACCGTTTGTATAAAAAACAAAAAACAATCCAGCTGCTTAAAACATCTTACTGTTTTCATTTTCTTTATTTTAGAAATTTAATTGATATGTGAGTTTGATGAAATAATTTAAGTCGAGTATAAGAAATAGTTTGACGGATATCTTAAATATGAAAAGTGTCATTTGACGAAAATCTTTTAGCGAGCAGACGGAAAGTTAAGGAAAAGATTATTTGTTAAGCCTAAAAGATTACCTTAAAGAATTTAAAGAATGTAAAAGCAAAATAAATTATTACTGAGATAGAACAGAGTCGAATATATGGGTATTAAAAAAAAAAAAAATAATAAATAAATAATAATAAATTCAATTAACGATGAAGTATAAATATTAAGATCTAAATAATTTTGTTAAAACATGATTTATTATACCAGCTACATGAACTTCTTTAAGCTTTTAAAATAGTGACATACATAAAAGCATTCTTAGATATGTATATAGTGAGTACTAGAACTTAGGCTTATAATATAGACCTAAAAAAGCTTTTTATCAAGCCGAAACAAAATCATGGAGTATGACTTGTGTGTTCTACCGGCTATAACTATATGTCATTAATATAAATGTTCGGTGTTTGTGTTTGCTTAATCCCTCAACGGAAAAAGCTTAATATAATTCTCAAATTTAACATACTGTAAAAATCTTTGAAAAAAAAAAATAAACTAAATAAATTAAATTAAAACATACCTATAAGAAAAACATAATTTGATAGTTTACTAACAAAGTAAAAAAAAATTAAAAAGTTATACTAATTAGCTCTATACAAGTAACAGAAGTCAGTGAAATAATCAAAACAGATGTATGCAAATAAAGGTTAGAAACGTAAGTAGCGAAAAAGTTGAGTGTGCGTTAGAAAGAGGGACATTCAATTAACATACCACTTGCATTTCATAGACGCTCGTGTATAGAATCGCATAAAGGAGCGTGTTTTAATATAATAATATAAGCTGGATCGCTTTCCCCCTATAGCACTTTCACCCTCAAACACTTACTCCCTCTAGCACTAACTCTCTCTTTCTCCCTCTAACACTTTCCCCCTCTTACACCTTCCCCCTATAACATTCCAATCTAAATCTGCAAGTCTCAATACTCTTGTTTAAAAACAATGTTTGATCTTGCTGCTGCTGCGTAGGAAAATTCCCATCCCTTGCTTACATAACCCTCACGAATGTTGTTGTTGCTTTTGATCATAAGAATGTGGCCCACGAATGTACTGCCCTTTGACAAGCGTACTTCAAACAAGCACAATCTTGTCTCAACCCTTTTATCCTTTGGATCACTGGTTTTCACAACCATAAACATTCATTGTTTATTATACTCGATACCGAAGGTAAAGAGTATTTTGTTTTTGTGCAGTCCCCATGGTGTCTGTCCGTCTGTCCGTCTGTCTGTCTGTCCGTCTGTCCGTCTGTCCGTCTGTCCGTCCGTATGTATGCAAGTTTTTTTCCACACCCACCCTTCAAACAAGAGACTTGAAACTTTCCAATTCTCTTTATCTATGGGATAGTAAATTAAAGTGTCAAGATGGGTGTTCTACGATAACTAGGGGGCTGGCAAATCGATAAATTCGATAACTCAAAACCGATAAATCCACATATTTCGCACATCCTTACAGCTAGAAGTACCAAATTTGGTAAGAAGATAGCTACTAGCAACCCCCAAAACACTGCATCAAAAATTTTGGAGCCACGCCCACCCATTCCGCCCCCAGCCCCCCCGCATTTTAAAGTCAAAAAAGCCTATATCTCTCTCAGTTTTTGAGCTATAGGCACCAAATTTGGTGCCAAGATAGGTGATGATGACCCCCCAAAAACTGCATCAAAAGATTGGATGCCACGCCCACCGATACTGCCCTAGCCGCCCCCATCCACCCCAACGCTTCGTCAAAAACGGAAATGCGTGTATCTTCCAGAGTTGTGGAGCTAGAGCCTCCAAATTTGGTGGGAAGATAGCTGTTCACGACCCCCAAAAATCTGCATCAAAGTTTTGGAGCCACGCCGACCCATTACGCCCCCAGCCCCCCCGCATTTTGAAATCAGAAATGGCTATATCTCCCACAGTTTTTGAGCTATAGCCACCAAATTTGGTGCCAAGATAGGTGATGATGACTCCCTAAAAACTGCACCAAAAGTTTGGATGCCACGCCCACCAATACTGCCCTAGCCACCCCCATCCACCCCAACGCTTCGTCAAAAACGGGAATGAGTGTATCTTGCAGAGTTGTGGAGCTAGAGCCACCAAATTTGGTAGGAAGATAGCTAGCAACGACCCCCAAAAATCTGCATCAAAGTTTTGGAGCCACGCCCTCCATTTCGCCCCCCTTTCCCCACTTTTTACAATTTTCGAGCTAGAGTCACCAAATTTGGTATGAAGATAGCAATTGACATTCCACAAAGATCTGCATCACAAATTTGGATGCCACGCCCACCCATACCGCCCCCAGCCCCCCTCTCCCCACTTTTTACAAATTACGACCTAGAGTCACCAAATTTGGTATGAAGATAGCAATTGACATTCCACATAGATCTGCATCAAAAATTTGGATGCCTCGCCCACCCATACCGCCCCCAGCACCCCTTTCCCCACTTATTACAAATTTCGAGCTAGAGTCACCAAATTTGGTATGAAGATAGCAATTGACATTTCACAAAGATCTGCAACAAAAATTTTGATGCCACAACTACCCATACCGCCCCCAGCCCCCCCCTTTCCCTACATTTTACAAACTTTGAGCTAGAGTCACCAAATTTGGAAGGAATATAGCTGGTGGCATCCCCATCTGCATCGGAGAATCTTTAAGGCAGCGTACACCCTTGCCGCATCCGTACCCCTTTGCAATCAGGCCTCTTTTTACCGGTTTTAATACTGGTATCGAGTATGCCGCAGTCGGTTGCGTCCGACTGCAACGTTTCCACTTGTGTTTTGCCTGCAGGTGTGCAAGGCAACGCACCTCAAACAGGCGCCCTCTCGACTCTCGACTCTCTCTTATCTACTTATTCGTAGTTAAGAAACCTGCGCACAGTTGACTCTCTCTCTCTTATCTACTAACTTGTAGCTAAGAAACCTTAATAGTTTCAAAGGCAATGTACTTGGCTCACTGATCCTCACGGACGGTGATATCTATAAAATGTTTATGGCTTGCTCGTTTAACAGGCGCATCCTTGACACCAGATCCTATGATCATATAACCCACTTGAATGTTTATACTCGATACCGAAGGTAAAGAGTATATTGGTTTTGTGCAATGTCCGTCATGGTGTCTGTCCGTCTGTCCGTCTGTCTGTCTGTCCGTCTGTCCGTCTGTCCGTCTGTCCGTCCGTATGTATGCAAGTTTTTTCCACACCCTTCAAGCAAGAGACTTGAAACTTTCCAATTCTCTTTATCTATGGGATAGTAAATTAAAGTGTCAAGATGGGTGTTCTACGATAACTAGGGGGCTGGCAAATCGATAAATTCGATAACTCAAAACCGATAAATCCACATATTTCGCACATCCTTACAGCTAGAAGTACCAAATTTGGTAAGAAGATAGCTACTAGCAACCCCCAAAACACTGCATCAAAAATTTTGGAGCCACGCCCACCCATTCCGCCCCCCAGCCCCCCCTAATTTTAAAGTAAAATAAGCCTATATCTCCCACAGTTTTTGAGCTATAGCCACCAAATTTGGTGCCAAGATAGGTGATGATGACCCCCCAAAAACTGCATCAAAAGATTGGATGCCACGCCCACCGATACTGCCCTAGCCGCCCCCATCCACCCCAACGCTTCGTCAAAAACGGAAATGCGTGTATCTTCCAGAGTTGTGGAGCTAGAGCCTCCAAATTTGGTGGGAAGATAGCTGTTCACGACCCCAAAAATCTGCATCAAAGTTTTGGAGCCACGCCGACCCATTACGCCCCCAGCCCCCCGCATTTTGAAATCAGAAATGGCTATATCTCCCACAGTTTTTGAGCTATAGCCACCAAATTTGGTGCCAAGATAGGTGATGATGACTCCCTAAAAACTGCACCAAAAGTTTGGATGCCACGCCCACCAATACTGCCCTAGCCACCCCCATCCACCCCAACGCTTCGTCAAAAACGGGAATGAGTGTATCTTGCAGAGTTGTGGAGCTAGAGCCACCAAATTTGGTAGGAAGATAGCTAGCAACGACCCCCAAAATCTGCATCAAAGTTTTGGAGCCACGCCCTCCATTTCGCCCCCCTTTCCCCACTTTTTACAATTTTCGAGCTAGAGTCACCAAATTTGGTATGAAGATAGCAATTGACATTCCACAAAGATCTGCATCACAAATTTGGATGCCACGCCCACCCATACCGCCCCCCAGCCCCCCTCTCCCCACTTTTTACAAATTACGACCTAGAGTCACCAAATTTGGTATGAAGATAGCAATTGACATTCCACATAGATCTGCATCAAAAATTTGGATGCCTCGCCCACCCATACCGCCCCCAGCACCCCCTTTCCCCACTTATTACAAATTTCGAGCTAGAGTCACCAAATTTGGTATGAAGATAGCAATTGACATTTCACAAAGATCTGCAACAAAAATTTTTATGCCACAACTACCCATACCGCCCCCAGCCCCCCCCTTTCCCTACATTTTACAAACTTTGAGCTAGAGTCACCAAATTTGGAAGGAATATAGCTGGTGGCATCCCCATCTGCATCGGAGAATCTTTAAGGCAGCGTACACCCCTGCCGCATCCGTACCCCTTTGCAATCAGGCCTCTTTTTACCGGTTTTAATACTGGTATCGAGTATGCCGCAGTCGGTTGCGTCCGACTGCAACGTTTCCACTTGTTTTATGTTGCTGCTTTTGACAAAAAACAATGCATGCTGTTGCCTGCTTGTATGTGTGCAAGGCAATGCACTTAAAACAGGAACACACTTGAAACCAGATCCTATGATCACTGATTCTCAAGTGGGTAATAAAAGTGTAAAAAAGGGATCGCTGATTCTCAAGTGGGGTAATAAAAGTGATAGCTACTTCCTGTTTCAGAACCGCCAGTTCCCTACTACTAGAATGGGCTGAAATTCCCCAATCAGACTTTCAGAAGGTTGTGCAATCAATGCCAAATAGAATTTTTGAGGTTATTTCCAAAGCTGGTGGATCGACACATTATTAATTAGCAATAATTCTATAAAAAACCGCCAAATAACCATTTAAATTATGATTTTTGAAAAACTGCCTTTAATTGAATTTCGCAGTGCATACATAAGATTTTTGAAAAATCTGCTCTAAAAATATTTCTAGCTTTTTTGTAATTTTGTAAACTACATTGTTAAACAACAATTAAAGAACTAAATAGTAAAAAATATGAACAAAATTTTTTCCTTAATTTTTAATATGAAATACGTACAAAAAATGAGGTGCCTTTAATTAAATTTCGGGGAGTGTATGTACGTATGTTTGTGTGTGCGGAGCGTCACCGTTGATTTATGTCTGTATGTATTCACTTATTTGGTGGATGATTTTCAACCAATTATTATTTTATTTGCACGTATGGAAAACAACAAGTGGTGGCGGATAGAGGAAAATGGAAACACTTGTTAGTTTTCGTTATATTGTAGTGGCGCCAAAAAAGAGAAATGGAATTATCTATATATATAAAAGAGTTCGTCCGCGTTAGAATGGATCAGCCACAGCCTAAACGAAGAGAGCTAGAAGGCTGAAATTTTCACACAATTTTTTATGCAGGTAGTAAGTGAGCACTAAGAATGGAATTTTTATTTGGACAACTCCTTCAAGTACCTCCCATACGATTTGGAGCACTTTTTACCCATTTTAAAAAACAATTACAACAAGTACCCATTCCACTACTGTCGCCTGATTGTCGCACAAGCTGAGGGTTTGATCGCGAGCGAGAATACAAAAACAAAACAAATGCGCAGTGACGCCTTCGCGTCGCACAAGCAAAGTCATAAAAAAGGTTCGACACTTGCAAAAACGAAACGGATTTCTGCTTCTTAATGAATATGTGCATACACAATTAAGTGAACAATGCGCTTGAAAATAATTTTCATAATTTTATGTGCATATATCACTTCGCACAGTGCACATTTTTTTTTTTTTCAATTTGTGTGCCTTTGACAATTGATTTACGACCCAAGTAGCGTTTGTTGTTGTTGTAAGTGTTGTTTTTGGGCCCGCACTGCTACTTTTTGTTGGTGTCATTGATTTAAAAAAAAAAAACAACAACATAACAAAACTTAGTGCGTCTAGAAAATTTCCCACACCAGAATATGTTATGGGGGTGGATTCGCCTTAGCCAAAACGTATCACACTAACATTATTGATATATTATTGATATACAATTTCGAACAAGCAAAGGGCGTTCACATAATGATAATCAGATAATTTGAAATCCCGCTCCGATCATGCTCCTTTGTTGTTGCTCATTTACGTTCACTCTCTATTTTATGTGCGCGCTTTGCATGTCAATCGTAAGGTTTAATAACCCTACCTCCTCCGCACACACTAAACTAAAGCTAAAGGCAATATGCAATTCACTTAACTGCAGCCTCTTAGATATGTTTTGCGTTGATTCAGTGCGTGCGAAGAAGGTAGCGATACTACGCTCTTTGTCTAACTTGCAGAGCGCGCGCATACATAAGAGAGTTAGCCGAAATAGCCAACAACAAAGGCGCATGATCGGAGCGAGATTTAAAAATAATTTGTCATCTAGCGCCGAACATGAAGAGCGATGCGTGAGCGTGTTCAAGTTTTTAAGCTGCCTCTTTGGGTTTGGGACCAGCAGCGCTCAATTCATGATGTAGGTGTTGAATTGCCGACTGTCAGCACAACACGAGAATGAGCGAATCTGAAAACAAGTAAGATGGCTTTAGTCGAGAAATCCCGTCTAAAAGATACCCTGAACCCGTGTATTAAAATTACTTGCAGAAGTCTCCTGTGTTTCTTAATCGATTTGGATTATTAATTTTCACAGAATTTATAAAGTTATCCATTGTCTTAACTCCTATTTTTTACATTTTCTAAATAACAGACATGTGGACTCGGCTGTTGAAGCTGATTTATGTGGTCGGAGATGCTTCTTTCTGCCTGTTACATACTTTTGCACAAATCAATTATACCCTTTTTTACCCATTTTATGGGTTCAGGGTATAAAAATAATGTAATATTTTAGGCATGCTTTCAAAACAAAGTTTTCTTATATTTTGTAGCCACAGATAACAGAGAGAAGAACAAAGAAGAAGAAATATAACTGTAAATGGTACTCACTGCAAGCAGCATGCACATCTGAGCGAATATATGCTGCAACACAAAGAGCGGCTTAAAGCTTGATCAGCGCGCGCGTCTCTCTTATGACTGCCGCTAGATATAACATAATTTGAATGTAATCATGCTCCTTTGATGTTGCTCATTTACGTTCACTCTCTATTTTATGTGCGCGCTTTGCATGTCAATCATAAAGTTTAATATCCCTATCTCCTCCGCACTCACTAAGCTAAGCTAACTATAACTAAGAGGCTGCAGTTAAGGGAATTGCATTGCCTAATTTACACCACCCATACATATGTAGCTCTTAAGTGCAAGCGTTGTATGTATGAGCTCGGGATCTGCTGCTTAGAGGAATAACTGTAATGCTCTTTCCAACATTGTGTTTTTACATACAATGGTAAGGGAATTGGTTATGCATTTTAGTTCATATTTAATGTGAATGTTGAAATATTTATTGTGTTGTCCAGCTAGTTCCTTTTTAATTAATAAATACGCAGTAGTTTTATTTTTATATTAAATGATTTCTTTTATATTCATTTTCTTTTCAATGCGCCACAACCAGCCACTTATACAAAGGTTGAGAAAAAAAAACGATACAATACAGTGTGCCCGTACATAAGTTATGGGATTTCTGTAATGTTATTTTTGCTGTTAACATAACATCCTAGTGAGGAGTGATGTTATATCCAACACGCCCCCTCAAAAATTACATTTTAGTATTTGAAACTATTTACTTCAATTCATGTGACTTGTGTGCATTCTGGGGAGTATAACAATATGATCCAGCATTTGCTGCTAGGATTGGGGAAACCCCAGGATATAAAACCCAATCAGATCATTTAAACTTAACATATATGACTTCAATATTTTCAGGTTAACTTCATTTATACTAGTTTCATAGTGGTTAAAGATAATTCAAATTAAATCAAATTAATAAGCTTCCAGTTATTAAAACCTATAAGATATGTCGTTTATAAAATAGCTGCGAAGTATTCTCATCTTTGTTGTTTATTTCTGCAGTCTTCTTGGTGTAGTCCTATCTTGCTTCTTAATTCGATGAATTTTCCAGCAGGTAATGGTTTTGTAAATATGTCTGCCAGCTGATTCTCTGTAGGAATATACTCAATGGATATAATATTATTCTTTATCTGCTCTCTAGCAAAATGATATTTAATATCGATATGTTTTGACCTCTTGTGGCATGTAGGATTGCTAGCTATACTAATACAACCCTAGTTGTCTTCAAATATTTTTATTTGCTTATCGAGTTTTACGCCAACACTTTCTAAGAAAGACTTCAGCCATAATGCTTCTCTCACAGCTTCAAACAAAGCCATATATTCTGCTTCAGTGGATGAGGCTGCCACTGAATTCTGCCTTTTGTATTCCAACAAATAGGATTTGAATTAAACATTTTGAAAATATAACCTGTTGTACTTTTTCTATCATTCTCGTTTCCTCCCCAATCTGAGTCAACATAACCAACAAATATATGTTCATAATCTAAATTCTTCTTAAAATGTAGTTTCATATTAATACTGCCCTTAAGATACCTCAGTATTCTTTAAACCTTGCCATAATTCATTATTTTTATGGGTATATCTACTCAAGATGTTAACGGCAGTAGTAATATCAGGACGTGTACAAAAGCATTATGTACATTAAACTACCAATCAAATTTCGACATGGAGCATCGTATATTTCGTCTGAGTTTAACATATCATAATTTAATTTTTTGTTTTTACATTCTTCCATGTTAAAATTTACTTAGAGTCTTTTCTATATAAGCAGATTGACTTAAAGATATCTGATCTTGACTTATTTCTATTTTCATTCCCAATAAAATACCGTATTTCACCCAATCAGTCATTCTAAACTTTGGTCATAAGGTATTGTTTAAATCTCTTTAGGATATCTATATCTGATGCCGCTATAACTAAATCGTCCACATATAACAATACATATAAATTTCTTTTTATATCGCCCTTATCTTGAACGTATATACATCGATCAACAGGTGAATTCTTAAATCCGCATTCTTTCAATGCTTGTTCAAATACTTCAAACCAGCATCTAGCTGCTTGTTTGAGTCCATAAATCGCTTTATTTAATTTACATACATTTTCATTCTTGCAAACAATTCCTTGAGGAACTTTCATGTATATTTCCTCTTTCGTACCATTTAGAAAAGCTGTTTTAACATCCATGTGATGTACTTTGAAGTTATATTGGTTTGCAATAGATAATATAAAAACGAAAACTAGAAATTCTAGCAACAGGGGCGAACGTTTCATCGTAATCTATTTGATACTTCTGTCAAAACCACGTGCCACTAATCTTGCCTTATATCTCACTGGATTTCCAAATTCATCTGTTTTAAGGTAAATCCCCATTTATTGTCTACAATATTCTTGTTTTCGGCCTTCTAACAATAGTCCATGTCTTATTTAATTCGTGAGCAGACAATTCTTCTTGAATAGCTTCTTCCATAAAGACCTGTCCTCTCTACTTTGTATCTCGTCAAACGTATTAGGAACTTCATTGAAAACAGTATGAAGCATTTAAAATATAACTATTTAGACTTGCAAATTCATCTTCGCTATACGATATATGTGGTTTATTTTTTCAATCTATCGCTTCTTCTAGTTACATCTTCAGTAACTTTGTCCGCGCATTTCATTTTTTTTCATTTTTTAGGCTGTTGAATTTCCTTACTCTCATTTAGGAAATTGTCTTTATCACTATCCTTACTTCATTCAGGATCTTCTGGACACAACATATCCATAATCTCATCTTCTGGACATTTTCATTATCGTAATCCTACTCTACTCTGATCTCTGGTTCACAACTTTCCATAATTTCATTCTGAAATTTTCATTATCATCCTCCACTTTCATTCAGGAGATCACTTTCCTTACTCTCTTTCAGGAATTTAATATTCTTATTTTTATCCTTACTATCGTTCTGGGATTTCACTTTTACCAGCTCTAGAGTTAACCATATTTGTCTCATCGTACAACTTCATGTCTCTAGCAACAAAAATTTCATTTTCGATATCCCATAATTTAAAGCCATTCGGTTCATATCCGACAAAAATACTCTTAAATGATTTTTCTTCGAACTTCGTTTTTATATTTTTATTGTGAACATACACAGTCGAACCGAATATTTTCAAATATTTTAAAACCGGCTTTCTCCTTCATGGCCACATCTGGCGTATAGTGGTGTTTGATCTCCCAAGTGCCTTACTTGGAATCCTATTTATTATGTACGTTGCCGTTAACACAGCTTCACCCCAAAAAGACTTATCTAATTCTGCACCACTGATCATGGCACGAGCCTTTTCAGTAATTGTTCTAATCATTCGTTCTGAAACTCCATTCAACTGTGGAGTGTATGGTACCGTTAAATGATAACTGATTCCCTTCTGAACACAGAACTCACGCATATCGGTAGATAAATATTCCTACCATTGTCAATGTACAGATTCACTATTTGAGATTAAAAAGAACTTCATTTTGCCACAAAGTCTTTAAACATATTAAACACATCCGATTTATGTTTTATAATA
Source organism: Scaptomyza montana (assembly GCA_018904305.1). Taxonomy (NCBI): domain Eukaryota; kingdom Metazoa; phylum Arthropoda; class Insecta; order Diptera; family Drosophilidae; genus Scaptomyza; species Scaptomyza montana. The sequence goes on from JAEIGR010000157.1 coordinate 157,183, forward strand.
TAAGATATAAATACAATAATGTGTAAACTGATCCACGAAAAATTACATAGTAGTTTTTATCATCAATAGTTGTAGGAGTTATCGGACCACATACATCTGAATGAATAACGGAGTAGAGCTCTATTTATATGTTCTTTTATTTTTATATTTATCAAATCGTAATCTGGCTTGTTTTCCATTTAAACAAGCTTCGCATATGTCGTCTGTGGGATTAACACTATCAAGAAGCCTATTATCGTTTATAAAATTCTTTCTTTTTATTTCTAACATTTTTCCCTCGCTAACGTGACCCAATCTCTCTATGCCACAATTTATATATACTAGTGTTATTTGCATTAATTTTATATGCTTTAAATTCATTAATTGGTATATCGTACTCACCTGAGTGTTTTTCGGCGATAGTTACACCACCTTTCTTCTATTTAACTCCTTCTTCATCGAAGACAACGGTAACACCAGCCTCTTGCAACCTTTTACTGAAATTAGGTTTGCTGCAACTTGGTTTACAATACAAGACGTCTTTGGTGTTATCTGATAATCATTTTCCAGGCGGACGATCCTCACGGCTTAGTTGCAGAGATGTACTCTCCTTTGTTTAGCCACTTCCCGTTTATTGCAAGCACCTTTATCGGATTATCCAGTACCATGAGTCCATCTTCATCAAATAGCGTTCTCGTCGTTTATCAGGTGGTCACAGCCCTTGAATCCAAAATAAAATTTATATTTTTGTTTGTGCTTTTATTTTGATTATTTAAACTTTTTTAGCATAAACGCAAACCCCTGGCTTGGCTGTTGCAGTGTTAGCTTGTTTATTATTTTTCTATTATTTTCATTATTTATTTGTCGTTTATACCTGAAGCTATTCTTTTTTATATGCCCCCTGGTTTGCCGTGACATTTTATGTTGTTTTTTTTGTTTTATTATTATGTGTTTTTGGATATTATTATTATAATATGGTTTTTTAGATTTGTATTTATTATTATTATTAAATTTGTTTATATTATTTTTATTAAAATTATGTATGAACCTCAGTATGCATCACCTTTTTTACTTGTTATTACTTTGCATTTTTAATTTTTACCCCTTACCTCATGATCTAGTAAACGGTTCTTAACAAAGCTAAAGTTAAGTTATATTTCTTCTGGACAATGTTTCTATATTTCTATTATTCCGTCATAGGATACTGGCAAAGTTAATAACAAGTGAGGAAACCCTATCCATTTCATCAACTTTAGCCCCTGAAGCTAATAGCTCCGCTCACTAGTTCATCAAAAATTATGAAGTGGTTCACTAGCGTCATCTCGCTCTTTAATTTGAGCGACAGCAACCGTTTGCGCACAGCTAACTGCGATCAGACTTCTGCGTTCATACACGGAATCCAAATTCCAAGAATTTGTCGTGCTGTGTTGCTGCCCGTTGCGAAATTCAAGAACGAGTCACTAAGATTCTCAATCAGTACACTTTTAGCACACTCTCTGCCTTTACCCAGCCCTCATTCGTTTCGTTAGGTGTCTCATTATCAATAACTTTTTAACACGTCTAATTCAGCCAGAAGAGCCCTAACTCTAAACTTCCACGTCGCGGTATTTTTTCCCCATCAAAAGGTTTTATATTTCGCCTTGCCTTGTCCATTTTATATGTATGTGTATGCGTTCAAACACCGGACAGACGCTTCGAGAACAAAATTGTTATGCACTTGTTTTTCTTAATAGAACGTAGCCTGGGCCCATAACCTGTTGAAATATTTATTGTGTTGTCCAGCTGTTCCTTTTTAATTAATAAATACGCAGTAGTTTTATTTTATATTAAATGATTTCTTTAATATTCACGTTTTATATTTCTTTCAATGCGCACATAACCAGCCACTTATACAAACGTTGAAAAGAAGAACGATACAATACAGTGTGCCCGTACATAAGTTATGGGATTTCTGTAATGTTATTTTTGCTGTTAACATAACATCCTTAGTGAGGAGTGATGTTATATCCAACAGTGAACAAAGAAAGTTACTTTTCGTTTCAGTGAATTTTTAATATTGTTTATATTAAGGATAAAGATAATAACAACCAAAGTTTCTTTTGGATCAGTGAGTTTGTTAATATTCTGATTTTCGTATTATATATATGTACATTCATTTCAAATACGTATGTATATACGTTCATTTAAAATTCGTATATAATGATAAGTTATAAAAATATTTAATTGCTATGATTTAAATATTTAAAAACGATCAACGTATTTAAAATTTCTTTTGTTGTTTTTTAAACAGAAAAAAGTTAAGTTGATTTTCGATTTAATAATTGAAGCAACATTATATATAGTTGTCTTCTATTTTGCATATTATATAATAGTTATATAGACGCTGCTTTAGTGCATTTAAAAATCAAATAAAACTAAGCAGTCTGAATATTCTATTAAATTAATATAAGTTGGTATATTCAATTTTATTGAATTCTATACTTACGTATAGACACTGTAACGTTGTAACAATCGTTTTACATTGACGTCAATTGACTCACAGCCAAATTAAAATATGTCTATTGAAACTTTAGATATTAGTGGTGTTTTTGGTGCCGCATTCAGTTGTTGCCATAATTGGTGATGGAGCCTGTCTTTTTAGATCTATTTTCTACCTTTTATTTGGTAGGCAAGGCTTCCATGGCACCATACCTAAAATATTGTTGAACATGTTGTAACCAACTGGCAAACTTTTGCTTGCTTCAGCATAAACTTAAATGGAGAGTGTTATAGCTCTTCTGAACAATATGAGTGCGCTATATCATACTCATATACTTATGGTACTGCATGTGAGCTTCAAGCAAGTTTTTCAAAATGGAAATTTATTACAAGCATTCGGAAATAAAATGCATCCTGTAAAAAGATTGCGTTTTACCGGTCCATTAATGAATGGACATTTTTATATTCCTTTTTTGTGAGGGGTTAATTTATCAAGATTCTGATACGTCAAGTGAATGTATAACTGAAAATGCTAAAAATCCTGTTAAAAGACGTAGTCGGTTCACCGGCAAAACAGAAAAAAATGTAAAATAACGTTAATTAGAAAAAAATAGTGATATCAATAGGGGTAAGCGCATAGAAGCATCAAAAATATCGTGTTAATAATCCTGATGTTATTAGAGTTGTAGTGAGAAGACATCAGGCTAATAATCCTGAAGCTCATCGAGTTGCAGTGAGAAGAAATCAGGCTAATAATCCTGATGCACGTCAAGAAAGGCGTTTGCGTGCATGGAGTGTTAAAGCCATGTCTGGCTTGGAAATAGCTTACAAGTCAGATAAAATTACTCAACTTGGTAGTATGAATTTGATATGCAAACAATGTAAAGCTTTCAAATGGAAAAATGAGCCTTTGGGTATCTGTTGCAAGGCAGGAAAAGTTAAACTTTCACAAAATGAGAGTTTGCCTGATCCACTTAAAAGCTTAATAATTGGTGGAAATCCCAAGCATAATCATTTCATTGATCGTATAAGAAAGTATAACAGCTGCTTTCAAATGACTTCTTTTGGAAGTACAAAAATTATAAATGAAAGTTGGTCAACCTTTTAAAGTCCAAGGACAAGTGTATCACTTAATTGGTAGTGTCCGACCTTTTGCCAAATGAAGAAATGCAGTTTCTTCAAATTTATTTTGTTGGTGATGATGAAAAGGAAGCTCAACTACGTGGCAAAAATATTTCAAATGTTGATTTAAGCGTAGTAAAGGATCTTCAATGTATGTTTCATCATCATAATCGTTATGTAAAAGATCTAAAAATGGCTCTCAATAAAATACAAACAAGTACCAAAGACTATAAATTGGCTATACATGCTGATCGAACACCCGCTGGTGCACATAAAGGGCTTTACAATGCACCTCTGTCAAGCAAAGTAGCTATAGTTATTGTTGGTCAGCAATTTGAAAAGCGCAATATTATTATTGAAAGCCATAATTATAAATTACATCGTATAAGTGAGGTGCATCGATCATACGATGCCTTACAGAACCCTTTGCTATTTCCTTATGGCGAAGATGGCTATTCAGTGGATATACAAGAATGGAATTCATTATTAAAAAAGGATATCTGCGTTAAGCTTTTACAGTTATAAAATAATGATTCGTCAATCTGAGTTAAATCATTTAATTTATTGTCGTTCCCTTTATAGTCAACTTTTAGTTGATATGTATGCTAAAATTTAAACAGAAAGGTTAAATTATATTCGCTACAATCAAGCGAAACTCAGAGCAGATAGCTATATACATCTACAAGATGCAATAGGCCAACAAGATGCTGACGCAGCTCAACTTGGTCAGATGGTAATTTTACCATCTTTTTTTACAAGCTCTGCACGATATATGCATGAAAAGACTCAAGATGCTATGACATATGTTCGCCATTATGAGCGACCAGATCTTTGCATAACATTCACATGCAATCCAGAATGGAATGACATAAAAAGTGTTTTATTACCGGGTCAAAAACCGCATGATCGTCACGATATTATAGCTCGAGTTTTTCATTTAAAAGTTAAAGCTTTAATGTCACTATTGCCAAAGGTTCTTTGTTTGGAAGCGTTCAATGTTTCATGTACTCTGTGGAATAGCAAAAGCGGGGTTTACCACATATACATATTCTACTTTGGTTACAAAATAAAATAAGACCAGATAAAATCGATAAGATTATCTGTGCTGAAATACCAAACGCAGATGAGGATCCTTTGTTATTTAACATTGTTAAGTCAAATATGATTCATGGTCCTTGCGGTGCATTTAATAATAAATCGCCATGCATGAAAATGGAAAATGTACCAAAAGGTTTCCTCGAGAATTACTTAAAGAAACTGTGACTGGAAAAGATAGTTACCCTCTATATCGTAGAAGAGCGATAGAAGATGGTGGTAATGCAATTAATATAAATGGTAATTGCATAGATAATCGTTGGGTTGTGTCTAATAACTGTGTACTATCGAGAACATTTGAAGCTCACATAAATGTTGAGTATTGTAGTTCTGTAAAGTCTATTAAATACATTTGTAAATATGTTAACAAGGGCAGTGATCAAGCATCATTTACTCTTGAAGACCAACATAATGAAGTTAATATGTACGAAAGTGGCCGTTAAATAAGTAGCTCAGAAGCGGTATGGAGAATCCTTGCATTTCCCATACATGAACGTTTTCCGGCTATTACACACTTAGCTGTTCATTTAGAAAATGGTCAACGGATATATTTTAACCCCAATAATCCGCAACAATTACTTGACAGATTAAGCACTACACCCAAAACCACTTTGCTAGCCTTCTTTGAGCTATGCACACGTGATGAGTTTGCAAGAACGCTTCTATTTTGTGGAGTTCCATCGTATTTTACATGGAACAATAAAAAATTTCAAAGAAGAAAACGAGGGCATGATGTGCCAAATTTTCCTGAGTTAAAAGAGATTCAACTTTGGGAAGAGTTTACACTATTCATCCCAATAATACAGAATGTTTTTATTTAAGACTTTTATTACATTTTGTAAGGGGCCCAACTTCATTTTTAAATTTAAAAACCGTTAATGGTATAGCATACGCATCATTTCAATTGGCGTGTAAAGCTCTAGGATTACTAGAAGATGATAAGTACTCGGATTCAACTATAGCCCAAGCTGTCATATGTCAAAATCCTACAAAACTGAGAGAACTTTTTGCAATAATGTTAGTATTTTGTCAAATTTCAGATGCTCTTAAACTTTGGAATACTTATAAAGAGAGTTTCTCAGAAGATATTTTAAGAGCCTTTCATTTTTCACAAGACAGAAATATTGATGAAATTATTGTGAATAATGTATTAAATAAATGTCTTATTTACATTGAAGATATTGTACTGTCTATTGGTGGTCAAAACTAGACTTACAATGGACTTCCACTACCAATTAGATCCAAGGAAATTGTTCCAAACATTGAATATCAGAGAGAAACGAATTATGAAAATTGCGATAATTTGTTTGTTAATAATGAGCTACTCCTTACTGCTGAGCAAAAACAAGTATACGAAAAGTTACTGCATAGCGTTGAAGCAGAAAAGGGAGAAATCTATTTTTTAGATGCACCTGGTGGAACAGGTAAAACGTATCTTTTAAATTTATTATTGGCAAAGGTACGGCAAAGTAAAAACATTGCATTGGCCGTTGCTTCTTCCGGTATCGCAGCCACTTTACTTAATGGTGGTCGCACAGGGCATTCTACACTTAAGATTCCATTTAATTTGATTCATTTAGAAACACCACATTGCTCAATTTCAAAGCAATCTAATATTGCTGCTATGCTCAAAGATTGCAAGCTTATTGTTTGGGATGAGTGTACTATGGGCCATGAAGGTGCTTTTGAAGCTGTAGATCGATCTTCGAAAGACATTCGAGATAGTGAATACTTAATGGGTGGCATAACTGTTCTCTTAGCTGGTGATTTTCGACAAACTCTCCCAGTGATCCCCAGAGGAACAAGAGCAGATGAAATAAATGCGTGCTTAAAGTCTTCAATTTTGTGGCCCAAAATACAGAAAATTGCATTAACGAAGAATATGCGAGTGCACTTAAAAGGTGATAGCATCGGATGGTTTTCAGAACGTGCTATTCTGACTGCGAGAAATGACAATGCATTGGAAATAAACGAGTTTTTATTAAAATCATTTCAAAGTGAAGAAATGACATATAACTCTATTGATTCTGTGACTGAAATCGAAGATGCAGTTCATTACCCCGTCGATTTTCTTAATTCATTAAATCCGGCTGGCCTGCCTCAACATAAAGATTGGTTCACCTGTAATGTTGATTCGCAACTTGAAACCGCCAAAGCTGTGCAATGGTACAAGATTGCAAGTTAAAGTCCTTCATAAGAATGTTGTCGAAGCAATTATCTTTACTGGCAATGGTATAGGGGAAACGGTTTTTATACCGAGAATTCCATTAATACCTTCTGATTCTGAATTGCCAATTCAATTTAAAAGATTGCAATTTCCTTTAAAAGTTTGCTTTGCCTTAACAATTAATAAATAACAGGGACAAACTCTTAAATTAGCCGGACTAGACTTAAGACACGATTGTTTTTCTCATGGCCAATTTTATGTAGCCTGCTCAAGAGTCAGTTCACCAAAAAGTTTATTTGTATTAGCACCTGACGGAAAAACAACCAATGTCGTTTATAAAGAAGATCTTAAAAGTTGTTAATAATTGAAAATTAAATTCAATAAGTGGAAAGGCCTACTGGGAAACCACAATATTCTCTACCTCAATGGTGGCGTGGAAAAGAGAATATTAAATACTTTGCTTAAATATTTTGTGAAATATTTTTAAATTTATTTATTTTGTATCTATCTTCTATTGCTAAAATTAATATAAACTATCCGCGCAGCGAAGTAAGCGGGCCACTTACTAGTATGCATATAAAAATGTATGTAAAATATACATACATATGTATATAGAGGCAACGGACGAAAGGAAAATGAGCAAGAATTATTTTTATTAGGAAAGCTTAAACGGGCTGCGTTTAAGACTTAATAAAAATACTTGCACATACATATATATAAATAATATAAAATAGGAATTTATCAACAAGAATTCACTACATAGAGTGTCCAAACAGCAAAATTCCAACACTGAATTGGAAGACGTAACGTAACTTAGCGTGGCTACCACTCGCTCTAAGAGCGCATTTTGTGCTTCTCACGTATTTCGTGTGTCATTCGCCAGCCACTTTACTCGCAAACTTTGCTACAACATTTTTGTGATAGCACAACCAGCCAGCCATACTGTGTGTATGCGCCGCTAGCCTGCGATTTTCTAGCGCGCAGTGGCTTGTTATATTGCTGTGCCCCCGTTTTTTTCCTTGTATTCTTTATATGCGCGTATTTGATTGCTTATCTATCCTATGGCCTCGACCTTGCAGCAAAGCAAATGAGCGAATTAATACCAACATACATATATATATATATATATGCAGTTTTTGTGGTAGCCAGGCATTGAATTGATTTTTGATTTTTGTTTCAGCTAGCTACCATAAGCATGTGTGTGTGTCCCTGTCTCTATGCATGTCCATATTTTAATGTATGCGTACCATTTGCCAGGCAATTCATTGACCTTTCTCAACAAATATGAATTTCGGCAAAAGCTAAACAGCCAATATTTGATTAAATTTGTATTATTTGCCTACAAAAGCCTAAAAAAACCAGAAAAACAATACTTCCAAGGCAGTTTTTGGTGCTCATCGAACATTTGCTGACCAGGCACACAGCACAAAAAACAAGCGTCTAGCAAAATAGGCAATTGTCAATTTTGCATTGCTAAAGCAGAAGCAACACAAGAAAACGCTCTGCATAGCCAAATTAACAAGTGCAAAAGAGACATAAGTATACGTCCACGCACTGCACTCATACATGTAAATACTGCAATGCGTGTGTAACATCGCTACACCAGCAAAACATATGAGCGAACCAACAATAACAACATATATATATGCATATGATTAAGACAATTTTAATAAACATTATTAATTATAATCAACAACTTTATTATGTATACTTTACTTTTAATATATTTATTACTAATTATGGAGTTTTATAATAAATATTATGCACGCTTAAAACTAACTAATACAAGCGACATAGGAAAATGACGTAGACACTATGTTTACTTTTTTGCTTTGCCCAGCACCAAAATGACATGTGTGTGTGTGTGTGTGTTACATTTAATTATTATGTAATCATCTTTCGCTACACCAGCAAAACATATGCGCGCATCAATAACAACACACACACATATATATATGCAATTTGGGCGCGATATTGCCTTTCTTATTATGCGCGCGCGCCTTTATCACATTTGGCGCAATTAGAGCTACCACTAGTGCATTTCACAAACAACAACTGAAAAGGGCGGTCAAGTTTTTATCAAAACTTATTGAGCTATATACTTGTTAACATTTTATTATTATTATTTCCATATTACAACCATGGCAACGAGAAGAGATGGAAACAAGTGCGCAATCAAGACGTGCATGCGGAGCTACAGGAACAGCGTGGAGCACAATCCAGTGCGGCTGTTCAAGTTCCCAAAAAACGCGTGTGCACGACGCTTGTGGCTGGCAACGTGCAATTTGGAAGGAGATTTGATAATTGAAAACGCACGAATTTGCAACGTCCACTTCGAGGCCAAATATATTGGGAAGAAGTATTTAAAGGCAGGAGCAGTGCCGACGTTGAAGCTGGAGGATGATCCTCACAAATTCAATGTTTTCGATTTTGAGGAAGACGATGAGGAAATTGTGGACTATGTGCCACCGACAAAGAAAAAAGTTCTTCAGGAAGTGGACAGGGTGAGCGAAGAATCTTTTGATATGGGAGAGTTTTTACAATTTAAAGATAAAAAAAATGAAAACATTTGGGAATGTATTAACTATAGTCCAAGTCCGTCCAAAATTAGTCCGTCCAAAAATTTCTTAAATTCCACTGTAGAAGATAATGAATTTTGCTCCAACTGTCTTAAGAAGGAGCAAAATGAATTCTATTATAGAAATAAATTCTGGGAGATGGTGCAAAAATTTAATGCGCAAAAAATTAAATTAAATTCTTTGAAGGTTAAGGTACAAACCCTGCGAAGTGCGTTACGCTTTCAAAAACTGCAAAAGACGCGGTTTTCAAGAAAAAGTAGAGTTAATAGCAACGTGCTCGGTGTAATTAGTGATATGAAAAATTTATCAAAAAATTCAAAGTCCGTTTGCAAAATGCTGCTCAAAAATAAGCAATCATGGGAAGAAGATGAGAAAATTATTGCACAAAGCATTAATTTTTATTCCGCTAAAACATATGATTATATGCGGGATACTTTGGGGTTGAATTTTCCGTCAAAAACATCCTTGAGAAGGTGGGCTCCAATCAAATATATGGTTCCGGGGTTTAATGAAAATGTATCGAGTAAATTACGTCAAATATTTACAAGCATGTTCGAAACAAGTAGGCAAGCTGTGTTATTATTAGACGAAATTACAATTAAAAGGGGCTTGCACTACAACTCTTGCCGCGATGAAGTTGAAGGGTTTGTTGATGATAGGGATGCAAACGATGCATCGATGTTCGATGCATCGATGTTTTTGATCAAGTTTTCGATGTTTTTACATCGATGTTAACAAAAAGCGATGTATCGAGCATCGATGTTATTTATTCGATGTTCTAGAACGAATTTTACATATAATAAAATGCAACTCTGTGTTGAGGAACAACGCCGAAATTGAGCGTTTTTTACTTTCGTTTGTGGTGTGTGAATAAAGAATACTTACATACATATTTTATTGTGTTATTCAACCAAACTAAAGTAAAATGCATAAAGCAAACCCTAGAAGCACAGTGTGGACTTATTTTAAAAAAATATCTATTACGGAAGCAGAATGTAAAATTTGTGGCAAATGCCTTAAAACTGCTGGCAATACAACAAATTTGCGAGGCCATTTGCAAAAATTACATCCGCTAAATGTTTTTGATGAAAAAAAGGAAAATACAGGCATGAAGCAATCAAAATTGTCTTGTGTGAGTAGCGATCATTACGATAATAGTGCGAAATTTGTTGAAAAACCTTGAACCGGAGCAATCAGTAAAAGGCAACTGCAAATTGATGAAGTATTTTCTGATATTGAGGCAACATCAAATCAAGATGGCTGGAAATCGAAAGGAATTACTGACAAAATTACAGATTATATCGTATTTGATAATCAACCCTTTAGCACTGTTGACGGCGGCGGCTTTAAGAAAATGATAAAATATTTGGCGCCGCACTATAAAATGCCTTCAAGAGAAACAATAGAATCAAGGATTGACGATCGTTATGCTGCTTTATCTACACAATTTAAAGAGTGTATCAAGAGAACGGAGTATTATAGTCTAAGGTATGTTATTTGGACTGAGTCCATGCAAAACAAGTCGTTCATTGGTAATTAAAATATCACATAATATATGTATTTTTTAATTACAAATCTAATACTAATTTAATTCAATTGTTATCATCTTGCAGGAGTAACTATTCATTATATAGAGAAGTTGAAGTTGAGCAGTATGACTGTTGGCGTATTTGAACTATGTGAATCGCATACTGCGGAGTACATTACATCAGAGCTGCGGACCGTATGCGAAGATTGGAACATCCAAGTAGAAAAAGTAGTTGCTGTCACCACAGATAACGATGCAACAATGTTAAAAGTGAGTCGAGATTTGTTTGCAAAAGAAAAACATATTCCATGCCTGGCACATACCATAAATTTGGTGGTAACACAATCTCTTACTCAACAAACTGTTGCAAATTTGATAAAGCAAGTAAGAGAAATCGTAAAATTTGTGAAACGTTCCGTTAAGGCGTCGGATAATTTACGCAAATATCAAAAACAAATGGGTATATCAGAAGGAAAATGCAAGAAATTAATATTAGATGTTGCCACCAGCTGGAATTCTTGCTTCTATATGCTTGAAAGATTTATCGAATTATCATCAATAGTTGCAAATGTTTTATTAACATTTTCGAATGCGCCATGTATGATAAGCGGGCAAGATTTGGAGTGCTTGAAAGAAATTGTGGAACTGTTACGTCCTTTTGAAAATTTGACACTTAAATTGTCAGGTGAACTTTTCATTACTTCGTCCAAGGTAATACCACTGGTCTTTTGCTTAAGAAAAACGATTTTTAAAAAACGTGTAGTAAAAAATGTAAGCATGGAATTAAAAGATGGTTTGGAAAATGAGCTAGTTAAAAGATTTGCCAACATAGAAAGTTCATATATATTAGCCTTTTCAACAGCACTGGATCCACGGTACAAGCTTATTCATTTTGAGAACCCTCTTGCCAAAGCTAAAACAATAAATTACTTGACCAAGTATGTCAAACAAGCGAAGCCATTATCCTCATCTTCGGGAGACGACTCATTTCACAGCGTTGACAAAGCTGATATTTGGAACATTCACTATGAGGTTGCGCATAAAAGTTTAAAAATAAATAATCGCATATGGATACTGCTTTATCTAGTGAAATGGAAGTTCAGATGCACTTATCAGCGCCAATTGCATCGACAGGGGCTCATCAAGGTGCTTTCGATGCTTGGGAGGGAATAAAAGGTAAAATTAAAAAAATTATATTATATAGTATACTTAATAAAACATACAAACAAAACAAAACAAACCTGTACAAACTTGCGCAAAAATATTTAACTGCGGCGGCTACATCGGTGCCAAGCGAACGTCTTTTTCTAAAGCTGGAGCAACTGTTTCCCAATCGCGCAACCGATTGCAAGGAAAAAGGCTTTCAAAGCTATTGTTCCTAAATTCCTTACAAAATAAAAAAGAATAATTAAAATTTTTTTTCTTTTCCTTAAGTTCTTTAGAACAGATTATTAGTAAAAATATTTTATTATTTCGGCGTTCAATAGCAGTGGGGTAGCTTCAGATAACGCAAAAAAAATATATATTTTAAACATCGATATATCGATGGGGACAAAATATTCGGCAATTATGATGCCCCACACTTATTTAAATCAATAAGGAATACGTTAACGCGCAGAAGCATTCAAACCCCAGACGGTACGGTGTCATGGGAAGTAGTTGCCAAGCTATTTGATAAATAAAATAATAAAAATAAAACAAGTGGAAACGTTGCAGTCGGACGCAACCGACTGCGGCATACTCGATACCAGAATTAAAAACCGGTAAAAAGAGGCCTGAATGCAAAAGGGTACGGATGCGGCAGGGGTTTACGCTGCCTTAAAGATTCTCCGATGCAGATGGGGATGCCACCGGCTATCTTCATACCAAATTTGGTGACTCTAGCTCAAAGTATGTAAAAGGTGGGGAAAGGGGGGCTGGGGCCGGTAAGGGTGGGCGTGACATCCAAATTTGTGATGCAGATCTTTGTGGAATGTCAATTGCTATTTTCATATCAAATTTGGTGACTCTAGCTCGAAATTTGATTAAAGGGGAAAGGGGGCTGGGGCGGTAAGGTGGGCGTGGCATCCAAATTTTTGATGCAGATCTTGTAAATGTCAATTGCTACTTCAACCAAGTTTGTGACTCTAGCTCGAAATTTGTAAAAAGGGGAAAGGGGGGGGCTGGGGGCGGCATGGGTGGGCGTGGCATCCAAATTTTTGATGCAGATCTTTGTGGAATGTCAATTGCTATCTATATACCAAATTTGGTGACTCTAGCTCGAAGTTTATAAAAGGTGTGGAAAGGGGGACTGGGGGCGGTAAGGGTGGGCGTGGCATCCAAATTTTTGATGCAGATCTTTGTGGAATGTCAATTGCTATCTATATACCAAATTTGGTGACTCTAGCTCGAAGTTTATAAAAGGTGTGGAAAGGATGGCTGGGGGCGGTATGGGTGGGCGTGGAATCCAAATTTTTGATGCAGATCTTTCTGAAATGTCAATTGCTATCTTCATACCAAATTTGGTGACTCTAGCTCGAAAATTGTAAAAAAAGGGGAAAGGGGGGCGAAATGGAGGGCGTGGCTCCAAAACTTTGATGCAAATTTTTGGGGGTCGTTGCCAGCTATCTTCCTACCAAATTTGGTGGCTCTAGCTCCACAACTCTGGAAGATACACGTATTCCCGTTTTTGACGAAGCGTTGGGGTGGATGGGGGCGGCTAGGGCAGTATTGGTGGGCGTGGCATCCAAACTTTTAATGCAGTTTTAGGAGGTCATCATCACCTATCTTGGCACCAAATTTGGTGGCTCTAGCTCAAAAACTGTGGGAGATATTGCCATTTCTGATTTCAAATTGCGGGGGCTGGGGGCGGAATAGGGTGGGCGTGGCTCCAAAACTTTGATGAATTTTTTTGGGGGTCGTTAACAGCTATCTTCCCACCAAATTTGGAGGCTCTAGCTCCACAACTCTGGAAGATACACGCATTCCCGTTTTTGACGAAGCGTTGGGGTGGATGGGGGTGGCTAGGGCGGTATTGGTGGGCGTGGCGTCCAATCTTTTGATGCAGTTTTTGAGGGGTCATCATCACCTGTCCTGGCACCAAATTTGGTGGCTATAGCTCAAAAACTGTGGGAGATATAGGCTTTTTTGACTTTAAAATTCGGGGGGCTGGGGGCGGAATGGGGGGCGTGGCTCCAAAATTTTTGATGCAGCTTTTTGGGGGTTGCTAGTAGCTATCTTCTTACCAAATTTGGTACTTCTAGCTGTAAGGATGTGCGAAATATGTGGATTTATCGGTTTTGAGTTATCGAATTTATCGATTTGCCAGCCCCCCAGTTATCGTAGAACCCCCATCTTGACACTTTAATTTACTATACCATAGATAAAGAGATTTGGAAAGTTTCAAGTCTCTAGCTTGAAGGGTGTGGAAAAAAGTTGCGTTCATACAGACGGACAGACGGACAGACGGACAGACACCATGACGGACATTGCACAAACTCAATATACTCTTTACCTTCGGTATCGAGTATAAACAATAAAAATACGTCTACCAAATTATGTCCGAAACTAACTAGGAAACATGTTTATCCGAATTCATTTGAAAAATGAAAGTAAAGTATGCCTTTCAGGTATTTAGCCACACGGTTTCTTCTGCGATTAGAACTTTAATTGATAATGGGGTATTTAATAATTGTAGGGATGTAGCGTTAGCCACAGCTAAATTTTTTGAAAGGCTGAATAGACTATTTGATTGCTTTAATAGTTGTAGTTTAGCAAATAGAAATCCAAACAAGTCCGCGTTGCAAAATAACAACCGCATAGAGCAATATATGATCGAGATGAAAGGGTGTTTTGCAAAGTGTCATTGTAGATTGATTGTTGATGCTCTCTTAAGACATATGGAGTGACGGCTCAAATGTATACTATTTGATGTTATCGCGTCTGAACCAAGATGCATTGGAAAATTTGTTTTATTTAATTCGAAGCAGGGGTGCATCGAATAACAATCCAATGTTGTTTGAGTTTAACGCGATAATATCGAAGATGTTGTCAATGAAGTTTATTACTTCAAAGACAACGAAAAGTAACTGCGAGCCGGATGATGACACAATGCTCATTAATGTTATTGATGAGACAGCTCGCGAGATTCTTAGTGATGCTGTACTTCATCGTGCAGGCAGTACAGCAAAACGAAGAAAACTTGGGCGATACCTCAATTTGTAACATTAATGTACCTTCCGATTATTGCCCTTCCACTTCAATAAGTACAAGTAGTGAGAATTCGTTGCGTTATTTTGCAGGGTTTGTACTACATAGATCACAACAAAAGTTTAAATGTGTGCCAATATTTATTAAAAGTCCGGTTCCAGTACAATCAAAACTTCCTGGCAGGAATTCGTGATATATTTTGGAAGCGTGGGCACAAGATTTCATAGTGTGACCATAGTCCACTGGTTTGTGGTAAAAATATGTCATTTTGCCTTATATAGCTTAAGAGATACATGATCACACTGAGGCATCAAATTTAAAAAAGTAAACAAACCCACAAATACAAAATAAAAAGAAAAGATGAATAGTGCGAATATGCTTATTCCGTTGTTGGTATCATATGTTGTTGCAGTGCAAATACTTTTAAACCCGTTTTTCAGTTTTCCCTTTCATTAATATTTATCACTTGTCGTTTTATAAATGATGGTTGCTGTCCTGGGCACAAAAATATACATGATTTGGTACTTCATTCGCCCAGCGCCAGTGTGTACATATTAAATACATCGAAACTATCGATAAGCAGTTTAGTATTTTGCTACATTACTGGATACCTAGAACACACGCAGCCAAAAAAAAACAAGTGGAAACGTTGCAGTCGGACGCAACCGACTGCGGCATACTCGATACCAGAATTAAAACCGGTAAAGAAGAGGCCTGAATGCAAAGGGGTACGGATGCGGCCGGGGTTTGCTGCCTTAAAGATTCTCCGATGCAGATGTGGGATTCCACCCAGCTATCATCATACCAAATTTGGTGACTCTAGCTCAAAGTTTGTAAAAAGGTGGGGAAAGGGGGAGGGGGTGCAAGGCGGTAACATGTGGTAAATGTGGCTCAAATTTTTTTTTGACCAAAATTTTGTGGCAGATCTTTCTGAAATGTCAATTGCTATCTTCATA